>JAQGAK010000083.1:0-169007 GCA_034696945.1 Lipothrix lubbocki | reverse complement strand
GTTTTGTACGGAATCTGTGAGAAGAGAGTAATCTCTGAATATTGAAGGGGCTCTGCCCAAATCAATAAAACCATACTTACTTACTTACTTATTTAATCTTCTTTACACATGTTACAAACGTGTATGCAATGTACAAGTATGTTACCTAAGTGTACCAAACCATAATAGTCACACCTTAGCAATATAAATTCACTGAATTACAACATAACTTGCTTCTTATAGTCAAGTGCTCAAATTGGGAAAAATACCACACAAAACATCAATCCATCTTGCTCGATCACATGGAAAACTCACAGACAAGTTCCACGTCGTATAAATATAATCTTCTATATATGGCTATATGCATTATGTCATATATTGTATAGATACAATAAATCCATTCACATGTACTACATATGGTACTGCATCAACCCGCATGAGATACATACATACAACTGTACATATATAACTAAAATATATGAACATGCTTATATGACGTAACAAGGAATCGGGAAAAAATAAATAACTTTTTAACCAAAATCACCATTTAAAATGCGAGAAAAAGACTCTAGACCCGGCCAATGTGCTTGACTAATATCCAGACACGAAATGCTTGAAACCCACCGTGAAAATTACACGCAATCCATCCCGTGCACACACAAGACCCCTTCAGACTGCATTGGGCATGCAACGTAATATTATATATGCATACTTGTAATGCCCATTACACTGTATGAACAAGTGTGACGAGGCAAAAAACTACCATAGAAATTACAAATAATAAGGGAAAAATTAACCAATTTCTTATTTGTTTTTCATTCCCTAACTTTGTTTAACGTTTAAAAACACACGTCTAATAAAAAACAAGACGAACAAAGTCAAGCAACATGAGTACTTAACATCCACAAGGCTGTATGTTTTAGTACAAACTTTTTTATTTGGTCTTCGAAGAGGGTAAAGCCTTAAGACTTGACCAATGAATTCAACATATGTTTCCAAATTTGTACATTTTACCCCTTTGATATTATATTTTATATATTAGCTGTTGAAAATGTGTGTATAATTTTCATAGGATTTACAAAAAAAAATTCCCAGCACAAAGGAGTATGTAGGGAAATGAAATGTAAAGAAGAGAGGCTTGGAGTATTATTATATGGGAATAAGATGAAGTAAACTGAACTAACTGGGAAGGGAGGGAAAGGGTTTGAATGACTGGAGGTTGATCCAATGATACCCGAAATGGCGTAAATAATGTCCAAGGCAAACACTTTCATGTCATTACTATAGACTTCTTTGCATTTCAATTTCCTCATCTCTTTCATATTTTCAGGGCTGTTAAATGCCACGATGACCTCCGATCTCTTCATGCCTCCTGCTTACTCACAAAACTTGAACACTTGATCCGCTACTTATAATACAATGTACGTAGGGATGTACCTTTACAAAATGCGGAATCCTGCAGAAATATACCAACTTATGTATATGTTGCCCGACTCATTCAACAGACAGACATGCAATAGATCACAAGCATACATTGATATGTGTCGTACGTCCTCATCCATTGAAAAAAAGGTGAATAATGAGGACTTAAAAATTATATGTTCCGCTATTGTGCTTGTGCGTATGCTGTAATTGTATGTATCACTGTAGACAAAATGGCATGTGTGGACATTATACATGCAATCGTACTACATGTATAACTAGGTATAAGTACATGTTCATATTCATAAATACTGTAAGCTGTGCACCACACTTCTGAGCACAGAATTAGTATTCTCCCCATATAGTACTTTCACATGTATAAAGCTGTTGGTATTCATGTCCCTATACTATACTATGTTGTATCATATGGAGTTTCAGCATTCTCTTGGATAATCATGCGGTGAATTGATGGCTGTATTTACTCCACATTCGGCATACTTATTTACTATATCAAACTATATATATGTCTCCCCTCGGATGAAACCATCCATGTAGTAAATACGCTGGATGAATACCTTGATTACACCCTCATCGTTCAGTCTTTGCTCAACAAATCGACACAACAACGACAGTCACATAATATACACAACAACATTCATGTGCAATCCTAGAACGCATTATGGCATTATGTATATATACATACCTTAAAGGTAACATATCTCACAAGTTCATCGGCGTATAAGTTCATCATTTGGGAACTACACTGCAAGTTCATCATTGTGCATGGTTATACCATGCTCAACATTGTTAATCGTCGTAAGTTCATAGCATTATAAATCGTCCTGTATAAGTTCCGCATTATTGTAAATCGTCGTATGTACAAGTTCAACATTGTAAATCGTCATCATTGAAACTCTCTGTAAGTAGTTGATCGTGCATCATTATTACAGTAAGCAATACTTTTGCAATGCTTAAAAAGTATGAATGCCCATTGAAGACTACAAGTTCAAGTTCCCCCCTTTGGTTTCCTTAATAGGGACAGAGCATACATATGTGGTTATATAAAGTATAAAGTAGCACGAAGCAAATCGTTAGTAATTATGTATATGTATACCTCTGACATACTACTACAGCGGACTAAATGGAGAGAAAAAACAAATTTTCGATTGACAAAACCTAAACTGGAAATGCCGGATAATAGCTGTTGAGAAGAGTACCCAAAGGACAACAACAACAGGAGCGGAGCAGCTCTGGAGAAGAATGACGAATTCTCTCAACTCTTTTCATCAACCCCGTACACACATATGTACACACATGAAGGGCCCAAAAGTCCCAAAGCCCATTATGTAAGCTCATTCTGGCTAGATAAAGCACAGCAGTATGCTGAGTAAACGGACTTACCGTGTCCCATCCTCCTCATCCTTTTAGACCCGAAATATAAAAAAAATTGTCCAAGGATAATAGTGACAACCATACTAGTTTGTAAATACATACCATATGCATGTGCAGTAATACATAATAACTCCCACCTATATAGTACTTATATCTATAGTGCTTGCTTGCACTGTTGACGAGTTGTGAGACACTTCGTTTTATAGCGAATCCATGGTATAGAGGACCCGATTTTACATTAAAATCCTCACTCTTTCTCTCTCTCTCTCTCGCTGCTCCCATTCAACCAGCCATTCATCGGAGAACAATTACTGCAATAATACTCGAACACAAGGCTTTTGCCTCAAATTACTCCCATACAAAAATTGCTTTTCACTATTATGCTAACTATCCTCCCATTACATAAAAAACATTGTATTAAATATAATGTTAAGTTATATGTTCCGTCCCTCCTTAGAACTTTCTGTAAACAGACTCAATTGAAATTCAATTCCCAATTAGAAAATAAGTGGTAGTACTAAGTAAAGTACTGATTCATTTGAAAAAATACGTAAAAATGCATGTAATTATGAACAATACGTTCGCCTGTAATGAATGCAACAACCTAAAAATAGAACACGCAAAATAAACCGAATATATGCGAAATGCAAAGTTATGAAATTCGATCATATAAGATAAACCAAAAAGTATGCCGAGCACACACCTCAAAGGCAAGCTCAAAAGCAGATCGCCGGAAGAGCCTCCAGAGCAATGAATATATCCTGTATGGAATATCATAAGGAAAGGAAGTACAAAATCATAAGGAAATATCACAAGGTGGTTGACAGGATTGTCGGGACGATTGCTTCATCACGTTATCCACACATACATCAAACTATGTAGAGATTAAGAATAAGCGATTTTAAATAATACAGCAAACTGTACACACATGTGTCTATTATCAGAGAATACACATATAGTAGTAGTACATAGATCGCAACAAGATAGATTCTACTACTATAGTTCAGACAGAGCCTTAAGTAAATTTGCATTTTTCCCTAGGTCATTCACTGTCATGTCAGCCGGAGACGACTCTTAGTTAATTCGCCTTTTGAGACGCAGCCGGGCATGCAACCCTTTCTGCTCTGGACAACAAAAAACCCCGAGGATTTCATGTCATTCTGAGTGTGCTCTTCATATATATAGAATTCTATACACTGTAATATACACAACAATGCATAGCTATACATACAGTGCAATATTACATACCCCCTTGCAACTTATATATGCTACAAAAATACTGTCAACACACTCACACACACACACAGAGATACACAAGCCCCCCACAACTATAGCTAAGAAGCCCCCCTATAATATAACTAAAAAGTGCATGCACAGAGCATGCAACTTGTTATGAAACAAAAGTTCATGATCCTACCTATGAACCAGAAGGATACACACACAGCGAGACCCAACTCTTCCTTTCATTCATAGAGCTCTTGGAAGGAGGGAAAAAAATTGTCATTGCAGTTGAGCTGCTCTCATTCCACCAATGGCTATTATATGTAACTACATTATTTGCATTAGGTCTTTATATTATACTTTTGCTTTTTATTGAGACATGATACCCTTTACTCTTCTGTACACAGTACACGTACATACAGACACACACACACACACGTCTCCTCTCCATAATTGCTCTCGACAAGTTTTCATTTATCAACAGGAAAACTCCAACGAAAATGAAGCTTGTTCAATTCCCTTAAAAATCTGCTTTACTGGAGAGATGATGCTATAAACTAACCCTACCTCTTCTCTATATAGCATTATTGGCATCCTCGTTACTACCAACCAATGTCTTCAATGCTGCACCCTAACCCTATCGTCAAGCTCTCAAACACAACTCTCGTCGCAGAGAGTCCGTGTCGGACTCTCCATCTTCGCAATGGCAAATCTATGTATGAGATATCTAGATATGTTCAGATTTTAATGTAATTCAGTTAGAAATTTACGATTAAATGTTCAACTAAAAAATCAGAAGTTGAATCGGAAGATTCAGAAGAAAATCAGAAGTGAAATCAACAAATTAGAGGTAAAAATTGTTCAACACAACAAAACTTGTCAGCTTAAATTGTCAAAAAGGGCTAAAAATGAGTCATTATAATAAACAAATTTCTTGATTGCAAAATACGACTGATAATTATTATTACAAAATCAAAAGATTCCATCTTGCATGTACATGAAACAGGCTTCTCATTATTATATGAAAAAAAAACATAAGGCAATTGAGAAAAGGTCGGATAAAAAAAATGAAGACGACTGTGTACGTCAAGGAGCGATAAATATTATGCAAAAAAGCTCCTTGTTATCCAGTCAAAAGATTGAGTGAGTGAGAGAGGCAGAGAATGACGGAGTAGTGTATAAGAGGGAAAACGGCGATAGGTTTTTTAGACAGTTGACACAGAAGAGGTAGGGGGCGAAAAGTTCCGGTCTCGGCTTGGAATTTCAACATGGGAAAGTCCAGAGCACGCAAGCATTTGATTAGCTTAAACTTTTTAATTCTTATCATACAAATCAAGTTTTCAACAATTATAACAGAGCTTTCTCATGCTAACACCATGTGATTATTTCGTGAAAGAGAAATATTAATTATCCGTCTTCATATAATTCTCCATCATACCGTCTACAACAAATATTACAAGCACACCATAGTGCAGCAGTGGTTAGGTTAAAAAAAAATTATAAAAGCCGAAAAACAAATAAAAATTTCACGGAATATAATATTTAACTAAGGATTATAACAATTATTGTATATAGGCAAAATTTGCTTTGTTTTGATATTCTTGTAATTTATAGCATTTTAAATATCATTTTTATTCCACATATTATATAAAAGATACTGGCTCTATCACTGATAAATTCATCTCTCAAGTCAGAACATGCAACAATTTTGCATAATACATACAATGCAATACAGGAAAACTTGAAACAAAAGCTAATATTGATTATTTAAATTGTTCAATACAATCATTATAATAAAAGAGATTATCTTCAAAACCTCGCACATATAAATGCAAAATGTAATAATTTCTTTCCTAACAAATAATATCCTCCCATATAATAATAATTGCGCTGCGATTCCGTACAAAAAAAACGAACTAAATATTCAAGTTCCAGTAATTTCCTAGTTAACTCATCGTTTGTCCCGAAGGCGTTATCATTGTTTGTTAACCTCTGATAATTTGAGAAATGCTATACAGAAAGCTCAAAAAATCGATGAATTACTTATTTAAATGACAGTCACACAAAAAAGTCAAAACAAATCATTCCCAACAACTTTAAATAATTGCTAACAGAAATCCATTAAGTGTTTAAATCCAAACAAAAACGCTTGGCGTTGTTCCTCTATTACTAGTCTACTAGTAAGTATAGAAAAACGTCCATCTACTGCTGCTGTTATGCTGTCGGGAAAAAACCTTACGGGGTGGTAGCCCCGTTGATTATAACTTTCCAAGGGAGCAAAAGTAAACAGAGTGGGATAGAAAATTACAGGGTGAACACGCGATAGGATTTAATAAAAGGTGACCGTAAAGCATTCCATAGAGTGTGAAGGAGGGAAAGGGTTGAAATGTTGAAAAGAAAGAGGGAGATGGATAAATAACACACATAAAAAATGAGCTTCAAGTGAAATCCAAGGAAATTACTGCATTTGGAGTACAAAGAGCAGAAAAGCATATTATATCACATATGGAAGAAAGATTATCGGGAAACCAGTAGTACTAAAATTATATTATACTAAAAAGTCAAAATTTTATAATAATAATACAAGGAAAAATAGATACTACTACTCATTCACATAAATCACACAGTTGTGGGTGACGGATTCCTCACCTATGCTACACAACTCTTAATATGTAATGATTCCCTCCCTTTTATAAAATGACATTTGAATATTAAACAGCAGCAACGACTGTGAAGTTTGTAGAGTGAATCGAATTAAATTCCTTTGCCTTTTCTCAATGCTAACGAAACTATTAAATCAAGAAAATACAAATATGATATATATAATACAAATTTAAATAAATGGGAAGGAAGACACATGCTAAATCACGGCCTAAAAGCCAACGATCTACAATCTCCTTTGAAAACACACAAATTCAACGTAACAAAATCAACCAAAAGTCCAAATCCGGATCCCAAACAAGGAAAAACCTCTGAAAACCCGACAAATTGAAACTCCAGGAAATATTTAAAAAAAAAACTTCTGTCAGTGTATCTAAACATAGCGATTAGTAGTAGTCGTAGTAGTAGGAGTGCACCCAAGAGCTCGATTTTCTATCTCCTGCCAGCTTTCAACGTGTCATAAGAGTTGATCGGCATATCACCTAACATACCTCTCATTACTGACAAAGTCAATAGCTACAAGGTGCAAGGATGGTGGTGGTGGTAGTTTGAAGGCGAGACAGACAGAGAGAGAGAGAGAGAGAACACACGGGGAAATGAGACGATACTCAATCTAACACGAACACCTTGAACACACATCTCGAGCGAGAGGAGCAATATAAATATTCCCATTTATAGTCAAATGTAAAGTAGTCGGTGGTGGTGGTAGAAATGTGTAGTGGTTAGAAAATAAAAACAGGCAAACAAGGTAAAGGATTCGGGTGCGGGTACTCATTACTCACACAACACTGCATAACCTCCGAGCTCTCTTGCTTTTAAATACATGAATAGTTATTTAAACGACAAGACAAGAATTAAGGTTTAACCTCCTGAATGGAATTTTCTATTGCTGCTGCTGCATCATTGCAATCCTTACTTACTTATATATGTTAGGACATGGGAATAAGCGAGATACTTTAAGGATCTAATGGAAATGGTAGGATGTTATCATGTAAATTTGGAGGATGTAAGCTTAATAATGTAAACTTATGAGGATATGTAAACTAAATAATTTAACCTTTAGGATACTTCCTATATATGTATTGTAGTGTAGAGAATCTTTTAGTACTACATTCGGTTATTTCCAAAAGTAAAACCAAAAGTTTCAAAACTCTAGAGCTCATTATTAAAAAAACACTGGTTGTGTTCGGGAAAAATTTTCTCATTGGAGAGAGAGAGAGAGAGAGAGAGAGAGAGAGAGAGAGAGAGAGAGAAAGAAGGTTGTATATTAGTAGTGTGACTTGCAATAGAATGTGGACAGGTAATACATAATATCATTGAAATTTGGCTCGCTCGTGTCAACCTGACAGATCCCTATCAAATAGTCATAGCTCATATTCTGTATTAAATTTCCAGCCTCTGCATGAAACCAAAAGGGTGAAGAAAAAGAAGAACAAGGAAAAAACTCACCTCGCCAGATCTCGCATCAAACTTAGATTGTACATATACTTTTTATTACAAGTATACAATACCAATACAGCAAAGAGCAAGAACGGATATTTTCTTAAGGGAATAAAACAACTCCCGTCGTGGATTACATATTATGAACACCTGTACATCCTATAGTGTAACATGACTTAACATGTGTCTTCAGCGAGAAAGAAGCAACAGACTATAAGCAACCCTCATATCATACACAGCTCCAAGGGAAATTCCAATTTAGCTCCACTTAATCATTGCTAAAAACCTCAGCACACTTCATTTCAATATTCCTCTTTTGTAAAGCTACTCCTGTTTCAGGTTGGTCCTTCCTATTGTACACTACAAAACAAACCTACCCCATGGTTATCAAGTTTTATCCAAAGACGGTGCAAGAATAATTTTTAATTAATAGTAATTGGACCAATCTCGAAAAATATTGCAAGGCCTTTCGGCGGTTTTAATAATTACAAATCTTGTTGGACAACGAGCCGGAATCAATTTACCGAATCAGTTTACCCAATCAATTTACTGATTCAATTTCAATTAATCACTTTAGTAATAAACCCATTCTTGCTTTACAGTCAATTCCCTCCACAAACCTGTACAGCGGGACAACCTCGTCATAAACACGATGCATCAAGACAATTATAATAGCCCAGGCATTTAGCAACAAACAATAACAAAACAATTTGTATCAAAGGAGTTTTGCGAACAAATCAATCCGTGTAATTTATCCGACAAATTGATTAAAAGTAATTTACCAATGAGCCACACAATGCATTCAAAATTCACCCCAACTATATATATTGCATTGCAGTAAATTAACAAACAAATTAATCCCAGGCAATTAGTAGCAAACAGATTCATCGAATAAATTAGCTAAAACATGTACATATTTTTAATGAACCAATTCCAATGCATCGAATTAAGTTCGAAACCTAATTCCAATTCATAGAATGATTTCCACAACAAACCAATTCCAAAATCACAAAGCACCGAATCCCCCTGACAATAATGCAACGAGTTAATTTCGCAAGTTGCTACAGATATAAGTACAGAATTGAGAAGCGTTGGAGCAATGTAGAAGAGTCAATATAAGTCCGTCGAATCAATTCAGAACAAAATCCATCGAATATAGGGTCCATTTATAGTGCAGTGTGCGTCAACTGATCAAAACAACTTCCACAAATCAACGTATTTGCAAAGCCCATAAACTAAATAGTGTAACAATAATGAGCACGGGCCAATAATGCTAAAACCCGCAAAGAATCACTATAAAGAAATCTACGAACCTTCGTTCGTACAAAAAAAAGCAATCTTCCAAACTTACATAAGGCATATAACATAATCCTTGTAACCTTATCAATGCATCCCTATACTTATATATACATAATATATGTTAATTCGTGCTCACCGACCAGCCCATGCCAGCCTCGTTCCTCCTACCGGATAGATAGAAGGAGCGTATATAAGTATATGTAGCCATACTAAAGAAATGTTCAAATATTTTACAATTGCAAATGTAAAGTCCATAACATTAACCATCATAATTAGTCAGGGAATTAGCTATGATAATACGGAGGTTTACACCTGGCGCGTCATCCTCTAAAGAAGGCACAAAATATAGGAGCAAAAAATTTAAATTGCAACAACAACTCTAGTATACAACTTGTTGGACTCTACTGAAGAATGTAACTAGTATTAATGTAAAGGTTGTAACATGGAAAGGGTCCAAACTAGATGAGAATCTTCTTGTAGAACATTGACAAGTCGGTGATATTAGCCTCTCAGACTGCCTGTGAGTAGAATTTAAGAGAACGAGAGAGAGAGAGAGAGAGTATGGCAGAGGAGCTAGTAGAACATTATAACATTAACCAGTTGATGCGGTGGTGCACATACCCGCAGGAGGAATTGGCACGCAATGTGCAAAATGAACCATGATAAATAATGCTGCTTGTTCCTGACAGTCTAATGATACCCTTGGATGGCAAACAAGATGCCGAGGAGGCAGCTCACCTCTCCTTCACTCTCTCGCTCCTTTATGCTCCATGTCATCAAACTGCTGTAATACCAGAGTCCTATAGTCATATTTCCATATCGTAATAATAAATGCTATCTATACTATATATACTGGAGCCTCTATATACCCCGACATATATAATATGCCCGTATAGAATTATTATACACAATAAATTATGGGATGGTAATCAACCGCCGCATCCATTCTTCATATTTACATGATCCTCACATTGACGTAGATGATTCCATAATAATTATTTTTACCAACAGTAAAATGTACTTTTACATACAACATGTACACTTAAAAACGCTGTTCTCCCTATACTGCTTGCTTGACGCATACAGAGAAGATGGATTGCGAAGATTAAATTACTTAAAAATTCCGAATAATTGAGTCTTTCTCCCTCCGCAATCCTCCAAGACATTCAATTTACATGGTAATTTACCAACTGTCCAGAACATTTCCTCACCTTCGAGACAACCACCGAATAATTACTAGTTTCACACTAAATCTTCTGAGCTGTCAGAATACTAAACATTGTTTAAAATTGGAATTAAATCAAAATAAATGACTGCCAACCTCCGAGACGTATCAATTAAATAAAAATTAATCATAAATTTATATTTTAATCACTTACTATATAGTATTATATGTTCATCAAAATCAAAACTTGTTCATGTCCACGGACTTTTGGACAAATAGCTCAACAACCAAGCATTACCGAGTTTGACACATGAAAACATGCGGACAAATATTGACATCGCAATTAAATCCTATAATCAATCAAGAACTAATCATTTAATCCCTAACTAATCAAGAAATAATCATTTAATCCCTAACCAATCAATCAAATAATCGGAGTAGTCAATTAAATCATAATATAAATATGAATAATTAAAAAAATTAGCATTAGACAAGAATGCAAAATTTCGGAACATACATATATTTCCCAATATAATAATCATAATAATAATAATAATGAATAGGTAATGGTAAATTCTCGACTAACATTGGATAATACATTAATTTACGGGGAACGAGCACACGAGGGAAGGGAAACTTGTCGTCAAGAGTGCCTCCAATGCCTGCACACAGCATGATATTACACAGTACAGAGCCCAGCCTCATTTCCACAACTAACGAGCCTTGATACACTTCAAATGAGATGAACTGAAGCCCGCCAGTCAAATCAAGTCGGTAATTAATTCTACATGAAAAGACTCCATCCATCCACTCCAAATTCTCTCCGTTTCTCTCCCAATGCCAACCAACCATCCGCCATTGTCAACGTCCCTCGAAACTAATCAAGGACCGAGCACCATTCCATGCCGACGTACTATAACCATCTCTCCAAATTCCTCATGTATTATATACCACAGACGTAAAGAGAGCTGGAGAGAAAGAGCATCAACATCGTCAATATTTAATATACGAATAAAATCCTCACTGCTCTGAAATATGTGAATCATCTACTAAAGTACAACCATAGGTATGTATATTTCCATAAAAATGAAATCCACCTACGTCTTGCTACACAAATGCAATTAAAAATAAAATAAGATATAAAATCCATTAATATTTACGTATCTCCGTCTTGAATAATCCTGAACGAACGAAATCAGATCATGTCTGGAAAATCGTTCACAATTCTACCAATATGTCAACTCAAAGAACTGCTACCTACAATACACTATAACATACAACTATAATGACTCCGCAAGTAGTACAAAATGTGATGGAGCGTCTTTAATTGACACCAGAGCAAAGTTAGCATGAAGAATGCAAACAAGCATGAAATCGACACAGAGGCGAAAAGGGTTCTACAGCCCACCGCACTGTGGTTCCTTATTTACAAATAATATGAATATTATGTAGAGATAAGAGAGAGAGAGAGAGAATGTCAAGTGACATGGTCTCTTCCATATAGCATAACCCTTCATGGAAATGCCCAAAGGCTTGTAAAAATCATGTTCGCACAAGTATTTACAACCCTATACAAACTAAACACAGTGCTCTAATGTGTGCCTACCAAAACCAAAATACATATACTAGAGAACTGGAACTTGTACAACATCCGTAGCCCAAACGAGGATTTATTTGTACAAGGATAACTTACATCAATTTATATACTTATGCATGTGCAATAATAAGTGCACGTACATACATACATAATACATACGTACATATGTATAAAGGAAAAGATGAAGCGTGAAATATGAAATATGAGTGTGGATTCCACACTTAATCCAGCACGGTTCCACTGGATCGGGATAAAAAAAAGCAAGCCAGGGAATTCTAGTCGGATTGAAAGTGGTAAAGTGAAAAGCCCGAGAGCAAGTGTCAGATGATCGGATCATTATAAATATACTCGGCCTTGTTATAAAAACCGAGAGGAGTCCTTCCTTTCTAAAGTTATTATTGTGCCATTTATTATATCGCTCTCTGTATGTTTCCCTATTGTGTGGTATTGTCAGGCGTACTACAGTATGTATGCACACATGTAAGTAAGTATATAGATAGTGTATTATATACATATAAGGGGTAAAGCTGCACAGAGTCAAACTTATTATTATCATAACGAATCATATCGAATGTTTTCACATCCAACCCTCCACTGTGTACATTTCGGGTCGACAATAATATGAGAGCAAACTGGGACATGAAGGATATCATAACTGAGTACATAAGTTCCGTATTTACCAGTGTAGTCACACTGTGGGGAATGAAAATAACAATATGGGAAAGCCTCTAATATTATATATATACTTATAAGTATATAATAGTAACCACTCTGGTTGTATCAGAGGCTTAGTGCGACGGCCAAGTCACACTTCTCCCCTGAGAGCCTGCTTTTTGTACTCTACACCGCGTCATATAATGTATCACTGCATATAAGAAGTTATGCATAATCAAATATCAACTACACATGGTTGCACAGCACAATACACAGTTGTACGTTTGGTCGGAGTACACCATTTACAATGCTTAACAAGCGGAGCATAGGGAGATTTAAAAACCATTAAGCCGGCATCATCCCACCCTAGAGCAAATTGATTCAAATTATGTATCATTCATATTCATATTTCATATTCATGCATTCATTCATGCTCGTCCTGGTGGTAAATACACTCAAGAGTACAAATAAGCTAACCGCATTGACACCCGACCGTACACAATGGCAAGGGCATCGGGATCATGTCATAACCAAGAGAGCTACGTGATCGTCAGCCTCATCATCATCATCATCTCACTCCTCGCTCGTCCATCACCAGCTCATTATAGTTTCCCTTGATGTACGTATGCATCTATGCATATATAGTATATGTATGTATATAGTTTGTAGTTTCCGTCCGTGTATTTCTGTAGCACGGATATGCACATGTACATTGTATGCATACCTAGATACATACTATAGATATGTATATATTGCATGTGTACATCTATTTAGCTACCCATAGGGACTACAAGAGTCTTGACATGGATTACATAACTCTCATGCATGTATGTCATGTTTGTTAGCATGAAGCTAGTCAAAGTACACAAAAAACCATAGGCGGCGAAATATATTAGTGGTTCTGTAATCGCTACTTTTATATATAGCAACAACTAATTTGCACCTTGTCACAAGATTAAAGCATAATATAGCCCCGTAAAGTGCATACTTAATCCTCAAGAGTATCAACAGCCTTATTAAACCAATACCCACACGCTGCACTTTGAACTAATATTCCGTTGCACACCTTCATATATTAAATTAAGAGATAGGAACTGCTACAACTTGAACTTCAGGCAAGACGAGAGGCCTCCTCCCTCCATGTATATAATAAGGCTAATAACAAGTATTAATGCTAAATAAACTCGGCTTAGCACTTCCAACTAGGATGGAAGCTGTAAGCTGTTTAAATGTTACAAGTTATAATATTATTATAGAATCATGTATGAGACTGTTAGCGAGAGGTACACTAACATTGCACATTGCTTGCACCAACTGCCAAAATTACATCCCAAGGAGATTAGCACTATAAGAGAGGGAGAGAGAGAGAGATCCGTAATCACAATTTACTAATGCGAACATAATAACAAACAAAACTTAGGTATAGGGCTGTTTAAAAACTGACTCCAACTTAAGCGATGAGATCGTACAAGACGTCATCCATGTACATACATTGAGGAATATTACAGTTTTTTCAACGTCAAATAAAGCATCGCTATGACATTTTCAATTTACCCTCAGTATGACTTGTCCGCCGATTTACATAGCTTCGGCGAAGATCTCATCAAATTCCTTGCTTAGGGAAAACACGCATATTATGTATATTGCATTATGAAACGATGAATTGTCCATAATATTGTCTGCGTATATCTTGTGATACAACAACTTTTTCGGAAATATGCGCTAAATTTCTGAGGAAACGGAGAATGAAATTCCTCAAGTCCTCTGTCCTTTGCTGGTTTCAATTCCCTGCATTGAATCTGTCCAATGCATAAAATCCCATTAGAGCAACAAGCTCAGCTCCATACATAAAAACAGCAAGAAGTGGAATTTGACGAGTCAGGCAAAAATCAGTTGACATTCTTGAGCCTTTCCTTAGAAATTCAATCTCGTGAGCGTGCAGAGGAGACAATCCAGAATTCTTGTGTTTCATCTACTGTACTTTTTGAGTCTCTCTGTCTTTCCTCGTATGGCTTAAGTATTTTTGTACTCGAATCCCAGCGCTTGACCGTAAGAAAAAAAGAGGTTGGTCCAAGAAACATCTCAATAATAAAATACCAAAATATATCTGTATAAGGAAAATCGATTGGGAATTCAATCGACTGAGAGTGGAATTGAATGCGATTACATTTACCACCAAGCTATGTGTGTAACTCTCTATAGACTCTACTATACACAGTTATCCTCCGATCCAGTCGATTGACGTTGAAGAGAAACGTGAATTGAAGCAAGTCAGACAGATGATTTCAAAAATTTTCAGCCCTTCTCTCTTCAGCTCGTTACACTTGTTAGTCATGCGTTCTTACCCTTTGGCCGCAAAATTGTCCACCAATCGGTTTCAATTCCGCAAAATATCCCACACACGCACATCACCAACTACACATCATCTTAGACTGAACAACCTTCCTATTGCTACATTTCACCGGGTAATCCCCATGCGTGGTAGAGCTTTTCACGAGAAAGAGAGAGGGAGAGAGAGAGACTTCTTAAGATCCCAACACATCTGGACGAACACTCCAGCCAACCCAGCATCTTCAAGTTTCCTCGTGTGTTCTGTGTGCGTACGATGAGTGCATGTGTCTACTACGTCTACACTCTACACACAGAATATTCAAGCATTATCCATGGATTGAGCAAGGGGTAAATCATACGAAAATGTCCTCCTCTGCATAGCCAAGTACCAGAAAAGGGATAAAAAAAGGTCCGTTTTTCCAGTCCAGCTGAACCAGGATTTTTCCAAGCTTGTGCAGCCCTCAGCTATGCCTACACTATACATATGCAAACTCTTCTCAGTCATCTTTAGCATAGACTTTCAGGCACAATTGCATAAAAGAAGTGTGTAAAAGCATACTGCATGCACAGAGTATGTTTTGTGTGTGTGTGTGTGTGAACAGCGCACAAGTGTATGGACTGGAAAATCGTATAGGAGAGAGAGAGAATGCGAGGAAAAAAAGAAGCGGAACACATGTAAAAATTGGATGGAGAAGGTTGTTTGAATGTAAAAAAAGGCTAGGAGGACATGAACCATTACACATGTCAATAAAAGAACATGAGAGTATAAAAGATTTTCCCTTCTCCTTCGTTGAGTCCGTTTTGCTTTCCCAAATACTTTTTATCCCATCCAACCTTATTCTTATACTATATCATTGGTCTTCCTTTTCTTCACACAGCCTATACTATTCCCTACAAACTTTTACGCAGAGACGAGAAAATTTTAAGCACACGAGGATACGAAAATCCATCCAGAGTGGTGAGTTACTCACTTTGCAAGTGCATCAACAACACATATATGAAAGAGGATCGAGATCCGGAGACCGTTGTCCGGCGACGTTACTAATAACATTACTAAACACTATTAACCATTGCAAATGAACTGGTCTGTCTGTTATCGAACCGTCTGTTATCGATGCATACTCATCTACATTACAGTACGATTCCAAGTATTCATCTGCATTATCTGTTATCTGTATGCACCGATTGCAATACTGCAATTCACACAATCTAAGTAACTTTCAAAAAAGATGACTTAAGTGATCCTAATCAATAACGTCAATATTCTTCTTGAGGGATTCCGTGAAACTACAGTGACGTAAAATAGCCAAATATGCTATTTATCATGTACTAAATACTGTTAGCAGTAGCTATGTATGTGAAAGTACGTAGTAATTATTAGATGCAGAGCAATGGAGAAAGATGCAATAATAATGAAAATATCTCCCTGAATCATCTCATATTGTCCAATAGGATGATGGCAGAGCGAACTTGTCCGAATCGACACAGGATACGCAGCATAGAGGTGATTGTAACGTTGGAATACCAAGAAAGCTGAACTTACCTGCAAAATAAAAATCAAACGAATATTAGAATTAAATTCATTAGCACAATCATTTCCAGATAAATTACGTATTGTTATATGATGTGTGGTTGTTCGCAATCATGTTCAAGTCAATGGTCTTGTTGTCAAATTTCTTGTAAAAATTAACGCAAATATAAGCCATGCATGCATCTACCTACCTAATCTCCATATGCAACTGCAGAGATGCGAATTGATACCACAGATAAATAAACAAGGATCAACAATTATTCATTATTCATTACAATTTAAACGCATACGGTTTAATAAACTAAAATGTAATTCCTGAGAGCCAAATAAAAGTGATAATGATGAGAAGAGTAGTGGGAAGGTGGGTGAGTAAATGCTTTAGTTTCCATAATTACGACACCGTGTCCTCATTTGATACTATCTTCCCATCTACGCTTCATTGTTCATGATGACATCCACCTTCTGGCACCGAATCCCTACAGGTATCAAACAGCACAGCCAGTGTTATATGGCTATGTACATTTATGAGCATATATATATATAAGTAGATGGTTCATGATGTTACTGAAGTTACTGCTATAGTAGCACAACTATAAAGCTCTACTGTCTTTAATGCTCTTGGCTTCCACATGGAATTTTCCTTGGTCTTCATGGTGTAGTTACTACACTTCAGACATATTAGGATTCGCTCACCGGCGACATTATATTATGCTTACCCTCCCGTCTCGTTATCCAATCCATTAGGCAAATGTTGAGAAAAGAAAGGCTCTTCTTTTGGGAACTCTCTCTCTCCCTATCACAACTACTATAGTTGACTAGCTTTTTTTCTAGGATGATGCGCCTCTCAATGCAGCGAAAAATCAGGGAAAAAAGTATTACATTACATATATTTACTAACAGTGAGATACGTAGAGTATATGCATAATATCAGATAATGAAAATATGCATACTGCTATAACATTTCATCAATGTGTGCATACGCTACGGCGGATGACACATAGTGAAGCAGCAGGACTTGTGCATGTTTATTTTCACTCCACGCCGCACCCGGACGTCAAAACAGACAAGAAAGGAATCATCAAATAGATCCGTATCGATCAAACTGCTTAGAGACATCAAACCTGTCTTACGTGCCTTGGAATTGCAATAATAAAGGTTACAATATGGTAACGCTTTACAAGCTGTAAGACACTCATGAACCTACATGAACAATAAGTTTTAACTTGGCGGAGCATATAGTTATAGTATAAGCACTTTTTCCACAACTTTCACCCTTTAATTCTACTCATGATCATCTTTTCTTTAGTCTTTTAACCTTACGGCCAAGTAACAACAACGGCCCAAACACAACCAGATTCTCAAGGCAACCGCAGCAAGGAAAAGTGTCTGTGGGGAGAAGAGCTTCCCGATGAAAGGAAGCCTGACCTTGGGTCCCTTCAGTACCTCCAAACTGCTTGTGCAGATGGAGCTACAATCATTACCAGACCCTTCAGCTGTCCAGTGAACTTTGCATTTTTGAACATTAAACAGAGCTCATAATGAACCATTATTGGCCTGCGGATGTGTGCTTTGACACTTCATTTTACGCTATAGTTATTTTAATTAATTAATTTAGCTTCGCAATTCTGATTTAATTCACGTGCACAAATTGGCATTTAGTTGTTTTTAGAACCCCATATCGCAAACTTTGTAATCAGGATTATTAAGCGGAGTATACAATAGAGAATTCCGGATCGATCGTGACTCTAAAAAAGCAACTGTAAGTTGAAAGAGTCAAGTAATTTGGAAAAAAAAGTTTGATAAAGTATGACGACGACCAGAAAAATGGAACACCAGAGCGTCCGAGAGGTTATGTAGAAAGAAAGGGCCGGAGCCGAAGAGCAAGTATTAGAAGTGAGCTCTTCCCTCACGACACCTCAGCCGTCTAAACAATACCAATTTCATCGTCAAGAATTACACATTATGGATCCCAGTGAGCATGGAATACACGTTAAAGTCTACACCTTCTCCCGTAACCATATTATTAAGTAGAGTCCAGGATGGTTGAGTACCCAGTCAACTATGAAAGTACAGGCTATCATGCAGACGAGAACTTTTTAAACTCCAATATTTCTCTCTCCCTTTAGAGGGAATATTATTATTATTGATATATGATGAATCTGGTTTCACGTCTCCCTCCAAACCACCACCGCTACCACCACTACCTTGTTAATAATAACAACAACAACATCAACAATAACAACAACCAGCTCTGCTTTCTTTCCGTTCTCGTCAGACTCCAATCCACTAGCCTAGTATATAATATGTATACAATCATGTGGACAGCCCGTACTTAGCACGCTCACTCCCTTTTTATATACCGAGAGTAAGTGAGAGTAAAGTAAAACAATTTCTATATTTAATACCCGTAAAATGCCCTATAACTTGAGCTTCAACCGAAGAATAATTACATACGAACAAAAATAGGTAGATATATAAAATCAGAAGAAGGGCTGCAGAGAGAGAGAGAGAGTGAGCGGAGTGGAAAAACTAGAATTGCGCCTCATGCATAAATATACGGTGAGAGATAGGTAACAAGAACAAGTTTTCGAGTGCTACACTTTATCGGGTTAATCATCACCCCCTTCCTTCCTACACTACAATCTCAGCCGTCTGTTCCGTTTTTAACTGGAACTCTCCTACTCGGCACGGGCACATCGTAACATTGCATGGCAACTTGAGTCGGACGCCATGCAATCCAATTTCCACCTCTGACTGCACCAACCTTTTGTATCCATCAGCACCTTAACTATATATCCACTTTTAATATATACTTATATAGTTACATTGCATCTCTTGTTATATCCATATAAGTATAATATCTCCCCGTATTATGTGCTATCCATGTAAGCCTACACACAGAAACGGTATTTACTAAGCTCACAATGCAAGAGCTACACCGTATAACACAATTACGTTTAGCCTCCCCGGTAAAAACGCCGTAACAATGTTCAACAACTAAAATATTCACAAAATAAACAAACTGGTTACAATCTCTAACTACCATCTCCACTCAATAACACTCTCTGCCAACAATGCAACTCTTTCAAGCTAATTGAGTCAAAAATATGCCATATAGCGAAAGTTCATATACACAGTTTGTAACTATAAGCTTGGGAACACACACACATATGTGATATATATACTTATATATCTCCGTGATGTCATGTAGGAACTCTGTCTATGGGCAATAAACGCTGTTAAAAAATTAAAAAGACTCGAGAGGGACAAATCAATGTAATAACGAAACCCACTGATTTGAACCTCTCTATACTGCAATGAACACACTTCTGGGATCAGATATATACGAAATTGTTATGGAAGACAGCGTTCCCACTATATTTTAATAACCCAACAAGGGTCTTCGTCAGATAATTATATACTAGAATGTCACTGTAATTATTCCTTGCACTTCTACCAAGTCCAAGGTTCCGTTTTGCAGCCAAGGTGAAAATTGTTTGCTACCAAAAAATGCAAAGGAGCCATCAAGAGTAGCTGACTTAAGGTTATACAAAGTGTCTGAATAGAATTTTAAATGGATTGTCATACCAAAAGGTATGTATATAAGTATATACCAAACGCATTCTTGCTACACTTAACACTTATAAGGAAACGATAAATTATAGATTTAGTGACCAATTGATTAAACAACCATTTAATTTAAATATAGTAAGTTTGAACCTGAATAATAAATTAGTCAATTTAATGCTCAGCTTATTTACAGATGCGGCGCCATAAGAAACACGTTGGAAAATTCAGGTAGGCCACATATTTCAAGCTAAATAATTATTACAAGTAAGAAAAAAATGGAGCTGAGAGATCGTGTGAAGGTGGGCTGGACGTGAGTAGTAGAGAGATTTGTTCGAAAAAATTTAGTTTGATAGTTCCTTGTTGTAGTAAAACTACATAGTAAGTATCTACATCGTGCATTATTGTAGGAATGTGAAATTTTGGAATTCTACTGTGCACACACTACTTCACCTGCACTCTACTGTACTGTACTAGTGTATAGCACGATATATAACTTTTTCTTTCGTTGATGTGTGTACGTGTGGATGTAAAACAGTTGAGAGAGCACATGCAATAAGTTTATTGAACATAGAAAACCGTAGCGTACAAAGTGCGTCCAGGGCGCGTGAGTTGTAATAACTAATGACATAACGAGTGCAAGTTCACCTGAACAGCCTTGCACAAGAACAATTCTCCCGGGCCTCGTATACTATCCTACAGCCTGCATAATATATAATATTATGACCAAATATCAAAAGTCTACATAAATCAGTGTATATCAAAAAAGTATTTTACACCACAATAGCCTGGAGTTGATACGGTGGGAAATTTCTATCCACACTCACACTAAGACTGCATGTACACTTTGTTTATGGTTTTTCAACTTATTGCATATAACCCTATACGGTCCACACACAGCATTATTGATAATACCCTCAAGTAGACGTTAGTTAATAGAATGCATGTGAATCGTAATTGAAAGGCCCTGCCTCAGCATGGTATTCTATTAACCCAATCGCTCACTTTACTCTGTATACATAAACAACACCTGAGCTTTAAAGAGCATGAATTCACCATTTACCTACAAATGTTCACAAGCACGGCTTAATGTACGGACACACTGCACATAGCTATATTGAACATTTATAGGAACACTATATATACATAATACATATACTGTTCAAGCTCTCCTATATAGAAGCATTCAGCTTAAACACCGTGTATACATTTGAATATTCCACCCAGCAAGTGATAATAATGTGGATTTGGTCCTCTTGTTGTTGATGTGAAGGTGATAAAAAGTTAATATAAAATAAGACAAAAAAATCTTTAACAAAGCTAAACGTGTACTGAATAAGTACAGCAACGTGATCTTGACTTTTTTCAACCTCATAAAACTTGCTAAAACTTTTCTCAACAGCCTTCCCTTTACTTCTCTCACTCTCCTTCCTATGTACATATACATGATTGTAATACATGCTCACAACAACAGTCCGGGATCATCATCATCGTCAACATCAACAACAACTACATTCTTAATCATTCACTGTGTAAAGCCCTGTAAGTATTTATGTTATACAACTATATCCCTTTTATCAGCTCTTATGTACACAATCCTTCCCTCCTACAATTAATTCAGAATATACTTAAAACCAAAGCGTTAATGTTCAACTCAAGAAAGACTGATTTGCTGTTTTCTAGCATTGAAATTGACATCAATTGGCTTGAACTTAATCAATTTATAAATTGTATCGTAATCAATAAGCCCAGGTGAAACCAAATACGTAAGTGCCCAGCAGAAGGTTAAAAATGACGAAGTGATAGATACAGTGTATAAGGTGAGAAAAGTCCAAAAAGATGGCTGATGATTTAAAATTCCTGAGTGGTACCAAAAACAAGCCTTGTTTATAAGTATAAATGAACTGACTGGAGGAAAAGCTGCGCTGTACTAAGGAAGGAAGAGAGGCTAGAGTATGGGAAAAGCAGCCTCTAGTGCAATGATTCAATCGACATCAAATCACTTTACCTATTTAGGCAAGCCCGGAGGGCTCCAGGAACCGAACACGACTGTCTGATGAGTTGAGTGCAACATAGGGAGATGTAAATCTCCGATAATATAAAAAAATCAGGTGAATCTTCCTTCTTGCTAGCATACTAAACATTGTCCCTTGACTGGAACGAGGCCGTAAAAATCCTCCAAAATATTGCTACATAATTTTTGTTGTTGGCTATATTATATACAAACGTTGAATGTCTATACAGCGTAGGACGAATGATACAGGCATATTACGTCCAGGATTTTCATAATAAATAGAAGCTCACAACATGAAAAATCGTACATATGAAAGCTTGATCAGAAATGTTCTTGTTCTTCCAATTCAAGCCTACCTCTCGCACTTGAGTTAGTTTCTGAAGCCCACTGTTATAATAGGGAATCTTGTCTTATATATTTTTTACTTGATTCCACTTGTTGTTGTTCTTCTTCTTGAGCAGAGAGATAGATAGGGACAGTAAGAGAGAGAGAGAGACTCCAGTTATGTTAACTTGTACAATTCATCCATTAGGATTTTTCACAGACTCATAATGACGAAGAGGAAAATGTCTTTTTGAATTGAAATCTAAGGAAGTCGTGTTTTTCAGCACGGATGCATGGACCAAGAATATTTTTCTAAAATATATTCACAGCTCTCCTCCGTTCCAGCCCTTTCCAACTCTCACGTTCACGGTCCACAGAGATGCTCCTTTTTTCTACATTAACCGTTTCAAACTCCCCATTTACCAAATATCTTCCAAAACCATTCCTCTAAATTTTTTATTCTTATATTCATCCTCACAAAATGTAAGATTCTACTGTTATAGGACCTTTCTGGAAGTATCTAATTCATCTTATAACACTATACTCCAAGTGCAGTCAAACGCCAAATCTAACAACACAGTTGAAAAGAGGCGCAGCGGTATCTCGGAGAAGCGATGATGGTGAGGACAATTCCAGCGGAGGACTTTACGTAATTTGATTTTATTATTGTTATTTAGTGTATTGAAAATTGTTCCCGGCAGAGAGGGATTCGGACAAAAACTAAACAGAAGAAATCACTTATGGCATGAGGACAAAGCTCAGGGAGGAGGAAAATTAGAATATAATCCTCTGGAGAAGAAGAAGAAGCTCGGGAAGGAGTAAGAATGAAGGATGATGATGATCAGGTGAGAAGTGAGATATTAAATTGTAATTGAAAATTACCATGCGGCACCACTCCACACAATTATTACTGGCATAACAGTCAATCTCCTCCATCTCCACCTCTTTCATAATTGCATTCTGGGCCTTACGGCATGGCCTTATTTACTGCGCAATCTTTCTAAAGTATAGTCCTATATTTAAAGTAAAAAGAACAGGTGTCTAACTATGTTTCGATACAAAAATTTCAAATTTCGACAATAAACATTGTTCATAATGAAGCACAAAATTGTGGAACTAACCAGGATTTTTTAGCTTAAACTATCCGTATAAATATAAATACAACGTACATCAGCTATTTAGATTCCCCAGGTTAAGTTCGTCAAGCATGTTAAGTTAGTGGGACTTTTACCTTCCTCGAACTTATTAAGGTCCACATAACATGTTGAGTTCATCTAACATGGTATAGGGATTAAGGAATTAACATGTGAACTTGATCGAACCGAGCATGTGAGCTAGATCAAGCTCCAATAGAAAGGTTAAAGTGCCTAATTGGTAGGAACTGACTGGAAAAATGGAAGGGAAAAGGGTGATTGAACAGCATATTAATACTATAGTGCATCTACAAATACGTAAAAATCATCTCTACAAATACCTTGTAGACAAGCAACAACATTTAACCTACACAGACTACATAGATATTAGGCATTTTATAGTATTTGCTCAGGTCGTAAATTATTCCATCATAACCGGAAAAGATAATTACATAGACAAGTAGCCATTAGCAATTTCACCTCGGAAACGCTAGTTAGTTTAGTTAGCATAGCTCAACACTTAATTTGCCTGTAGTTATTTTCCTCTGCCTATGAAATCCCTCCCAAGTAAGAAGACTTCTTTCCTTATTTTTACATATTATACATACATCTACAACAAGCATCACAATCTACAACCCTGCTGTTGTTCCCTTCCTCCTCCTTTTTATTAAAAGACCTAATCTTCTGGCCCAGCTTATTGAACAAGTTGATCTTGAACAGAGAACCTGACCCAGCCTTCGTAGTCCAGGCAGTATTATAAGAGCAGGAGTAGGTGGTGCAATGAGTACTTAACCTACATAACCATGCTTCCCAGTGATTCAATGCTCTCTCGTTATGTCTGACTCACTGACTGAGAGAGAGTAACATACAGTGTATTAATGATATGGAGAATAATATTAGAAATATAATATAAATACATGAACATGCTGTCGACGTACATAAAAAACTCCTTGGTACAATAAATCTTGATTGGGATATCATATCTCTTGTCCGAAACACGCAGAGTGTAAAAGATGAATGATGAAGAAAAGGAACAAAATGTATATGTACAACCTACAATATTTTTGAATTTATATTGTATCAATTATATGAACGTATGTCATATCACTTACCTGATTCTATATCGTGTTGCATACGAATTTATACTTATATTTACTCATAATGTAAATATGTATCAGATATATATCTATAGATATTTCTACCTCCTGCGCATGCAAGGCTACAAGAGAAAAACCCCTGGACGCTCGATATGCCAGGAGCAATAATAATTCTAAATACATAATGAGTAATACAATATTACAGAACGTGAAAGGTAGCTTCACCGAATATCAATTCCAGTTGAATATTCTCTCTCTCTTCTCAGTTGAGTCTTTCAAAAAAAAACTTGATCGTCGTCTACATGAATTATACACATATGCGTATATGTATATATATGTTTATACTCCAGTATATTATACGAAGAAAATTTTTAATATACCTCCCATCATCCTACTCCCCTTTATATAAAGAGACTCAAAATTGTTAGCGCAGTGAAAAAGTCCTTCATCGTCATCCTCATCCACCTTCTACCCTACATTCTTGTACCGACCAGGGATTTTCACCTTTTAACAAACCTCCTTCAAATATTTATTACCTGTCGCGAATTCCACGCTCATAACTCATCCTGTCCCAACATGCTAGACAGCAGCCAGCTTATTGCTATCCTCTAATAACGTTCCCGAACATATCTTACATTGTGTTCTCCACCAACACCTCTTATATATTATTCTCCTGGCTTAACTCATCTTCTCCTAGCTTCCGAATCCCTTATGAGAAACTCATCTTCACAAAAGGAACAATACTTAATAATGAAAAACAGGGAATAATAACGAACAACTAGGTATGTGCCGGCAAGATACTTCGTCTCCAGTTACTCGCTCAAGATATATTATACTGCGAGATACCGAACACTAGTACTACTGCACTAGCCTAGGATACTTATGACATGCCAATATGACTCGTGCAATTAAAATATTTAATTCAAACACTCCATTAGAATTCTCAGAAGACTCTATTAAAATGCAGATATGGAGAAATTCGAGCGTTATGATAGCGGAATTAATTAAAAACAACAGCAGGAAGTAAATTTTTAAAATTCCATCCAAATACTTTTCACACCCCTCTTATTGTTAGTCCCCAGCCTTGCATACATATGAGCAACTGAATTACAGCATCTTCACAGGACTGCCTGGTCGATCACAAAATTGACTGGATTGCTCCAAGATATACCGAAGAGCAATATGCTATAGGATTTCAGCTCAATCATCCTGCCGTTACTTATCTACTATATTATACATACGTATAATATTCTAGCTATATACATGACATCAAATTTACGTATAATTACAATATATTCCTGTACACCCATATGTGATCATTTACGGCAGCACTTCTATTACTCCTGTGATCACTAAAGAGCCACAGTTTCGAAGGCTGCACCAGAGGTCGACGAAACAAAAAACTATGGAGTTGAGAAATCATCAAGAATTATTCGACTTTTATGGAACCGTGTTAAACTCCTTGTTCTTTTCAATCTAGGATTGTCGTGGTCCTGTACTTTAGTCAAATAGGCAGGAGGACAATGGATGGAGCATGAGTCGGTCAAAAATACTGGCTCCTTTCATTATAAACTACGTTAAGCATAGCTTCTTAAATGTCAGCAGAGCCTATCCAAACCCCGAGTCTCCTGTCGACATAAGGTTTTCAATGCACTAAACCCCACATGGAATGTATATAGGAATCTGGATATTGATATACTTATACATATGCAGCAGTATTATAATAGTAATGCGGGAATGCTGTGAGCTGTGTACAGACAGTGAGAGAGAGAGAGAGAGAAAGACAAGTAAAGGAGACTGACATAAGAAAACCTGAAGATATCCCCTTGATCCACCGTAGGGAGAAGAAGGCAAGACTTTTGGTGAATCAAAAGGAATTAACTCATATAGCTCACTTACATAAGGACAAACGTGGAGGTGGATCACGGTAGGGAACCTATTGCCACTGTTTTAATTGGACTAGTCCTTAATACCTTGAAAAATACTTGAATTGTTCACTCCATGACAAGCCATGATGCCAGGAGCGAAGAGAAAAGCACAAAATTTACCTCAGCCTTCTCATGCCTTTTGAAACTTCATGTTATATAAGATGCTTGAACAACAACAAGAACAAAAAATGCTCTTCATTCCATCATGAGTAAGCTCATGAGCAATCACTCTTGTCTTCTTCAATGGCAACAGTAAAAACTCCTTTAAATAAATTCAACTTTACAGTATAAACGTCAATCCATTTTTTCCCTCCACACTACTCTCCTTTCGAAATTCACACAAAATAACTGAACTTGTCACTTGCTCTCTCAAGCTACACTTGCTTTCCTTCCTATTATATGCATCTCCGACATTCTCCGAGCCTCTCTCTCCTCACCCTGTGTTAAAACTTACTAAAGCAAAAACCTTATGAATGAAACACTTTGAGAATGAATTCAAATGTGTATTTCAAAATAGATAGCAAGAGTCAGAGAGCGAGGGAAGGGAGATGAAAAAATCCAGTGAATCTTCTTCGTCTTCTTTTTCTTCTTACAAGAATTTATATATATATGTATATATCTAACAACCCTCTTCCATTGACTCCTGTTGTTGGCTCCTTCTCCTCTGTGACAAAAGAGACGCGAGAGAGATAGAGAGAGAGAGAGAGAGTGGGAGAACGAAACAGATTTCTCAATGAATCAAAGGAAAACGACGAAAAGGTGCAGTCAATTCAAAAACCACCAGAGTATTAACTCTTATTGCCTTACAAACAGCTCTGCGCTATCATTATATTTCCTTCCTGACGCATGTAATATGATGAGCGGAGATAAAATGCACCTATGAATTATTATAAAACCCACTTGTGTCTCTATTGTCAAAGAACATGAACCGTTCGGTGACAACAAGTTCTGATGACAAACAGCTGTGATGCTAGATGCTAATATACGCTTACGCTTAGATGTATGAATGAACTCTAAGAGTCAAGTTCAGACAATCCGATTCGGATGTTTCGATTATCACCCAACGATAAGAACAAATCAGTTTCGATTTAGCAAATCATAAGTATAAATATTTTCTTAAATCCAGCAAATTCGAACAAAGCTATCGAAATCCATCCTGAATATAAGTAATTCAAAGAAAAATCCACTGTATTTAACTCGTTAGAGCAACTGTCTAGCTATAGATCAAGCATTCATTTATAGAAGACCGATTCGAATGTTCTAAAACTAAAAAACGTAAGGGGTTGAAACTTTTCGAAATTAATTATCAACTTCCAACATTGCTCACTCGGTGACGTTCTCGCTTGAGGATTCTCAATGACTTGGACAACAGGAAGGCAATAGATAGGAAAATCAAAAGTATACGACATGTTGTGCTGTTCAACTTGAGCGCTCTGCAGTACATTTCAAATAGTATTTCGAATGCAATGCTCCAGCTTCTTCGTGTTGTAATCCTTCAAGGCCAGTGGGCTCATTGTTTTCTCTGCATGATACTCCAGAAGGAGGAGAAGACCAAGCAGTCTTGTGAATACGAAGGAACTTATATACATATAAGACTACACGAAAGTCGCTGTTACAGGCATCATTTCAAGAGCTATGTGATGGTTCCTATAGTACAGATACTGCAGTACAATAAATATATGTAGAAATACGAAACCGTATTATAGGAACTTATCCAAGAGAAATGTAGTATATAAGAAAAGTAAATATAACCAGGGAACAAGTTCCTGTGTGTGTGTGTATGTGCAGTGCACTTGCAGGGTGCAAAGCAATTCATGTTTTAAAACAGTTCCAGTGAGCCATGCTCATAATCATGTTCGTACTTTACTTGCACTGTACTTGTATTAGATACCAGAAGAATTGTACGCATACACATGTGTGAATATATGCACGGTTAGTCCTGGACTTATGTATAGCCAGAGCCTCTGCAAGTATTAGAAACGCCAAAGAGTGAAGGATATCTCAGCCGGAGGGAGACCCATAAAGATGGGGAAAATGAAAGAGATGAGATGAGGGCGTGATGGTCTTCTTTGTTCGTCCTCATGTTCAACACAGGGCTAACCATACAACACATCTACTTTTAAGACAAACATTCGTATAGGAAATAGTTTTCGTAACCAAAATACGACGTCAAAAGTTTCTTCAAACTACCACATTCATCCCCTAATAAATCAGAGATTTATCATAAATTTCTACTAAATTAAAAAAGTATTCCAATTATTATTAAACATGATTATTAAAAAAGGATGTTAAATTGCAATTTTTTGGTTCCATTTTAAATACGATAATCCTGAATTGGAAAATTTGAACCTCGGAACCATTAAAAACAGTGTATTTTGACTTCGGAAAACTTAGCTACAATAGTATTACTTTGACTTTGGAAACTTTAAGTGTAAACTGTTGTGAGAGTTGAAGAAATTGAAATTTGTCCTTAGAGGCACAAAACCCTGTAAAGTAGGTTTCGAATAAGAAACCCTAACATAGAGCTTAAAAAATCGGCTCTGTCGAAGATTCAACACCCAGAGAGTAGTAAAGAAAATTCCAAGAAACAGGTTCCGGTCCAGATCCGGATGCACGAAACCTTCACTGGTCATCCATTGTAGAAAGCTGACCAGGAGAGAAGGAGCTAGTAGTGTATAGTGATATAGGAAAATATTGCTATCAGAAACACGCACATGAGGAAAAAGCGCATTCTTCAACGGTCGGACTGAGTATAGGGAATGAGTATAAAACAATCTGTAAGACAATCATGTCTAGAAAGGTATTTATCCAAGAGATTACAATGTCCGGCATCTGCATCAAAGGTGTGGAAGAAGGGCTGAATAGTGGTGTGAGCAAGTTTTTCCTCCTCCGAGTCACCAGAATAACAAGAGGGAACACATAATCACGGCGATTGACTCCCAAGCCCCATCAACACATGCACACACACGCTCTTCATGACGATAACTAATTGATTATTTAGCACATTTCCCTCATCAACACTCATTTCCAACCTTGTTATCAAACTCGAAAGATTCTCATCGTCCCCAGAGACCTTCATTTTTCTTTCATGGCTTCCAATATTACATTACTCCAGTATTTTAACATGATGATCGATCCATCGAGGCATCTGATCAAGCAAAATTATTCAATTTTTTTTTTTGACCGGATAATTTTTTAGAATCACAAACTCGTTGATTACAAGCTCTATGAACAAGGCTTTTATTTCAATTAAAATTAATTAAATAATTAATTTAATTTCTCACTTGACTTAGCATACTTAACTTGAATAAAATGGAGATGAGGACTACTAGTTTTTTTGCTTGACGAAGCAACAAGCCTCATCCTACCTATGCAATGCACTAGCCATAAGATGTAATATAAGCAGAGAAAATAGCGAATCATGGAAGCAAGTGTAAAATATAAATGAAAGGCAACTCATCGGTACTCTGGGGTGAACTTCTTTAGAAAATGAAAAGAATTTCTTTCAAACTCAAACAAGACCCAAGAAGAACAAGAGGAAAGAAAGTGATTCAGAGTGCTCGACACCCGCTGACAATGTTATTGTATCTTCACGGCTGTCGGATTAGATGGAATTCTCTCACAACATTATTTGAACTTTCCTAAAAGAATATATAGAAGTGGAAGTGAAGCATAGGAAGACGGGAGAGAGGGAAGTATAAAAAGTAAAGTAGCAACCCAAGAGCACAGGAGTCAGGGAGACCGTCCTTCTCATCTAAATGCTTCCAAAATGCCACGCTACATATACTTATAAGTATACACATCTACTTATTCTCCATGTATTCATCTCTGAACATCCAAGCCATACAAGCTACTCAACCTCATCATGATAATCTTTGACTTTTTTCTATTTCCAACTTCTCAAGAAGAAGTAAGTCCTTCTGTGTATATTCAACCCTGTCAAGGTACACCAGTCATCATTTAGTAGTGCACCACTGGCCTTAGAATGGTTAACTCTGGATACTTAAGATGTCGTCTTGTATCTTCAAATATACTCCTACTATTATTCCAATTATAAATTAGTTTGTTGGAATTTCTTCAATAATGGCAAGTCTCATTTAACCTATTTACACGTCTCTATAGTCTTCAAGCAGCTATGTATGTACCTATATCCGATTTCATTTCGGTGACATTCCTGAACTATCGTCAGTGTGTAATTTCGCAAATAATTCCTTCTACCAGATTCAACTCTTCGCATTTAAAAATTCTCATCCTCCAGACCGTAAGCTTAAGTTTGTAAGGATTCTAATTTCCACTCTTACACGTTATCTGTAATTATTCTTATTTAGACTGAAGTTGCAAGCTTTCAAAAACAAATTAAATCTGTCAAAACACATAATTAAAAAAAACTTTTACACACAAGAGCCTGTAAAACGAAACGGATCCACTTAAGGACACTTCTCAAATAAATAATCAACAAGCACACCTTGCAATAATTCTCCCTAAAATGGCAGGTGTGCTTCAGTGTTAAAATACAATTTAAAATTATCAACCCAACAAATCAAAGGAAAGTTATGACTAGATAAAAAAAACGGTTGAATAATAAGGAAATAGTAACGAAGGCAGGAGCATTAACATGAGTGAAGACATGCGATGCCCGCCATCACATATCCCTGGTCCATCAGAGTTAGTATTGTAATAATGCCTTGACGAAGCACAAGGGCTGTTATAAATGAAGCACGACCATGTATATACATAAGTGAAGCTCCTAATTTCTAAGACACACATTTACACAAACACCTACAAGTTGTTTTAATAGATGCCAAGAGCCATTCTTTCCCTAAAAAATTCCCTTTCCTGGTCGACATACTACTTATATGTAATATACCTAACGACCACTGGATCTTCCTACCTTGGACAAACCTATACAGTCAAGTGTGATATGTGAAAGCCATTAAGAACACCTTGGATTCTAAGTGCTTTCGTCTCTCCTCTTGTCCGTCAGTCATGTCAAAGTTCATTTTTAGATTGATTCCTTCAAATTCATTTCCCCCTTTGACTGTACAGCTCCACCAGTGTATTATTCATCATGGAACCACAAAGTTATGTAAGAATTTCCTCCTTAGATGGAAAACAATTTGTTCTCTCTCTCTCTCTCTCTCCCTTCCTTTCCTTCTTCTTGACAAGACAGCATTTAGTTGCTGTGTTACATTAGATGAACGGACTATAATAACATTGTGTCTATGTATAACAACATACTACATATAACATGACACAGACACACATAGCATTACAGCTAATACATGGTTACACATAGGCAGGGCGAGAAAAACGGAGCAGACGTTCAGGCATTTCACAGCTATCCCCTCTTTGTTCATCTTGGTATGGAAAATGGTGTTGAGCAGTGAGAGAGAGAGAGAGAGACGATCTGGAAAACTACATTTCTCGTCATACATCCGTATATATACTTGCTAACAAGGGAAACATGACCAGGACCAAACCAAAACCAAAAGGAAAATACAACTTGCAATGTACAACACTCGAGAAGAATTGTACAAATAACCTGGACGTGAAAATAAGAAGACTTGTTATACACACAATACTCCATATACATAAGCTATATATAACTATTAACAAGAATGGAAGGACAAGCGAAAATATTTGAAAATAAAAAAACTCTAAGGCATCATCTTAGAGGCAACCAGGTGTAAGAAAGGTAAGCCGTGCCCCTATCATTATCCAATATTAACACTTGGTTATGGTTCACTGCAACTCAAATGCATCTCTCTGCCCATACAATATTATATGAACACACACACACACCTATTATGACTCACAAGTTTGTAAGCTATTGCAACTCAACATACGATTTCGATACATAGACCTACCTATAAGTATAAACCTATGTAACTACTACTAAGTATAAGTATAAATACACTACACAATTACATATGAGCTAAAATACATGCATACGGGGACATATTATAAAACTGATCGCTTCTTGGAGTAAAACGACCGTAAACCAATGTGTACCCAACTCCACCACTTGAATGCATAAATAAAGTAAACGGAACGGATATTATTCTTAGATATGGGATGCTCCACGGAAAACATTATTCTTATACGTAATGCTCGAAATAATAGAATAGCACAAGTATGATTCTCTTAAAAATACTCACATAGCTATACGTAGACATTTATTTGTGTATGTATGGCCATTTATAGTTCTTAAAGCTACATACATACATATATTTCCATATCCTTATATAATACTCCGAAAGCTTGTTACCATCATGGAGTTTACAATAAGGTTCTTTTATATACTCCTTCCTGTACAACTCCGAGTTCGGAGAACCAACCCTTTTAATAAGAATTGAAGAGTATACAACGAGCAAGCTGTTTACAGCTCATGGAATCCATAGGAAGATATAAGGAGAGAGAAGAGCATTTGAGAAAAATAAAATTTGTTAAAAAAATACAACAGCATGGTACACCCATTGACCAAGACGGAAAAGAATGGGGGAGAGATACTTGCAAAGATACTATAATAAGAATACAAGGAGAAGAAGAGTGCAGCAGGTGTAATTAAGCTCCGAGAAAAATGTCATATAATTGACCCTTGGAACATAAATTAAAGATTTAAGTTCTTGTTTCATAGCTGGGGGCAAAACCCATCTTGAGCCCTTGACAGCCTTGCAGTACTTCACATATTATTACATGTTAAACTGCATATAATGGGTTCTGCACTGTATATCTATATATCTTATGAAAGTAAAAATAACATCAATTCAAATAATAAGAAACACGTACAATTACAGCTTTTACAAGAATAGACATATACATATGTGTATGCAGCTTATTAAATGTAAAACTATACAATAAAACAAGAATTTATTACTCTTGACAAAAAATCGGACCTAAAAATATCTACAAACCTTTGTGTTTGTATACAGTGAAAAATAGGCAATATATTACATGTGGCCGCGTATAATGTAATAAGCAAATAGTATATATATAGTGGATGCAGTTTTCCATTGTCAGTATGCTAATCAGGTATTTCTAGGGTTAATTGCATTATATTTGCAGTGCGTTATTTGGATGAAATGGCATAATATATATGAAACTACCCTTTTAAATTAGCATCTTTACAAAAAAGGATTACACGTTCAAATATTGTTCTTTGACATCCATCTTTCAGCAGCACTTCACAGTTCCAAAGGTCTGAGTGTGAAGGTGAAGAAGTCACCAGAGATTAAATATTTGCAAAAGCCCCCTGCGTATAGAACTTTTTAACTGTGTGTGGCGGCCAACGACAGCTGGAGGGAATTTCAATGGGCATTAACAATGAGCTATATAGCAATAAATGTTTTTTTCCCTCATGCTCCATGCAGTTTTTCTTAAGCAAAGAGTTGGTAGTAGTAGATGTAAGTTCCAGTGCAAAGTTTTCATATGGAGTTTTAATACATAAAAATACACGGTGGAGCTTCAGCATACATATAAAAAAGTCAAAGTGTAATGTGCAAATGCATAGTTTAAATGAAAAACGATGGATTTTAAATACAAAATTGTGTTACTTAAGTATAGTACAATACACATATAGATACAAAATATACATGGACATTCAGAGGACTTCTAATGGCAAACACCCACCAAGTTAAGTATACTTATTAGATATAAAATGCTCTATCCTACGCCAGATTTATGCCATAACTACGCCGAATTTCTTAAATGAATCGGATAAACAAACCAGAGAGATACAAGGGAAGATGAAGAAGGATTGGAATCCAGCCAACAAGCAACTTTTGAGTGTAAATACCAGAAATAAAAGGAACATGGAGCGAGACAAAGGACATGTTTTTTTCACATGATTAATTCCTAATTACCCTCATTAACATTCCTTAACAACGGATTCCAATAATTATATGCTCGGAGCTTCTGAGAGATCAAGATAATAGTAGTAGCCATATACATACTGTTATATACTAGAAAGAAATATTAAGCCAAGAGACTCCGCAAAAAGCCATACGAGGATTTGACAGGTAAAAACCACTGAAGGAGAGGTATCATTTTCAAAAAGAATTTACGAGAAATTGCTTCTCTCGTTTAAAATATTTTTGTCTCTTAAATAACACTGTCATTCGTTGGGCAATGAGACCCAAGGGATTACAAAACTAATGAACTGCTGCCGAATGTTGTTCAATAAAGTACGATTATACTTATAGATATATAGCAAGTGGGGTACATAGAGAATATATGTAAATATACAGCCTAACCCTAAAATTACACTATAATATATTACAAAATCATATCACTAATGTGGTGAACCAGATGAAAGTAGGAACAAGAAGGTAGCAATATAGCAAAAGGCATTAGAATAAAATAGATTTTCACACTCACGTTGTTAATCATTTCGAAGAAAACCGCGAAACCGCAACAATCAAGTGCTAAAAGCAAACGGACACAAATCACTTTTCACTGAATATATACTTATACTTATATAAGTACAAGTTATATAGTAGCTTCTCAATAAAACAAGATGTTATTATAATCACCAAAACATTAATGCAGGTTACACATAAACTCCTCTCTATGGCCACTTAAATGAAACCAGCCGGATTGGAACAAACCTTCACCAAGGATTTGCACCCAAACCTAGCCAATACTGTGGTTAACAAAGGATTCCTACACTCATTCCAATGCAAAAACCACAATAATTAATTATTTTACCAATTATGCAGACACTTATCAACTCCCTATCGTAAATTTTTAGCTTTTAAAATTCCCATAGGACTATAAACCGCCTGTGATATCCGCATTTACAATCCATTTATTAGTATATATCGCCAGAGGAAGTAATACAAATAAATGCACTCAACAGTGCCAAAATAAATTAACTATATATAACACTGACTTTTGCGGCACAGGAACCACGCAATATGCTGATCACAACGCATCATCAACCGAACTGAAAAATTCTGATTAATCAGCCGATTCCTTTGACGAGCTTAATGAACCTAATGAGAGAGGAATGATAAGAATACATGCAATGTAATGTAAAGTAAAACCACGCTGTCATAATTTCATGGGCGGGTTAATCTGTCTTTAAAGAAAAAAGAGTCCCCGAAAAGAACCTGCTGACCGCTACATGTTAAAATATTGATTACTACTAGTTAATTAGTAGTAATAAGAAAAATGTCCACAAAAATACAGAATAGGACTCGGAAAAAATACCTAAACTTATTAACAATGACAAGTATAATTTCACCATAATAATAATAATAATAAGCGAAACGGAGCGTGCTGAAAGAGAAAAATTAATCAAGAGAACTTTAGCGGTTCTGCGTATGCATATACAATATTCCTGGTTTTATTTATAGAAATCCTCGAAATACAGTTCTGGTCAAAATATGAGTCAATCAAAGGAAATAATCCCCCACACACACAGGGTGCTGTGGTATAAGTGAGTCAAATGAATGGAATATTACAATACACAACATTAAAATTACATATGAGCTTACAACCGGTTGCCCTAACGGACGTATTAGGTATGACCCCTGTCAATTCCCTTGATGTACTTTACCGTCTTTACGTCAAACGGGGAAACATCGTGTAAGAGAGATAGAGAGAAAAAAAGAAATAAAGGCAACTTGACAGCGGAATCCTGTACAAAGACCAGAGCAGACGAAATTCCCAATAATAAATGTCTTCTCAATACACAACAAATATAATAAAAAAAACCTATTATTGCTTACACGTACACAAAAACAACATATATGACAAGCATATAAGTATTATTATACGTATACCTTGGGAAATAAGTAGCTTCTTATTAATGTATAGACATGGCAAGTCTTATAAATTGCTTGCTATTGCATACGCTTAACATTGCACATTACATCAATAAATCATGACTTATGCATGTACTTATCTACGTAATGGGGGTACTGGTTACGAAATTCAGTCTACTATAGTGGTTCTGCATATACAAGGAGTATATACTTATACTATAGTATAAGAAGCCCATACAGAATGTACACGGGTTAGATTTCTTCAATGTTGGTGAAACAGTGAACAAGCTCTAGCTATCATATGTTATGTGGAGTAACAACGTGCCGCCGTAAAAAGTCTCCTCGTCAAATTTATCAGAAAAACAGAACCAGCTCGTGCATTATTACGTGAATATCTACAAACATACACCAGCAAGATATCGATGCTTATATGTACAATACGATACTTATATTACCTTGTATAGAGGACAATTAATAATGTGAAACTTATATGAGTATACAGGATATTGTCGAAATCATTGTATTACTAACTGTTCGAATATCATTTATATACACACACAGAACTCACCGAATACACGGTCAAGAATACACAATCCACATTACAGAGCCCACTACAAAGAATATTCCGTAAACTAATAATCAGTCTTGTTACCTTGTAACAGTATTCACCTTTCAATTACAATACAAGTGTCTATATAATACCATAAGAATCGACGAGAGAAAGAACTATGAGGAAACGTGTAGCGGCTAAAACGGACCGATTCAGAACAATACCATGAAATTGAATAAGTACACGAAACTTCGATACCCTCAATACTCCACCGACCTAAAGTATGTATCTATCTGGTGATATGAATTTGTTATCCGCATCCTGATGCACAAACTGTAATACTTTAATAATACTTCCTTACTACATAAGATTCAGTGCACACAGTCCACAGTGTAAAACTACTAAAAGCAAGAACGTAATACAATCCTTATAGTATGTTACCTCCGTGTACTTACTAATGCACCTTGTACAAATAAACGGTAGTAGATTCTGTTAGAAACCTGAACGTACTATATACATACATTGGTGAAAAAAGCTATTATACAGCGACTGCATTGTATATAGTAATTTATTTCACCAACGATCCATCTGTTGACAGCTTCCCATCAACTTCCTTCATCGGACTTGTTCATTTCACTAACAACATATATACGCACATTCCTATCCTATCATTTAACAACCTAATAACAAGCTCGTTCATTTAATTTCATTCCATCAAAGCTTTGAACTTACCTCCACACAGTGCACACACTATAATACTACAATATGTGCCGTTTTACGTCATTCCTCGTTTCAAATATCGTCGAATCAAGCTCATTATTGTTGAATTTGGGCTAAATATTGTCCAATTCAAACCCTGATATGCCCTGTATAGGAGGTTAGAAGTATTGCCGAATACGTGTTCAATATATCGTCGAACGTTAACACAATATTTCATTGAATTCCGCTAAACGGTCTACATATGTATCTCACACAGTCTAAATGACAGGTTGTCCTTAGAGTAGTAGATGGATTGGAAATCGACGACAAATTTCCAGTAGCAGTAGCCAACATCAAGTGACAAGGTACAATACAGCTTACGCAGTTCATATAGTACGAGTACCTAAATGTAATATGTCCGTAGCATGAACGCAAGTGTGTGTATGTTGCATTTATTACACGGATCCATAGTACAAGGCCCGACAACACACAATGAGCAGTGAACAACAACAAAAAGAGGAATAACAAGACCGAGGCGGAAGAATATGAGATAAAGGTAAAGCAAACCACGAACTAACCAACTGACAATTGAAAATCCGTTTTCTACAGTTTAGATAACAAAGCCCGAAAATTATATCGACAACCCAAACGGTCCGCCGATCTTTGGCAACCGGCCCAAAATATTTTACTTGTTGAACATACACATACTCACATAAGATTTCAAGACGAAGAAAGACCTCTGAGAATAAGAGGAAATGGGAAATGAGTAGTCCTTCCCAAGAACACATACATAAGGTGAACAATAACAAATAAATACGCCTATTTATTTTACCCTGAGTGTCTTGTCCACCTTGCCTGGAAGACGAGATGCGATGAGAAGACTCTATATCACTACTACTAGACCATCCAACCTTACCTTAATTGAACAAAAGCTGGGAACACAGTGAGCATGTGTGTATAGAAAATGTTACTCCAAAAATTTCAGCCCCCTCACAAAAAACTGTAGGTCTAAAAATCACTATATGTATATATCCCTTACCTAAATTGCAAAAGTAAACAAGATTACAGAATGTTTTACACTTAGACCCTTGGTCAAGAATCACGCAAAAAAAAAACCCGGGGTAGTCGAAAGTCATTCAAACAAAACTAATTTCAACAGCTTGTCATTTCTTATTTTACAAACTACATGTGAAGTTGAAGGTTTTTAAGGATTGTCTCAATAAGAAACAGCTATACTTTTTTCTAATTTTTTTTGTTTGAAAAGTAAAGGCTAACTAGAGAAGATACAGCATTTGGCTGTTCACGGCATTATAAATACTGGTCGACTATTAAAGACTTGTTCAACCGCCATAATTACAGATGTGTAAATATGAGAAAGAGGGCCACCATAGTCGGGGAGGTGACTTCACCACCGCAGGAACAAGGTGCATGGAGGATGAAATCAAGCATAAATGTTACCTCCTTACATTAAATGCCCACATGTATATGTATGTGCACAAAAGTTATGTGGCATTGCGGTATTGTGTGTACAACACAGTAATTTCCAGCTCCGTCCTAATAAAAAGGCTTCGGCATCGTAAAAATCACAGTCAATTCCGTCTTCAGAGCGAAACAAGCTATTTATGTTCGCAGTCATCATAATTACAGTCTCCTTGTCTTCATAGATATTCCTTCCCCCTTGTCGTCCCACTCCCAAGTCGTATTTCTTTCATTGAAAAATCTGCCACGTTTCTTTATTCTACGCAAGTAAATATAAACAGACCAACTTGATAATAAATTTCGGAATTTAAATCCCATTTGCAACCTCACAGTCTTCTATATTCGTACCATTTCATGTATCTACTTTCAACTTATATCTATTTCACATGTATACCTATATCTACTAAACCATTGCTATATCACATGCATTCAACTCATTTTATTTATTTAAAATGCTTCCTTTTACCTTGTATTTCCAACACGAAACATTGGCACTATATAAGATAGAGATACATAAAATTACGTTATTTACAATCACGTGAACAAGTATCATCAACTGTAGGATTAGAGCATTCAACAACAACAAGAGCAAAACCATATAAGAAAAACACCTATGGGAGAGTAGCAAAAGCTACTATATGGCTTATTTGGTTGAAGACTTGGAAAACTAGCTGATGACAAGAAAAAGAATGGGGAAAAGACCCGCCGCCAGTTAACATCATCTCACTCTCTCCTCTTCCTTTCACGTAAAACTTTAGCACATTAAAGACTGTTTGTCTTGTTTGCAGCTCTCCCATCCCAACACACCATCATCCTCATTGTCTGCACAATAATAAAGTAAGACGGCAAAAGTCGTCGAATAATAACTTGCGCCACACACAGGCATACACACACACATATAACAACACAAATATATATATATATAGGCATAGATACTCACACGCATATAAGTAAACAGTGTCTTAACAATGCTCATTTAACAGGTAAATAAGAGAAGACACTCACTGCAATTACCGACCCACTTGATGTTTAGAATTTTACTTGTCCCTTGATCATTGAACATGATGGGAGAATAAATGATTACCCTCTGGATTCTATCTCTTTGGTTGCGGAGCTCCTGTGCGTATTCACTGTTTATATAGTGTATTCAATTATATATAATGCAGCCCGATGATACAATCTATACTGCCATGATAATAAGATGCACCTTAATAACACACACAACAAGTCTAGTTACGTAAATTACAAAGCCGGCCCCGATCCCTAATGCTGTGCATATAGTCCTAGTGCTACGTTTTCGAGTAAAAAAAAAATTAAAGAAGCGATCCCATAAATAAAACCTTGTTTGCTCTAAACAATCTCCTTGGAATAAGTGTAGTACACACTATATAGTGTAGTACCTATACTTGTGGATATAGTTAACGCAATCAGCATTAGATAGTGTATCTATGGTAAAGGAAACAGGAGAGTGCATAATACATAGAGAGGCTGAAGAAGCAGCATGGCTTCATAAAGACAGATTGTCCTGCACGTCCACGTCATTTAACGTCCCTACCTTTCATCATTCCGCAAGCCCTTGCATGACTATAATTATTTTGACAATCGTGAATAATCTATCTTTATTAGGAATGAAAGACACCCAACAAGTGCAAACTCCAAGAGGATTCTCCAACTCCCCATTCATCCTCATATAAATACATTCATATAGCCATTTTAACTCTCCGGCCAACCACACTCCTTATAGGCACATACTTCATAATATAAACTTGCCTTTTTATCCTCCTCTACAAGTAAAAAGCATCTGCAGGATACGGATATGTATTGTATTGTGTATGTTCATCCATTTGACTACACATATAAGTATCCTTTCCTATTTTATTAGTATCCACTTCGTCGTACTGCACTTATTGTACTTAAACCTGACCAGTCAATCTACACAAAATCTATCTACTCAAGTATACATAGACATATTACACTCACGCTGTTGAGCCCAACAACTCTATTCTCTGCATACAAACAAACTATCATGTACACACAAGCAGCTACTAAAGAGCATCATCACTTAATCAAGTGAGTAAACACTGGCGAAAAACCTACACACACACACACACAAACACATTCGGCGGGGAGCGTCCCTGTTTAATCTAATTAATAATACATTGCCATCGTCAGTCAGCGGGACATGCCGGTGCAACAATAGGCTACATACTTAATGGCTGCTAATGAGCAAGGGGTGCGCGAGTGTCGCCTTTAATTATCATTTTTATAATTATTACTCACAGCCAAAAATTCAACTAGTATATATATATATAAGTATACTAAAATAAATACAGACGACCTCTAATGTTTAATTACATGGCAAGCCAACCACGCTTGTATGCTTCACAATACACTCTCGTCTCATAGTAATAATTACAACAACTGCATATTTATAAAATCCACTCGTTACAAATGCTTCATTTAATACACTAGCACCGTCTTTCATAATAAACTCATAAAATAAATAAGGAGTGTCATAAGGAATACACATATGTGCAGTATATAGAGTACGTCATGTAATAAGCTCGCAGATATACAAACATTTAGAGAAATCCCATCATCATTAAGAATTCTTCCCCGTGAACAAAACAATTTAAAGTAATTACATCTGCATAACAAATAATTATTCTCTTTAATTAAATCCAATAATAGAATTTAACTATTATATGTATACAGAGAAGAATAATGATTATCATTCGTGGAAAGGCTGCAAACTGATTCCACTGTGTATTGACACAACAGTAGGGAAAAGAACAAAAGGAGTGTCCATTTAAGCTAAACAAAGGCGGTTCAGGTGAGTTCTGTTGATGGGAGAAAGGCCAGCAAGCCGCGATGGCAATCGCAAATCCCACAACAAAGTAGTTTGGACTTGACTGGGCATTAAAACGATAGTTTAAAGACTGGATTTGGCATGAAACCCATTGGGCTCATGCAGCTGCTGCTCATGTTGTTGTTACCCATGTAGAGAGAGTGCCCAGCTTCAGAGTGGAAGCAATAGTAGAGATACAAATATGGCTGTGAATAAAATCATTAGAGGTATTAATTACTCTTTTATCCTCTCCCTTTAATGTCCGTTTTGTACTCGGCTGTCAGCGTCTCCTGCAGTCAGGCTACATGGGAGTAAACCGCGTTTGAACTCCGCACTACCTCGACCAAAAGTTGACAGAAGAGTTGAAACATACACAAGTAAGTCAAATCAGCCTTGACGAGAGAATTTCATTTACGCGGCCTACTCCAAAATGAAGACAAGCTGGAGTCAAAGGAGACTGCGGATGAGTGTACTGGTGTGCAATAGTGAGAGACGATGATGATGATGAGCGAAAGAGTAAACTATATATGTATGTACATATCTATAAAGTGAAAATATGCATAACTCCAGGGCTGGATTCAGTCCTCTAATATGTTGAACTAACATAAAAGTGATTGTCGAATGGAAACAACACACGGATTGAGCTTTCAAATTTACCGGCATGTTTCTCCTTAATTGCTTGCAAACTTTACAGCTTCATCAGCTCCACTTTGACGCTCTTCCTCAATGTCACTCACAGAAAAGGTCGCCGGTAATTCAAAACTCTCCCTGGCTAATAAGCTAAACATGGTGCTCAAAGGATATAAATATAGTAATTTCTCTTTACAAATTCTGTATTATTGGTTTTACAATATCATGTCCGCAACTTGCTGTTCATACTAATACGGCGTAATAAAGTTCAAAAAACACTCAAACTCAGTTGGTCACTTCAAAGGAAATATACTTATATATCTTTTCCCTGCTCCAAACGTCCATTCCACCGTGTTCAATACTTAAAGAACGTGTATATTCATTAAATAACGTATGCCGTACAAACATCTATGCGAATCGGAAAATCAAAATCACTGAAGCACCACATATGAAAAGATGTGGAAGAATCAACTCTCTCTCTCTCTCAATTTTCAAAGACAAATATTAGATATATAGATTTTGAGGAAAGAGCAAAGCCATACGAAGGATGGGAGCGGAGCGGCGGTACAAGGAAAAGTCCACGTTTTCGGGCAATAATTAACTCTCGACAGTTTGCTCACACTTGCTTGTAAACCTTCATCTCTTTATGTTATATATTCAATTAGTACATGTCAACTAGCGGGCGGGTCAACCTCAGTGCGATCAACTTTGAAGCCACTTCAAAGGATTCAATCAACCTGAAACTCTGGCAGCAATCTATATTTGTTTCATCCTCATCCCAATCGAACAAAACTAAAATCCATTTATTAGTTAAATGCATTGATGAATCCCGTTTACATAAGAGAGGTCCCTGGGACTCATCCAGCACATATCATAACCAGATGAGAACACAGAACCACCACAAAGCATCCTGATGCCACAGACACACAGGCTTTTACAAAACCTATATTACAACCTTTCATCATTTACATGCCAATTCCACTAAAGTTTCCATGTAACAATCTATATGCGAAAAACAATAGCAAAGTTTCTTGTACAGATGCTTTTGATGGACACGCAACAATAATATTTACTCTCAGAGAAGTTAACAAAAATGAGAAGTTGCAAGGAAGTTTAAAAATTATTGTTGCTGAAAAATAAAATCGTGACTTGGGACAATCCACGTGGAGCAAAGAAAGTGCCCGTGTAAAAAAGTTTGCGAGGAAAGCAGTAATGTTCTGTCATAATAATTAGCATGCATAAATGGTCATAACTTATTAATCAAGCTCAACTCGCCTGGACCGTGTTCTTTGAATAATTTACAGTGTGTACTAGTAATAATTTCACCGGTGTTTATTTTATTCGACGTTTATTTTTCGTGTGAGAGAAAAGCTGCTACTGCTGGCGATTGGTGTGTTTGTGTGTGTGTTTTTTGGAAATATGTAGTCGTACAAATAATCAAGCTATATTATAATAACTTGCATACTCGAAAACGCACCAAAGTTTACAACATCGGTGTACAAATAGTTGTTAAAACAAAGGTAAAATATGATATGACTATTAAGAAAATCCACTCCTGTGGGTTTCAATGTCTCGATCGCGTGACACAACCATAGCCACATGCATATGGACTGGAATCCGTCCAGACGACTTTGGTGGTCTCGGATAGTAGCTCAGAGCAAATCTCTGACGAGCTTATAACACTTGAAGAGTATTTTTTCAAGTCAAAACTTGCTAGCAGTTTTTTCTACAGAACAGAAGACCGGACTTGGACTAACCAATATATACAAAACCAACCTACGATGAGGTATCAAACATCAAATGGAACTTCTATAGCTATATCTACATGTATGAGAATATACATAACATGAATTCCTGTAGACAGATGTAGCGTAAAACTATCTCTCTGCTATATACAAGTCATTCCCTTTAAATTCAAACCTGCCAGAGGTACCCAGACACATAAAACATACAAAGTATATAACCCAGAACACAACAACAACACACACGTCTCTCATCCATATAATATTCAGTAAAATACATTAACGATTCCTCAAACCAATCATAATCATCTCCACACCTCATCTACGATTGGATACACACGAACAAAGTGGCTGATTAGCACAATCACATCACTTTAAGGAAATGACTCCAACAGCCAGTCAACCGCACAACGAGCCAGTCAACTGCCCTCCAGCACATATAGCACTGACTTCATCCCAAAAAAAACTATCATCCCAGTGTACGCTAACTGCACACTTGTACACAAATTCAATCTTCCATTATTATTGTAAAAACCTTTATGTTCAGGTAATTGACTAAAACCAAAACCACTCACATACTTATTATGCAGTAGGACATTAGCTTATAGTGAGAGAATACTAAAATCAAAAGAAACTATTATAGATAGTAATCTATGCAGATTGTGTAGAATATACATATATGTAGATATGTGCATATAGCAAAAATTATTTTAAAGCTGTAAGCCGAATTTATCAGAAACAATTCAAATCCTAAACTGCTATTGAAAACCATTCGAGTCGGGTAACGTTTCACAAAGTATTTATTCGTGGAGCTCTTTATCATCTGAATCATCAAAAGGTTCCTGCAATATATAGGACAAATTGTTAAAGGAAGCCCCGCAGGGAAGTTACTATTATTAAGTACACTGTAAATACTTAATCGCTATACAAAAAGGTATATATATATTCCGATTATCAGTTTCACCAAGCGCCATAAATACACTTTTGAATATGTAATTGACTTCGCTTTACCATAGCCTTCAATTCGTCTCCTGTTCATCGATTACAGTACAAATACCTATTCCTTCCCATACTTCAGCTCAACTCTTTCATCGATGTTCGTAATTGCAAAAATGCTCATTCCTGACTACCCCGGAGCTGCTAATGAATTACCGGGAACGAGATGAGTAACAATAAGCTCCTCAAACAATTTCAAGAGCAAGCAGATGAGCTAAGCTGCAAACCCAAAAGAACGTACAACAATACCCAAAAGATTCCCCAACTGGCATCCTAATTTTCGTTTTTACAAGGTAAATAAAAAAACAGTTGCACAAAAACTAAGAAGATCTGTTTTAGAACATATTCAATAGATACATTCAAGACGAAAGAGAAGGGGAGGGGAAGAAACAAAAAGGAAAAATTACGAGTTCAATTACCACCTTTCCACTCTCATTGCTCTAACCAAACTTGAAATACTCTTCTACCTTTTTTGAATTGAATTACGGTTCTGTTACCTTTTTAACAAGATTGAACATTTCATGTCTTGACGTGGTTTCCCTACTACTTACCCTACTAGTAACTTATTGCAACAACCTAGAAGACGTAAGTTTCAACATGTATTTTTACTGTGTTTCATCTATATGAAGAAATTTGGATGATTTCATCTCCTCGTCAGAGTAGATCAAGGGAATCGGAGTCCATCATTAGATCACACTTACTTTAAAGTTGAGCGGACAGACTATACAATATACGTCCGAATGACGTAAGCAATAAGTTCGTCGGAAATTTAGAAATATTTAATTATAATGTTGAGGTATAGGATTTGAATTCACACACAAAGGGTTGCAACATACTTATTAGCCGCAAGACTCCTCATCAATGAAATGAAGGAGAACAAGACTTGAATGATTCCGATTTGAAATTGAGGGTCCCAAAATTAGATCCTGATTCGGTCTGACGGCAATATATAAACTCAACTCTCAAGTGTCAAATCAGTAGCCCCGAAGTATATGAACAAGTACCTCTCCAGCATATAATTACACATAAGAAGTGTAGATACCTGTAGAAGAGCTCAACGCTAATAATTGGAGCAGCTCGGCCCACAGGAGCAGTAGCTTGTACACACAATTATATACCTTCCCCCCGAAAGATGTGTCCGCAATTATACTCAACAAGGTATATAAAAATAGATGGGAATCGGCAGGAAAAGATAATAGCAGAGTCAAGTACCCCAGGACCACCCACATTTCCCCCCGATAAAGTGCCAAAGCTTATGCTGTTGAACCTCCATGACTGGACCAGTAATATGTACATTACAGTATGCGCACACATACATATCTACAGGAAAAAGTATATTCTCCAGGAAAAAAAACCTAAATAAAAAAATCAATCTCATTTCTTCCTCGACTTCTTCTCAAACTAGAGATTCTACATATATACTATTCTTCAACACATTATTCTTTTACATATAATTTCCCTGAAGATTCTCTCTCTCTCTATAAGTATATACTTATACGCTAGTGATTGGATATTCCGCCACAGGTTCTACCTATACACAATAATAATTTCGAACAGAAGCGAAAAGCTTGGTCGTCACAATGAAACTATTGACTGCATTGGAGGAGCCACAAATACGTATATGTACATCCATTTGATCTTATATCATCTACAGATATAAATAGGGATATCTTATAGTCAAGTCAGAAGAGTTGTTGGAAACCAAAACCAACAAATCGATAGACAAGTCACTACCACTTTACCACACAGTACCCATCAAGCCCATCTCATTTCAATCGACCAAAAGAGAGTGAAGAGACAGAAAGAGTGAAAAGAGACCAAGTCATCCATCGGGGGTACATACATATTATATATGATGATGATAAAAGATGGACGAGGAGCAGGATAGACAACCCTTTTAACCCCATGCCTGACGAAAACGAGCTATAAATTCTAAATTAATCCACTACTCCGTCACTTATTTCTTCCTTTTCCCCGTATAGTGTAGTATGAGAACCTAACAAAGTAACATCAGAACCTACTACAAGAAGAAGTAGGTATAACGTTTATTATAAATGCAATAGTATAACCCCTGACAAGCATTACCGAATTCTAAAAACAGCCTCAGAGACACTTAAAAAGCCTCATATCATATGAACAGGACTCCCTCCGAGACTCGCGTACCTCCGAATTTCCTTTTACCTATTATTGAAATCATTTGAATAGACAAGAGAGGATAGGAGTAGAAAGAGAGAGAGAGTCAAGTGAAGCCAACTTCCAACCCTTTTCGGATCCAATTGGGCTGACTTTATTCTGATCTTCATCATCATCATTTTCTTCATCATCAAAATCCTCCTCCTACTTCTTTCATTCCAATGACAAAACGAATAAATTCTGTGCTCACTCTTTCAAATATAAGCGACTTATACTTACTTGCCTCTATACTTTCCTTAGTACTTACGTTTAATTTTCATAATCACATGTTAAGCATACAGAAGCTCCGTATAGTTTCAGTTATCTCCCCATATGGCACACTATTCGTATAATTATTGCCAAATGTAAAGCTTCTATAGAACATTTCTCCATTTATCCTTCTATTACACACGCTCTACACAATACAAATCTCCCGATATTTGCTAAAAGCTAGTATATGTTCCCTCTCTTTAATCACTCCGGATGCTTCAAGGAAATGACCATTTTTGTTTAAAAAAAGAGAATAAAAAACTTGGATTTTTCCAATCCTTTACAAATATTCCATAGGGGGATGGATAATGATAATAAAGAAGAGAGAGAGAGAATGAGAGAGAGAATGAGAGCACGCGGAGAAAGTCTCATTGAAAAAACCTACCCTTGGTACGTACGCAAATACATTAATATATTTAGTCAGTACATATCTATAACCTGCCTATAATGTGTCAACATGTAGGTACAGTCAAAATGCACGGTGAAAATATTGAGAAAAAAAGAATGGTGGAACTAAAATAAAGCCAAAAGTTCGGAGTCATCCTGTAGAGAGTTCCGTCATCAGCATATAACATACATGATCTAGCTAGCTACTTGAATTTTTCGGCTAAAAAAACTTAACAAGTGCATGGCTACTATCACTTATATAGACACATGAAATGAAAAAATCATGTTTATATTATGTACCATGCCTATTTGGACATATGCAGTCAAGGCACTGAACCAAAGTGAGGACGTATACTTTATGTATAAGTATATCGATTATTGAAATGCCAACTCTTTCTGATTATTTTAGACATGCAGTGGATCCCACGTAGAATTTTCAATGTATGTATAGTATGTAAAACGACAGATGCGTGAACAGAGTCATGTATGCTTTAACACATATATCCGCTGTTTAACCCATACACAACATAATCAAGTATTATAGGAAGAAAGAGTAGAAAAGCAACGGAGCTTCTATACAGAGACACAAAAGAGCGCCGGAAAGATCGATCGCTCATTAATTACCGGCAGAATATTACACTCTTCAGCTTCACTTCAACTCATCACATGCATGCATGACTTTCATAGCATTTTATCCTTGGCTCGCTCCTTCCCATCAATCTCTCTTTTATACAATTTCTCTTCTCCTATTTACGCACATAATAACACGCTTCTCTTATAGACAAATCCAGGAAAAAGCCGAAAAAGCGGATCTCCTACCAAAAATATATATACCTATGTAGATAAATATATATTCCAACTCTTTTACCCAAAGCTTCCACAATGTCATTTCCCGGTAGAGCATAAATGCATACTTACATACATGCAAATGTATTGTAGTCATACAAGCATAGCATATGTACTCCAGCAAGTATAATATAATCTACAAAAATACATCCAACTTCTTTCCAAGTAGTAATCAGTCGTCGTCTCTCAATAAAATCCTACGTCAAGTACATTGAATTATACTTCCAAGTATCCCACATAAGTAATGATAATGATAATAATAATAATAATCCTACATATAATTACATATTCAAAAGCCTATATATGTTTATATATACCTATGATCTAGTCATTAAACCTATTTTTGGCATTCAACCCTTTTCCCGATCAAAAAATACTGCAGCGAGGACATAACACACGCTCGTTTGACTACACACTTGAAAACTACCGAGAGAGAGAGAGGACTTTTCCCAGAGCGAAAAAACTGACAACAACTTGAGCGAGTTAAAGCTCAGCACCATCGCCCACTAATTCCACTGCTGACGATGCTTTTCCAGGATTTTCTTATTACTCCAATTGACATTACTCAGAACCCCCCCAGAAGTAGATATATATAAATATGACTATAAACTACCTGATCTATAGATATAGTAAAATTGCGAATATTCGATTCAACAGCATTATTACTTAACAATGATTAATCTGTAAGTAAATAAACATTTGCTGAAATGTTGATTATATGTTGAATAATAATATGGAATGAAATTTGAATTAAGGCGTAGCAAAATCACCGCATGGAGTAATGCACAGAAGTAAAAATTAAAATGATGATCATGATCGAACAACTTTGATTATCCCGAGTGCTTATTCAAGGAGGGGATAGAGGAGGGCAATCGTCAGACATCCTCCACAAGCTCCATCCCCATGTGCATTGAATGAAAGGAACGAGAAAGAGAGAGAGAGAGAGAGTCAAGTGCCTGTATTATTTCCACCCCACCACACATCCTCGCAGAGGACACAAAAGACTAGACAATGCACTGTCCTGACTAATCTGAAGGATAAAACTCTAATAATAGAGAGACCAGTTGATAACAAAATCAGAGAAAGGAACCTCACAAATAATTAAAAATTAACCATTTCCCTAATTGAAATTAAATTCTGATTAATTGTTCCTCCATTACTAGTAGCTAGTACTATGTTTATTGTAACATCCCAAACAATTATACTTGTATTAAAAACCAACTAGAACTTGAAACAAAGCTCTTTTTAAACGAAATGAGATTATAATGTGGAAGCTACTGTATTTATCAGTATATTTACATATAAGGAAAACATAGTAAAACCAATGTAATCAAGTATTATTATCCACAAAATAAAATACGTAGTATATACTTATACTTAGTGGAGGAAATCCTGCTCTTCAGTCTTCCCTGCTAATACCAAGTACAAAGATAATCACATCAGGCACTCAACCCAAGTCAAATGAGTGCGGATAGGGAAAGGCCGGAGAAAAACTATTGTCTGCTTCAGTGAAAGTATACACGTGGATAAATAGATACTTACTACTTACCTATATATAAGTATATATATATATGTCTTTTATACAAGTATATTTGTAAATTAGTAAATATAATACAGCAATTTTATATCCTTCCCACAAATACTAGAACAGGCAGAAGAAAAAACATAGCACGCGACGGAGAGATGAGGGTAGTAAAAGGTATCGCCAGAACAGAGAATCTCCATGTAAAAATCCTCTTACATGCTCCTCTCACAACTTGAGGAAAACGTTTAGAAAATAGTCTCTACAGCCGTAGGGAATTCGGTCAAACCGGGCAAATAAATTCACCAAGATAAATATACGATAACATGTATGTTGCTTTATAAATACACAAACACACACACACACACCCTATACAACATATACTGAGAAGGGAATCATCTCCAAATTGTACATATAAAAAAATAGGAATACAGGGAAATAGCTCGACTGACTGGGCAAACAAAGGCTTGTGTTGTGTGTGTATATGCCAAGCCCTGAAGGGCAGGGAACAAACGAAGCAGTCAAGTGAGTTGACGGAGGAAAAGAAGGACAATCGCCGGACAATCCGTTTTGCTCACCATCCGTGAGAATCGTTTTCTCATCACTTTTACGCTTCTCTGCATTCCCTATTTTCCCTCAACACTCCAGCCCCTCCATGCTCCTCCGTGCAAATGCTCTTGTACAAATAGGATTTTTTCTTGATGATAGTCCAATCAGAAAAATAAAACCACACGAAAATTAAATCCAAATTAAAACTATGGGACAGCATATACATATACGAAATTTATACTTATTCATTAGAGCTTCTTTACTATATACACTAGTACAACTTCTTTATTTCAAATAATGATGAATTCTTTGTTATGATGAAACTCATTTTAGTGCTTCGGAGTTATGTTTCCAATGAAATGCAGAAGTGGATGCAATGACAGAAAATGATGCTGCTTATGTGTAAAGTAATGTGGGGAAAGATGCAATAATAGTAATAATAATGAAAATATCTCCCTGAATCATCTCGTATTGTCCAGTTAGACACGACACAGGACAACAACACAGTCTTAACTGTTGTACGACCATGGATGTATGTATGTAGGTGTGGTTGAACAGTTGAAATACCGAAAAACTGGACTTACCTGAAAAAAGATAAACAAAAAAATAATTAGAACATTACATTCAATTTCATAATAATAGCATAATAATAATAAATTTAAAAACAAATACATGATGCAAATATTTCAAAAACATTTTAATGAATACATTAAGCACAGATATACACGTATCGGATCATGTCCCTAAGGAATTAGTGGAGCCGCCTTAACATTACAAGAGACTATTGGGCCCGAAATTCCAAGAGGAAAGAAGCTGTAAAAAACTAATTTGAAAGCAAGTTCCTTATCAAACTAAAAGAAAGCCCCGGAGAAAAAACTTGGTCAAATTAGATTCCGCTCAAGTTTTTATCCTTCCCTCATCTTTATCATCTCAGCTCTGATTTATTTCCCTATAATACAATCATCGTCAAATAAATGTCAAGAAAAAAAAGTTTCCCAAACCACTTTGCTCCCAAATTTTTTTCTTCTTCTATATACTCACTTATCTCTTGTGAAGAGTCAAAGGAGATGAAAACCTTGATGTTTAAAAATGGAATATTCCTGTTTTTTTTAAAACCTTACATACACTGAATGTCTTTATTTTAAGCTCAAATACATGCTATTACATATTAAAAATCCTGTGATGTTACTTTATAAATATGCTCATCTTAGTGATTTTAGATCCATAAAATAGACCCTTATTCTACCATAAAAATGTCACCTTCAGTATAAAAAAAATTTGTAGAGAAAAAGTTTTTCAAAGAATATTCAACAAACAGTGCTCTTTAGAGTCGTCGGGACCAATGCACAAAAATCAAAAGCTGACATACAAAGAGATGATGAAGAAGAACACAGAAAGAAGGAGAGAAGTTGAGTAGAGAAAACAGCATTTTGTCATCCGCGATTTTGTTGCTCTTTTATAAATTAATGCTCACAAAGGGGAGACGATGAATTTAACACAAGATGAAACTTTCCCATTTACCTTTAAAATAAGTAGTTGTAGTAATTTGTATATTAAAATATAAACAAACTCGGATGTTACATTTCCTCTTTTACGTTTCATAATTGTATTTACAGATGCTCGATTGACTATTACCTACATATGTCCGAACTATATGAATACGAAATAAAAATGAACTTATATTATCAATATGAACGCCAGACTTCATATATGTAGTACCTACATACATACATACAAAAAATACTTCGTTAGATAGCGAACAACATCTCCCAATGTTTCCACAATTTACCTTAAAAATTTCCATGGAGGCCTGAGTGCCTGAGACAGACGCCAGACGCTTGGAAAGAAAAGTAATAGCGACAGAGGGAAAATTGACATCAAAGCTCGTACAATTAAGCATCGTTTGAAACATTATTTGTCTCCAACATTAATTTTCACCTTCACTGCATTCATGTCTGTGACGCAGTCAGATGATGTTGATGAAGGTCTATATTCTCGAGGTCAGAATCTCAATAGATGAGACTTCACAACATTGTATGTACACCTTATAGTTTGCATGTGTAAGTATACCAGAATAATATTAGATTTTGTGTATAATTTTACTAGTAGAAATATATAGTCTAGCGTGTGTTTTAGTTAGTCTAGTAGTAGTTAAGCTCATTTTAGCTTACATAGCCTCGTAGCGTTCTATATATGCAGAGTGATTATTTACTTTCGAAATTCTCTGCTCTTTCCGTGTTCCGTCGACTACTACTACACCACTGCAATGTCTACCTTATTCCTACACACATAAGTACAGCAGCTTACAAAATCCAGACTTACGATTAGTTAACTATAGAGACACGTTTATTCAGCAAATTTCCCTTCCTTTTGATCTCTCCCTTCGACAAACACACATGAATGTTCTCCACATCAACTCTGATTACACATTTAGTCGGCTACAATTTACAATCCAAACCAAAGGGTTTAAGCTCCTTTCCTCTTATTATTACGTTCCTTCAAGATAGATACTTCCCCTGAAGAGAAAAACAAGTTAAACCCATACCTTCCTTTAATTCTTAAACCTTCATTCTTTACATGGGTTAACGCTAAGTTAAAGTCCAAGATTATTTAGTTTTCCTATCATTTTATAAGAAGAGGTTTTTGTTTAAAAAAAACAAAAAAGAAATAAAAGAATAATACACCCAAAAAATCCGAATTACAAACCTTCAATAAAACCTGTACTCAATAAAACCTGCATAATATATAGTTTGATCCAAACTACTAAAGAAAACCCTCAGAGATCCTCCTCACAAAAGGTAGATTTTATGCTTGGAGATTACTTAAAACTGGAACCTTCACAGGAATCAACCATAACAAAAGTTTGAGAATCCATGCAAGCTGCTGTACATTTATACCTGCGAATATATAGCGTAGGTGCATAATCTTTGATATACATAAACCTATAAACAACAACAAGCAAGCAAGTGGCTGGAGTTTTAAAATGGCAGTTTCTTTTCCCTCATTCTTTAAAAAGGACAATAATTTAAATGCTATGGAGGAATCGTACAATATAATAATTCAATATATATAAAAACCAAAAAAAGGTTCGTAAAAAATCACTACTTTTCTTGGAATTCCAGGTTCATTCATCTATTGTTGTTGTTGTTGTAGATAGTTGGGCGAGAATACTAAGGAGCATATAATAAACCTTTACAGGGAAGAGCAGGAGAGATTGGAGAAGAAGAAAAGGAATATTCTTCAAAAAACTGTATTTATTGTTGAATACAGAAATCCGAACCCTTTATTCTTCCCTCCTTTTTTATTGAATTTCAAACCGATTAATTTAATCTAATTCACACAATTCCCTATTCCCACGATCGAGAGCAGAAGATCACAAACCTTTGTCATTTTATGAGAAAAAAATGAGAAAAACAACTATTATTCCTACATTAAAATTTAAAATATTTTTTAGCTCGGAATTATTTTTTTTAGCCAAAACAGGAAAGCACGCAGAAATTCCGGCCAGAATATTCAAAATACTAATTGCAAGAAATAATGTCTATACCACTTTTGTCTTTGTATTTAGTGCGGGTAATAATAAGTTCGTCCGTGACGCGCTTCTGGAGTTGATGAAAGGAAGCTGACAACATGTGGACTTGAATTTTACTATGGCAATATTATACAAATGTGAACGACGATCCCTTGAGACATACAGCTTCAAAAAAAGAAAACCAGCTCCACAAAATCAGGACAGAACCGAGCCAAAACCCGTACAACGAAGTGCATACTTTCGAAGGGTAAATAACTATTTCAAGCAGCCCTGCAATATATAACAGAACTTATTACTAACAAATGCAATGCACTTGACTAGATGTGTAACGTGAATACGTATGTGACTATGAAACTACAGCTAGTAGTAATAATGCAGATGAACACTAAAAATCCCCTTGCATATGATCATCTCATGTGCTGGGATGCTCTCCTTCTATACCGGATGAGCCTCACATTACAAGAATTTTTTGGTCCAAGCACCCGTCGTCCTTCCTCCTTCTTAATACATCGTCTTGCTTGAAAAGAGAATTTTGGGAGTAAGAATTCCTGGTAAATTCAACCGAGGACAGTAAAAATACGAATGGCTGATTGTTCACACAGTGAGAGAGAGCGAGAGAGAGAGAAAGGCAGACATGCAACCCTACACATCCTCATCTCTCTTGCCCAACTGAACCAATTCATTCACAATTAAATCATCTGTGTACTCCACGGACAATTCTGCCTTTCATTCCCTCATCATTGAGCCCATCATGATACACCAGCTACGAATTTTCATTTTCTAGTATAACCGTAGGTTAACATCATATGTACATAGAAACTATAGCTCCTGTTATAGTATGTAAGACTCCTACATGTGCACCTCCAGAATTCAAACTACCAGCCCTTTCATCCCCAGAGCTCCTACTACCAGCCATTATCATGGTACAGGATAAAGGGTTTGAGACAGATTCCCAATTGAAATCCTCATGGGTAAGCTACTTGAAACCTACTTGATTATATATGGGAACGCATCCGGACGAATCATAAGATTCATGTTGTCAACTGCTTTATGAAGTAGCTACACATGCACGCCTAACTGCTTTATTACAGTAACTATACACCATGCTTGAACAAAAAGTGATCACAGACTCCCGTCATTTTTTTCAATTATTCCCAAAGTAAAACCTTGTCAGCAGTATCCCGAACCGGGACAATTAACCGAATTACAATGATATATAGCACGGATTAATAAACAATGATCACCACTACCGTTCAAAGTGATGTTCCCAACGCTGAAGTTTGGTTATACACTTTTGAAGCTAACTTAAATTTCTGGACAAGTTCTGTATATGGAATTATTATTATTTCTGTTATGGCTATACAATCGAGACACTTATAAACATTGAGACAAATAGATCCTATAATAATTAACACAAACCTTCATAGGCCACATGATTTACAAAACATACAGCGTATAATAATTATTATTACAATAAAATAATAAAAGTCGGTTGTTCCTGTTCCCGAGAAAGGCGATATTAAATTGATAATGATTGAATATCTGATTCATAAATCACCGGTCATGTCAAGGAGAGCATCCTGTGTGTTCGATGAATCTATGTATATATCTCATATGTTAGAGAAACAAGTTCATCAGCAGGGCTTATACTACCCGTAGGAGAAAAATTAGCGGGCATATACTACTGATATTCAATGAATGTGTGAAGGGCTGATGACATGATCCTTATATATTTTAAGTAGTAGTATTGGGTTACACACTAGAATATCAACAGGCTCCGCCGTATACCTACAATGCAGTCGGGCATTTATGAAGCCTGGCATTGTCCCATGTAAAACATTACAGTATGTTATACTAATACTAATACTAAATGATATTCTAGCAGAACATATACCTAATATATATATTGATTCATACAATTAGTGAACTACATAATAATAATTTCAAGTGAATTATATACTAAGTGAGGTAAAAGTGTGATGTTCATATAGTGATGATTACCTGAGTGTGTCTACAAGAAAACTACAATAAAGAACAAAAGCTGGAGAGAAGAAGGTCTTTCTATACTATGTGGACGTTTCACTCTCGTTCCCAACACTATTTCCTGTTCCGCCCACAACTAAATAAGAGATGCCGCATGGCATACTATGGAATGTAATAATAGTATTTTACTACGACTACGCGGATATTACGTATTATTGCACCTAATACCTAAGTAAGTGTATGTATATGGTATGTACATGGGAGATTATGACGGGGGCTGCTATACTTACAGAGGAGAGAACGAAAGGGCTGAGAAAGAAGTAAAGTCCCAACAAAATGTATACAGATCTAAGTGGTTGGCTGGGCATTTGATTAATATTAATGGAGAACAAATGTACTTTAATAAGGCAGGGAATTAGCACACAATGCATACACATAACACACACGACAAGAGCAGAGCGTCGTCGTGTGTGCACTCGAACACATGTAGACATTCTCATCCCTACAAGCGATTATGTGCTGGTGGGGAGATGATCAGAATTCTAAATTAAAACATCAATAGTACCTCCATGTATTTTTACGTTCTTTTTTTCTCTCTCTCTCTCTCTCGCTCTTGCCTTCTTCTATATTATATTTATGCTTCTTTTTTTTCAGTCCATATTATTATAACTTACAACAACAACAACATTCGTCTGCATTTATGCATTCTCTAATCAGGACAAATTATTGAGTGACACGAAATCTACCTCAAGTTCACAATTCTATTTCTCTCCTTATTTAACAGCCTAATAATGCTCCCATTATAATCAGGAGACCTCATGCTTACAATTAGCCAACTACTAATAAGACTCGCTTGTGCTTAAACAATTATTCCAGTATCCCCCTTTAACAAATCCATCGCCTTCCACGACCAACAACATACAGACACTTCTCAAAGAATTGGGAGATTCAATTGCAGTCCATACACATAAAAGGCTATAACTTCTTGAACACCATTCGGTTCAAAACAATCATTTCATTATACGTCAGGAATCCATTTTAACCATTACACTTATACTTGTACATACAATATCTCCCTAAACCACTGTACTCGTACATACAAGACATCCGTCCATCAGTAACTACATTTGTTCATTAGAAATATCCGTAAACCATTATGCTGGTGCAGGTAAGAACAACCCTGTAAACACAACAGGAAGGATAATCTATTCGACAATTGGAATAATATAGTAAAAGCTTGAAGACACACGCAGCTCGTTGTTGAACAGTATAAGAACATTGAGCGCGCAAAAAAAATGAGAGAAATTCTAATGCAGGAAATAGGAGACGGGAAGATGACAAGCATTTGAAATGGTAAGTTATAGCTTTGTCAATAAAAATAAGCAGCCGTGCAAGACTTCTCATCTCCAGGATGGTCCATTACAAATGAGACCTCAGGTATCCGTCCTGTATGGACTCCTCTGCGTGTGACTATCGACTATGCATACAAAAAATAATAATAATAATACTAATAAGCGTGTTGGCGAGAGCGAGAGTGTTGAAGTGGATAAGGAGATAAATATGCATATAGGGAGGTAATATGCATTGTTAGATAAATCATATGTAGATTCTATGCTGAAGGTATGTGAAGTTATAGCTATGCAAATATATTTTGAAGCATTATATATAATGTTATTTTTGTGTGCATCTACATAGCTATATCATGGAGAGACCTACACACACTGTGAAGACACTTATTGAATAAGGTGAGCAGCAAACCACCCCGTTGTTGTTGCAACGTAGACGGTACATAGATACAATAATGCACATGATAATCATTTAACGGATGCAAATCAATGCAAGGTGAAGGCGCCAGGCGCTGGGCTCAAACCATAAAAACAACCATCATCTATCGATTTTTATCACAGTCTCTCTCCCATTCCATCTTTATACTGTCTCACCCAACCGTCCGTCCGTCTTAGTCTTTACTAGTAGTAAATTTTCAGCGTATGCACACTTGCTACCAAAAATCACTTTCTCATTAAGTAGACTTCAAGTATGACAACCCAAGATTCATGTTTGGAACCGATGCTTCAATTACATCCAAGCTTCAAGTTTGAAGTCAAATATATGCACAAGTTTAACGTTTGGACGAAAGTTACCTATAAGATTCCAACTATAAAAATGCTTCAAGTGAGAAACCCAGCATTCAAGTTCACATCTCAGACTTTAAGTTAGAAACCAAACCACATAAGGCTTCATCTAACATCCAACTAAAGCTCCAAGTATTTAACAACGAATGTCAGACGTATTAAACGTAAGATTCAAGTATCAAATGTAAACTGTGTCCAAGTTATACAAGCTATCAACTTCAAGTATTCCACGGAATAAGCTTGAAGATAGAAACTTTTGGAAAAAATTCTGAAACTAAAGCTGTAAGACTACCATGTTGATAGTAAGTGAGGAAAATCTGTATATAAGTAACTCTTGATGTTGGTTGGTGGTAAAGGAAAGCTGTATAAAGAAACCGTTTGGCTGTTGTAAGTAACTATAATAATAAAGGTGCAAGTAAAAAACTGCATGATGAGAGTATTAACAAGAGAAGCAGGAATCTCATGGAGTACCAGCAAGGAATAATCACTAAGCATTATAATAATCAGTGATCGTGTGTGCAACTTATCCTCCTCACTTCTTTCCAACCAAGTCTTCCATATTCATTGTGACTTGATCAGATGCTCTACACCTTCGTCACTGTCATATATGCAGAAAAACAACAAAAAGTGTTTCTGCTTTGTTCCTACAACCACTTGCATGATGATGATGATGATGATGACTAACCCCGGTGTACACTCTATGATCCTTACTGAACATGTAACTACTGCATACTTACGTGTAAACTAACGTCTATTTGCATAGCATACTGCAAGTCTCTCCGTTGTTCCAGACTATGTACATATACACATGAGCCTAACTTACTACATGTGATAACGTCGTAATATACACAAGAATGTTATGTTCGATCATATAGAAAGGTTATTTCAATCATATAGAAATTGCAGCTTGTATGTATGTACGTATTTTCAATAATAATCAGCTACACAGGTTAAGCATGCATGCATGCAGGAGTTACAAGTCAAGTGGTGAAGGTTCACGCCGTAAAAATTCCAAAAGACGCCATATAGTGCAGCGCTAATACGTCTTGTATGAATAAATGATGATGGTTAAATAATAATGTTACTACACTATTTGACTACCCAAAAGAGTTTTTTCACTGGACTTGAACACGCTTCTAGTGCCCACACCATCACCATCTCTACCACCACCATCATCCTCATAGCATATAACCAACTTCTTAAATGTCTTTCCTCCCTCACCTCACCACTTGATTGGAATATAATGGCACATCACCATAATCACCCAGGATACCTCCACCACTTTTGCTAAACCAAGACACACGTCTTATTGCTTTTGCTTCGCCACTTTACTTTTTTTTCATCTTCATAAGCACAAAGCAGAATGGGACGTACATAGAGGAACATAGCACAAGAAGATGAAGAAGAACAAGACAAAAAACATTTTTACATAATTATTTCTAGTACCTCCATATCTTTGCCACAAATGTTCCAGATACTTTCCTTGGCCAAAAAATTATACGATTCCACGCTGTGTGAATCATAAAATATATACTATCCTTTATCGTCATTACAGTGTACAAGGTACTAGAAACCACTCGAACATCCTAATAAATGAATCCTTTTGTATAGATTCAGCTAGACAGGACGGAGGCCGTTGTGATGTGTCAAACTCTTTGCATGGAGAAAATGCATATACACAAGCCAATGAATGAATTCATGAAATCAGAGAGACTCTGTGGGTTGGGTTATCTAAATACTTGTGGGAGAGAATATTTTAATACAATTTTACAAAGACTTACTCACTGGTCCCTGCATTAAAAATACTGGTCTCTGTATTTTAAAAAAAAAAACAAGGAATTGTCGTTACAACGTCCGTCCATTATAGTTGCAATGTTCACGTTGTCGCTGCAATGGCTTGACTTTTGTAATACTAATGCTCAAAATTGTCGTTGCTGTGTTTTCAAATCTGTCGTTGAGACGTTCAAAGAATATCAACGCGATAACAATAACAAACTACGACAACACAATTATCGTCACTGCCTCATCGGACCTTTGTTCGCTTGCTAAAAATATGCTACTCTCGTCTAATGAATGACATCCAACATTTCTAAATCGTGCAGCAATATGTGAGTAATATACATACATCCACATTCAATTTATATATTTTATAACAAACACACATGTAACTACGTACTTTAACTTGAAAACTGTAAAAAATCATCCTTAATTTAATTTTTCCATCCACATTTTTGTCCAAAAACTTGTCTTGTTATAAGCAAGCAGTAGCGGTTGGACATTTGTACACAGTCGTCTTGAGGACATAAAGCTGTATTCATTATATATTACAGTCATAACTCTTCGGAAAGATGAATCTTCCCATGTATGAAGTGGTATTTTGACGTTAAAAAGATATATTTTTACGACAGGAGACCAAACTTGAACTCTCATTATCAATCAATGAGGCAGTATATTCAACAACAAGTGGAAGTAGTTGGAGTAAAAAAAAACATCTCTATTATCTACATACTATACGTAGAGATATGCATGCTCATAAGTTTTATTTTTACTGGCAAGCCAATCGCAGGACATGACCTGTTTAATTTTTTTTATAATATTTACAGTGCCTTCGCTTGGTCATGTATGTCATTTTATGACGAATTTCCAAGTATCGGAGCAGATAGCAGGATATAACAGTGCGAACATACATATTATGCTTAGTGTAGATATGTAGGATGTTGTAACATGGATATTAGATATAATTATACAATCATCACCATCCGAACATTATATAATTTAACAGCTTAAATAGTCCGTGCATAATAGGAGTCATTTGCTCAAATAATTTTTATTATATTGAGGGACTCTTCCGAAAATCCATTATGATGAATAGTCTCATCCCGAAGCCTTTCTATCACATATAAGTATAGCGTTATGTTGCTTTTGATAGTCCCATACTCAGGATATGATATGCTAGAATTACACAAAGACCTCATTTACGAAAGCTGAAAGGCGCTCTTTCAAAGGATGCAACTAAACAAAGATGAAATTGAAACCCGGCTTTATGGTGTAACAATAAGATATTTAAAGCACTTCACAAAAATCCTCCTGTCTGTCATCCACTGACTCAGTCAAAAAAGAACTTTTTTTCAGCCTGTTCGTCTCTCCTTATATAGGATCCAACATACTACACATACCTCTAGTACATAGTTTACATAGACAAGACTGTCAACTTCCAATGAGCGTAATGGGACAGTGCCTCTGACTGCTTTCAGTCGACTAATGAGCAGTGTTGCACGTTCTGTTTTTATACATATACTATAAGTATATAGTTATTTTCAAAAAATGTTTATATAGTTATACCATTATTATTTAGTGAATATATATAAGCCCCTAATAATATAATAATCGAATGCATAATTATGCATCTCGTGTAGAAATGTATAGTAGTTACATGTAAGACTTTGGTATGAGTGAACAACAACAGCAGGCGAGAGAGATGAGAGGAGGACAGAAGCACGGGAGCACGTAATATACTATAAGGAGAAATGACACTTATTAAGAGGTTTGCAATATAACAAGTAATTCAAGTGCATGCACACAAGCTTCACTCTATGGATGCCGATAAAGAAGTCGTAAACGTGCGGTTGTAACAACAATCGCCGCCGAAGATATTCCAAATAAAAAGAGGTCACTTGACTCTCCTGCTCCGCTTCGTTTATATGCACATCCACACACACAGACACTTGAACAAGTGTCATTTCCTTATGTTATTATACTTACAAATGTCATCGTGAGTATATCCGTGTCAACATCGTATAAAACTTTATATGAATGTCATCCCTTATATATCGTTAATATCGTTATAAGAGTGTCATCCCAATGCGTCGATATGCGATGAGCCGCGTTGTGCAGTTTAAGTTACATATACATATGACCATCTCCGCACATTCAGTTTACAGGAGTGTCACCTCCGTATACGTTATTTATATGGGTGTCCTTATCCATATGCAATTACATGAGTATGCCCTCCGCATTAGTAATTATATGTATTAAATCCTTATGTAATAATGCATAACCATCGTTGCCTTTTACATGATTATAAACGCATATATGTATATATTTATGCTTTCCTTATACGTTGTTTTATGTACGATTTATATTACACGATCTACGCAAATGCTTATGAGTTCATTACAAAACTAATTCAATCAAGCAAGTTACTAACTCCATATCAGAAGGCACATCTACATAATACAGAAGAAGAAACAACTAGCAACCGAGATGTCATCGCAAGAATATCAATTCGCCCCATATCATTCGACGAGTAAACTCATTATCCATGTACCTACCTAACCCGGCTATTATACACTATAGCTTGTTGATATTATTCATATATAACAAACATACTCAAATATTTTGATTTAGTAAATACTTTATACTTATACTTACTTATACAATTTAAGGCACTACAAATTACATCTCTGTGATATCAACCCTCGGTAATGATCGTATTGTGGAGAAATATAGTATAGGTATCTTGTAGAAAAAAGTGCGCAGTGCGGACGCAAAAAAGGTAGGTAAATAAATTCTGTACCTTGAAGGTGTAGAAACTCACTGATCAGGCATAAATAATCAATTAAGCGTCATCTACCCTCCTGCTCATTTGCAAATTTCCACACACGAAACAGGAATTACTTAAGGCAGTCTCAATCAGTCACAAATCAAATTCGAACATTTGCCCAAATCTTATCAAAAACCTCGGCTCTCCAAATCCTTTTGACTTGTATATATACATACATGAATGCCGTATGTTTGTATATAAGGGCAGATTAATTGTGAATATAAAGCCCAAATGGGGGCCCAGCCCCGCATACAACGAGTCAGTTTCTATATAAAAAGCTATACATAGAAGAAGCCTCTGTCTGTATCATATTGGAAAGGAAATAGGAATCTTTGACCCCAAAACGGAATCAAAAACACCCACGTAGTCACACACACAAGCATGAAAAAAGTCACATAAACTAAAACATACAAAAAAATGCAAAAGCTATAGATATATCATCACTTCTTTGATAAAAACCCTTTGAGAAGGGAAAAAAACTCCTTCAAAAATCTGTAATAAACTATCATTGATATCCTCCCTCACATTTGTGCAAAGAGCCTGCCTGCTAGCTGAAATATTTTCCACTGTAAGGAAAACACCGTTTATTATTTACTAAAAAGTTGAACTGACAATAAAAAAGGTTGAAAGTTTTGCAGGAAAAAATAAATTGAGAAAAAACGGCGTAACTGCAAAATAGAAGAAAGCATCAACAACCAGGGAAGTCTTCATAATGGACGTATATTAGATGCATATTAAAGTAGTCTCCACCTCTCTTTGCATCTGATTAATGGCGATGAGGCCCGGAATGACTATAAAATCTTCACACAGGAATATATATATATAACGAATGATTGCAAAATAGTAGTAAGTATATAGAGGAATGATAATCCAACAAACACACGTAACCGTATAGCTTAAAACTTTACTCAAATGATGTACTTTTGGATGTTATGAGGATATGATGGGACTTTGGAGCATGTTTATAAGATACTTTCCACCTACAGAGTCCTTATGAATTCTGATTCTTCCCTTCCACAAATCTTTTTGTGTAGTCTCCAGCGTCCATTAAACGATGTGTGCTCGGTTCAGCATGTCTTTAAAAAGATTTGACAATACAGGAACAACAGTCATTTCCCGCTAGGATCATACTATGGTGTATGTGTGTATAGTGTGTATAAAAAAAACTTTTAACACAAGGAAATAAAAAAATATATTATGGTGTAAAATGAAGGGGGGAAAGAGAACCTAGAGCTTCTTATGGGAATTTATGCGTATGCAAATCAGCAACCCGAAGATTTACTTCGGACCCCTGTATCCCCTGCCCAGCAGGATGACCATGATTTGTTTAGCCACATCAGCCACGACAGATTATACTGTGTGTGTATATGTAGAAGACAGTGCAGCACCAAAGTCAAATGGTCTTCTTCTCATATATACTAAAAATATTTATGTAACTTCACAAAGACTCCATTACAATGCAACTTCAAACACTTAGGTATTTAAGACCAAAAGGTATTAAAAATTCAATTAATCATTCCGGGAATTTCAAGCCATGGGGAAAATTCAAAGCGAAATATTTAATCTGAAAATATTTAATTTAGTATAATGTAATGTAAACCGTAATATGCATCAACATATTGTCTAAGTTCAAAGTATCAAATGTTGAATAATTACACACCATTTTTTTTTAAAATCAATTAGATTGTTTCAGAGAATTAAGTTTGTAAGCATGCCCTATAATAGAAAAAAAAATAAAAAAGAAAGAAAAACAACAAGAATTTATAGTTGAAACAAAACTGGCGAGAGGTTCCGAATGGAGAAAAGCAAAGAAGTCATAAGAAATTGCCACAATACTCAGTCAGACTAAAGGTTGATGATAAAAGGAGGCAAGAAAGGGAACCAGCCCATCTCGTTCATAATAATTACACGGCCCATCCCATCTTATTTCATTTGAAGTTCCTTTCGGTCGGCTCCCGCAGCTCCCAACAACCCGAACCTTTCTCCCTGTCTATTATTATTTCTATAATCACTCCTCCATCTCTCTACACACAACTACATATATATGCTCCAACTCATGAATATGTTCAGTACTTTACGATATGAGCATACATTTACAAAGTACATATTTTTTTGCATTTGCAGGATATTTTTGCAATATGCCATGCCATAATGACAAATCACCATCCGTACGTTTTGAATGAAATGCAGAATTCAATACAATGACTGAAATTAATTCCTATGAATATATGCAAAGTAATGAAAAACGATGCAATTATAGTAAAAAATATCTCCCTGGACCATCTCGGACAACATAATGACATATAGAGCGAACGTGTCAGGACGGCCGTACGACAAAGGCGGCAGCAAAAGTTTTTGAGGAGTTTCAAAACCGAGTAGGTGAACTTACCTGTAAATAAGAACAAAAATAATCATTAGAATCAAATTCATTTCCATAAAGATATCAAATTATAACAATTATCATTATCAACTTTAATTACAACTAACAAATGATGTTAATGTCCCAAGTATTATGTACGTATCAGATAATGCCAAGGAATTAGTCCAACCGCCTTAACATTAACAGACTCCTGCTGTCGTTTTTGCTTAAATAATTGGGAAAAGAAGCATCCATCCTTACAGAACTGAGATGTAACAATGAAGACAGATTAACTTAACGAAAGTCATAATTAGCAAGCGTGTAAATGAGAGTTGAAGGCTTGGTGAGGGTATATGCATGGCGGCAAAAGTTTTGTGAGTGCTGCGGTCGGATTGGAATCCTCTGGTCGTTGAACAACAACAACATCAACAACAAAGTATTCAATTAAACCATCAAAAGGCCAGAGAAGAAAAGTCTTTATCAGGACAAGATGAGCATTATGTAATCATAAGTTTTAATGACGTTTTATCTCCCACTAACATACTATTAAAGCCTTATATGTACGTTAAACCTTTGCGATCCTGACTCCGATTATATGCATTTAGCAACATATTAAGTATCTTTTATTGTTACGTGCAAAGACAAGACAAGTATAAATACTTGATGAACATCCACCGACTCTTGACACCGCACATGTAAACATATCACAGGGCTTTATACGAACATTAGAACTGCTCCCTCCGTCACAACAACATAAAGGCTGCCCAAAACCAAGTTACATATTATACCATTAGAGTTATGCTTATACTTATACTTTTTTTTGCTTGCTATTCGCAATCTGACAGCTGAACAAGCTCTTGGCCACAGGCAAAATATGCAGTCTTTTCGGTTCTGCTGGAACGGCATATTAACAACCACTCTTCTCTGGACAATTTTGTATTCCATTTTCGTACTTCAAATCCAGCTCGCATGAGAGTGTCAGTGCTGAAACAGCAGCAGCAAGCTCACATACATAGCCGTTCGTATAATTACAAGAGTCAACCGGAGAAATTAAGCTTTTCTTATATAACTCCTCAAAAAAGAGTGATAACACTAAAAGATGTTATTACATGCACAAAAATCCTAGGTTTTCAGGTTTTTTCCCCAGTTTCAAGACGCACGTCAACTATATAGTAAGTAATAAGTATGTGTGTATGAAGAAATATCTAATGATGGTCGACCTCAGGATCTTGTAGTTAGGCCGGACCATGTAAAATAATTCATGTCATAAAGTCAGTCGTAATAATGATAATGATGATGTTTGCTCGGTGAACTTGCACAAAATGTAATCCTCTTCTCTCTTCATGATTCATTTAACATTTTTACAATCCACTATTTTCACGACGGCTTCACCAGCTCGGGAGACAAGTTTGCAAAGCTAACCGAACGAGCTTCTACTATGCATATATAGTCAGTGTTGTGTTCTCCTTCAGCTTTATTTTCTTTACTAAATAAGTGATTTCTGTATTAATATAATATTTCTGTATGATTACAGTATTTCTGTGAGTATTAAAACTATCTATGTTATTTCTGTCTATTAAAATCTTTATTTCTGTACATTAAATTTTTTTTTATTTATTTATTAAAGAACACTCCTTCAGACAGCCGAACATATTACTTAAGTATCAAGGAATATTTCAGTAGACAATACAAGTTATTTCTGTATTACATAAGCTATATACTTCAACCTCAAACATGCTTCCTTAACTCTGAATGCAGTAATTTCTGCAAACTCCATGTTGTTTTCCATGCAATTCCTGCATTCCTGACGACAACATGCAATGAATGAACTTGACATTGCCCAAAAGTTCCCAGAAGTGGAAGTCCTCGAAACGTTAATGATTATTCAGTTTAAAGCCATAGGAGATGCCAGTAGATATAAATGATGAAAAATGCACTTTTACATAAGTCCATAGGGGAAATTACGAGAGATAATAAGGAGGAAAACAGTAGCGGACAACAGGTAAGCCCGGCCAAGTACAACAAAGTTGAGAGTTCAGAGTTTATGTGCATTGCAGATATATATAGTGTCAATAATTATTCCATAGCAAGACAGACACGGCATCAGGCGTGAGACGGAAATGACTTCACGCTGTCACAATAAAACTAGATATCTCATCATGAGATTACACACGTAAACACTTGATAAGAGAAGAAGCACCCTTTCTGTCATGATTTAGCGTCACGCCACTTTAATTACCTCTCTCTCCTCTCTCTCTCTCCCTATCTCTAGCAAAGCCTAGTTAAGAGAATTCACACGTATCACAACAATAATAACAACAAGAATGGAAGAGTTACTCATAGCAAATAAAAACAACTTCCAAAAAAGATCTTAGTCAGAAATCAGAAACCTTCTTCTTCCTAATCATCCCCTACTATGTGCTCCACGCATTTTGATTCGTAATTTCTACATGCACACACTATAATTTAAAATTATACTTAAAAAGTTAAAACAAGGAGTTAAACTAAAACTCGAGTTTTTTAATTATAATTAATTATCCCTAAAAACTAATGCAATTGAATAATACAACCCTCCAGTTTTACAAGGAGAAACAGAATTTTACTTCAAGTGTTACTATATATGATACAGCCATTTAGAATTAATATACTTATAGTAATATACTTATAGTAACTTGTATTTTACGAAATCCCCTCGAGGAATGTTCATTTTCTTAAGACTGTATATACTATATTCGAAAAATGAAGAAACAAATCTTGAACACCTTTTGTCATTCTGTATTACAATCTCCCTTTGACAAAAACATTGTAAATGTGTGTTCAGGACAAAGGGACCTTGACGCCTTTTCGACGTTCCAGCCATCCTCCCTCGTGAAGCTTAACAACTTATTGCATCTACACACACATATATGTAGAGATGATTACTACAGATACAAATACTTATTATACAGTCAATATATAATGAAGAGACGGCATATGTATAAGAACAACTTGAAATACATGAACTCATGGGATAAAAAGAATTAGTACAAGAACAACGGAGAGAAAAATTCATTTTTGTACAACAAATGTAATTTACAATAGAGTCAACAAAATAAAACAAGAGCAAGAACAAGGTAAAAAATGGAGGAGAAAAAAGGAATGGAAGTCGATGTAGTATTAAAAAATCCTATACATTAATTCAATGTGTGAGTAATAAAAACGTTCGGGCAAAAGAGCCCAACCACAAAAAGGCGTGTTGGCTATTTTGTTTGCCCAAAAGTCTTATAACGGAGACCCAAAGAGGAGAGAAAAATGATGATGAGCTCGCAAGCTCGGAGATGTGCGAGTAACTGTATGTCATACAATGTTAACTAAGTAATCTTTTTATTTATTCCCTCCTCCCTCTACTAATAACAGTTTCATATCAAACTCAGATCAGTTGGAGATTTGATACACCAAACAACAACCAAAGCAGACAACTTCTGTTCCACTCTTACGACTTCAATGTGGGCCTTCAACACACTTTCGATACTTTAATTCCATATTTTTAATATGTAGCTCCATCGAAATTAAGTGTCTTTTTAAGTTATTCAAGCCTAAATGGATGCCGATATACTCCAATGTATGTATTAACAACTTTGATATACTTTAATATACACATGCATTTAGTTTGAGGCATGCTTCAGTAGCTCAACTAACTATAATATCCCTTAACATGTGTTTTAATAAAATCAATATACTCCACCACACATTTCAATACCTCGAATGTATCTCCCGATGCATCTCAAACATGGAAGAAGCAAAGGAATATGAATGAGAAAAAAATTGATTGATGCTAAAATGGAAGGAAGGAATTGAAAATATGAGGAAAAGAGATACGACAAGAGAAGAATGAGAGAGGGAAGAAACCAGAAGCTCTCGGACAAGTAATCACAGAAACTCCCATCTCCAATCTTTCTGAAAAGCTCGCAAGTCAATAAGAGCTATATAGTCACAAATCATGTGGATATCGACAAGCGATCAAATCGAATCAGGACACTTGTACAAGGCTGATAACAACACGATGAAGCTACATTATACACACAACAAGTACAACAACAACAACAACAGAAGCAGGAGCAGCTTCGATTCCAAAGTCGATTAGTCAATCTCCTAAATTATTTCTAATGATTGGGAAACCTCCATAGGCTTGCCATTCATCCTGGAAATATTACCAACAACTAACCAGAACTATTAACATTTCTCAATATTTATTTCCAATCATAAAAATTAGCTATCACAGCCCAAGTGTACCCAACCAAGTTAGTTATTACACAAAAGTTATCTCCAATACTCATCAAGAGGACCACAAAGGTATTTGGCTTTCTTAATTCAATCACTTGGCTACCAATGGAAGCATGACGTCATGTCTTCCAAATATTTTCAGATTCTTTCAGTTCGTGCAAATCCTCCTGACAAGCTTGAACGCATGTCCAATGCCTGTACATAAATACATCAAGCTACAACAGCTACTTCAATGTACCCTTTAAGATAAGCCTGAAATAATTTTTCATTTACAAAAATTGGAACTTATTAGAGCTACAGTATTAAAAAACACCTAGATACTCTCAAAACGAAACATTGAAAAGTATAACGACATAAAGGAGTTGATACATTTAAACCAGAAAAAAAACTATTTAATACTTGAATACACATGGTTAAAGCCTGCTCGTCATGGTGCATCGTCATGGTGTACTTAATTATAATGGTTACATTGGAGGCATTAGGGTATTTAAACAGCAATGTTAAACATGATTGTAGTTAGGAACAGAGCATCTCATATGGATGGAGACTCGTTAGTTGCGATATTTACAGGAGAATCTGAAGGCTGCGAGAAAGAGACAGAAAAAAAAGACGGAGAGGATGGAAGTGAAGGTGCAAACCGGCTCATCCAGTCTGTTCATTTCAGTTCAAGAAATTAGCCATTGTGCTGTAATTTAGTGCCCCCATCCATTTTATCTCATCTGACGGCCTGCCTATTACAGCTTTAACTCTATTCTGCATGTTCCATTCCATGTCCGAACTAGCTTGGGATAATTCAATGGTCAAATCAACTTTACAAGTCTCAAAATTAATAGTAACTTGCTATATGTAGCGCTCCGTCAGGATCATCAGACGATCAACATACACCCATGCCTATATACATACTACATGTAAATACAAAAAAAAATATACTTATATAACAATACTCCCATCCGTATTTACAGATAATAGATCCTTGTACCATATTAGCTTTATATAGGAACATCGTACATCCAATAAGCTTATATTGAACAATCGGTGCTCTTCTCCCAATGCATATCCAGGAGGAAAAAACATTGAAAAAAGATCCAAAAAGATGTTTACTATAGAAAACTGAACATAAATACTCATCTGCTGTGAATTTTACGTTGTGTATAATACAAAGGATCTAAAAAAGTAGAGAATCCGAACGGCACCAACCAACCTATAAAATATTTATCAAACTGGCTCTTCCCACAACTTCCCTTCGATTCTCCCATAAAATATTCCTCCATTCTATTGCAATGTAATAGTATAAGCTGTGCTACCCTTTTTCAAGACGATTCCATACTCAAGAGTTTTTACAGGCACAGCAGCAGCAGAGAAATCATGAACGATAGAGGAGCCCAGAAGCTGTTGATGACACTAAATTAGTATACCAAAAGCAATAGCAACCCCGGAATTCACCAACACCAACTCTTGTATATTTAACTGTGCAGACCTGACCAAAATGGACAAATGCAAATCACGCGCAGATAGTACATAGAGGCATCAATTTTCACCTTCCCATAATAATCAAATGATTCATGGGATGTTAAAATACAACTAACTCATAATTACCGGTTGCGATATCCTAAATGTACTTAAAAGAAAATAAAAAATTACAATCAAGTTCAGTGTCACTCTATATGTTGCCTTTACGGTAATCAGAAATGGTAAAGAGGAGCCAAAAAGTTACGTGCGAGACACTCACAAGATTTAGTACCAGCATTCTTTTTGGTATTTAATTTTAATTATCATCTTACCATATCTTGCTGTATGCTAAACCCCCTAAAGTCTTTACCTCATTACATTTAATAGAAAGACAGGAAAGTCATATAGTGGAATGTCCAGTAACTAATTGTTGCTCCCTCTATAATATAACATTACAGTGTTATAATGTGTGTGTGTAATAATATTTTCAGTGATTTTATATTCTTAAACAACATTCGAATATTGCTTATAGCGAATTGTAAAGCCTTACAGGACTGCCGACGTTCTCACAAATAAACATACAACAACCCCACTGTTTTAACACAGTAACAATAAGGAAGTTGCATTATAGCGCTGAAAGGACTGAGGTATACTTAGTTAGCATATTGTATATTGGCAACATGCAGCCAGTAACTAGCAGCCTTTCCTGATACCTAAGGAACTCGGCGGGAAGAGGTGGGAAAAAAGTACGAAATCTATGACGACCTGTTGGTCATAGATTTCCTCGTCGTGTGTGCCACGTCAGTCTTATCTGGTTCTTGTAATCATTTAGCCCTCATCAGGTTCACAAAAACAGGGCTCTTCATCTCAGGTGGCCTATCAATTCAAATGCTATTTGGCCCGTGTCAGGCATAGTCAGGCCCGTGCGTTGACGATGACTCTCAAGTAGAGGCAAACCCACCCAATTCCAATGGGCATAAAGGACAATTTCAAGGAATTTCAGGCAACATGACCAAACACTACGACAGTGTCATAGAGTACCTGACGGGAATCTCAATCGAGCTCCAAAGTACTGTCATCCACAAAAATCCACAACAACCTATAAGAACAGGAACATCATCGTTCTCCAAATATCATCGGCAATTGACAACCTCGTTCCAAGTTCCAGTTCAACCTTCTAATGCCTTTAGAGTCTTGGGAATTCCTCATTATTACGGATTAACTCCGCTCAGGAGAAATCAACGCCAGGCCATAGGAAACACTCAACTTGGGCTTACAAGGAACTTAATGTGTGAGAGAAGTGGAAGGTAATCTAACTAAGCTAAGAACGAATTCATGTGATGTCATAAGGGGAAAAAACTATTACTAAACTTGAAATTAACGACACCTTAAACTCGGAAAAACTATAACTTTAACTACAAAAAAAACTATAGAAAGGTTTGAACAAACTACAACAATAAAAACTTGAACAAACTATAACGCAAATTTATACAGTCAAGAAAAACTAGATAAAAACGAGCTCATAAGTACGTAACAGACACACACGATTTGACGGGGCTCAGAGGATTCTCAACATTTAAAAAGAGGACGACGAATATCCTGCAATAAGCTTGCCATGGCACGAGTGTATGAATTTGAAACGATCCACTTGAACCGCATAAGAACATGTAGGAACTGGTGAAATGACAAGAATCATCACAAGCCTGTTCAATAAACTTGAATGGCCTGGACAGAAGAGTGACAATATGAGGAACAAGAGCCTCCTTGTAGGTCCTGCCATCCCATTAATCACCATGTCCAAGCAGACTTGAGCAAATGATCACCCCAACGTCCACGAAGTTCAAGCAAATTACTAATCAAGTCCTGTGACATGCAGTGTAAGTTTCAGGAACAGTAGAGTACAACAATTCGATGTTACACAGTATATAGACTCCACTATCAACAACGCTACAATAACAATAAAAAATACAGCCATTGCACCTTATAGAATATCAGAAATACGATGTACAAGTTCTTCAATCAGAAATACATGCACAATTGCAAGTCTCAAATACAGCTGTATAATCAGAAAACCATTGAAGTGCACCAAGAATCCTGCAACTGTAAAATAAAAATGCATAATCTAATTACCAAGTTAATTTTTATGAACTTAAAACGGAGACTGTCAGAGCACAAACAAAGAGTCGTACTTGCCAAAAGTGTATAGAAAAGCCAGAGAAAAAGGTAGCGAGAGAAGCCTTCAGTGGACATAGGTCATAAATAATGATAAAGGCAGTTGGCATCGAGGTAAATGAGAAGATAGTATTAAGGTAACATGACCAGTAAAATATCATCAAGGGAATGAAAGATGTTGTATACAAGCTTTTAAATACATGGAAATTTGCATTCTTGTTTGGTACCATGATTAATTATGATGACGATGACGACGACCAAGACAACGACGACCAAACCAATGGACATTCCCCACACTTTAACTTTTCCTTCCAATACTCTAGTATCTAGTAAGGCTCCTCCGTATGCATCAATGTTCAAAAAAATCCTCCACCGCACAAAATTATTATATAATTATATATGCATATGCATGTACTTATAGCTAAACTTGTAATATATACAAAGATCCTACATGCTCAGAGAAGAGTAGAACGGCAGAGCATACGCAACATACGGATCAAAAAATAAATCACTATTGGACAGCCCGGCCTTTCAACCTCTTTGCACTTGACATTCCGCTCTCCTGCTTCACAAAATCCCAACATTACTTATTACACACCGAATAACTCTCCTCTATCTTCCAAAACCGTAAGGCGTGTCAATGTCTACAGGCTTACAATGAGACAAATCATACATATAAAGTTTTTAAAGACAATTCATACATATATATATAAACTTTTTCCCAAACATTACTAATACAGCCAAAATGAAAAACTTTGTCTTTTTCTTCCCGCAAAACATCTCATTATAATCCCCAGCCACACAATTTCCACAATACTCATAAATCATTATTTTTCAACAACAACAGTTCCTCGAATATTCATCTCCTATAAGGCATACACCAGGAGTTACAAATCGCACGACTTCCCACTGCTTTCCACTTCAACTCATTAATATCAACAGTCATCACAATACACAAGCTTTACCTTTAATTTCATAAATAATATACTCCTTCCACTGCTTTTATTACAATATTTATTGCAATCGCCCCTGAATTTATTACAATATTTAATTGTTGCAATCACCCCCTTTATTACAGTGTCCCCAGGCAGCTCTTTCTTCACTCTACAGAGTATTTACCATGTATTATCACAGTATTTACAACGTGTGACACCAATTGTTTTATTATATTTGCATTTCCCTCTAGTGAATTCACAAATTCCATTTTTACAGCTGTATAGAAGGCTTCAAAACACCGAGAAAGTCCGTTACACACGAGCGGTCAAACTATTCTTTTAAATTTTCAAATCCTTCTTCACATAATATTATTCAAACTCCAGACTGCACAACTGCTATGGCTGACATATGTATGTAATGTACAGTCTCGACGACTCAGGCTGTACACACCATCAAAAGCCCGTCTGTGCCTGGGCATAAATTCCAAAATAGAAAATAACTGCTTACAGTCATGACCTAGTGTGAATTATCAAGTAAATATGACTGAGCACAGAGGAGTAAAGAGGAAAAAACTATTATTATATGTTAATCAAGTGAGTAAATTTTTCACATGCACTGAGTGAGTCCACAACACACTACACCACAAAATTTACTCCAAAGCTTATATATACTATTAAATATAGACGTTTTAGTACATGAACACATTCAGCTCTCCTTTTAGTACATCTATTTTCCTATAACATGATTTTGTAGTGTATTATGTATACTACTAATCGTAAGTATATGCATATATCTAGAACTGAAGGAACCATAATCAGAATATAACACTCCAGAATCCTTCGCAGAGCACATAAGTAATGTCAAAAAAGAAGGGTGAAGAAAAAACAGGGTGTAAAAATCTTTGTGTGAGTAACAATCTAAAGTACAGGTTGGACCATTTGAATTTCCTGTAGATACTTATATACCTTCCTATTTGCAGTACACTTGTCAAATAAAGGTCGGTCCAGCAGGATTCCTTTTATAAAATATGTTAATGGATTTAACAATGTCAATGCAATGGAGGAAGATCCTTCAGAGCATCCCCCCACACTTCAGAAATACTGGTTTTAGAAAATCGTTGAGATAGAGAATACCAATTTTAGAAATTGAATGGAAGCATCGATTAAGCAGGGAAACACGGAAGAAATTAAGAAATAAGAGGCCGTCATGGACGGAAGTGTAGTAGTACAGAAGGGAGGAGGAGGAGGAAAAGAGCCGGAAAATGTCTGGAAACAAAAACTAATAAAATTTTAACTTTTCGCCAAGTTCCTGTCTGCATGCATTCTGGAATTAACCGAACCATTTCCTCACTTGTGCATATACTCAGTAATTTAACGTAGCTTGATGGTGAATGTTAACATAATACCTATATATGTATTTTCACTGTATAGATATAAATGTTACTCCTATAGTTTTATCCTACATACATATAGATACACAATACTCCACAAGAAAAGAGATTTCTCCCTGAAATTTGCTCATTAACTTACTCAAGTCAAGAGGCAGGAAAAGAGAGCAGAAGAAGAAGAAGAGGAGCAGTAAGTTGGTAAAGAGAAGGAAAGTGTAATATAACCATAAAACATTTTATAAAGGTCGATGAATATCTATGTATATGTATGTACAGAAGAGTAAACCTCATGAGAGAACCTTTTATCTTTCCACTCTCCTTCTTCGTTCTCTTCTTCGGAATTTTCATTTAATTTCATTCTCTTAACGCAATTAGCTCTCCAGTGAAATTCAAAATATTTCTTACATATATATATACAGATACTAACTATACACACAAAAGAATTTTCCGCATCATCATCTTCCACCATAACCATTCACAATATAACCTTCCATTATTTCCAGCTGTGGTACACTAGTTAATTTCCCTGCTTTTGATATTTCCCATCATCATCCTTTTTAAATAGTTGCATACTCTAGCATAGCTTTTTAAATACTTATTGCAACTTTCTTGTATACTCTATATACTTCTACAAGCAGCAATAATAATTGAAAACCACCCCAAAATTTCATTACTTTCTAGCGAACGAATTAGAAACCTGAAACAATTAAACTATCGCCAATTTCCTAATAACGAAACCTCCTTGTGATCAGGAACTTCCTTTGGTAGTAGTAGTGGTATACAGTGGAAAAATCCTGGCCGAAATTTAATTTCTAGAATTAATTTCCAGAATTTATAAAGTGCTGCATGCTACTACCTACAATGCAGTATGACGTCTTCTTCCGTTACGGAAATTTCCTTAACATCTTTGCATAGCAAAAGGCTTGTCAAATGCACTGTAATGTAACAAACGTGTGCAGCAGTGTGCATAACAAACCCCAGGAATGGTAAAGAAGTTAATAGCAATATTTCGGAGTTCGTCACGAGAATCCCAGAAGGGAAAATGGCTTCTCCAGTCGATTTTTACTGTTCTGCATATATACTCAAATCACACGTGAATAAGGCTTAAAGCTCTGAAAATGTAATGTTTTTCTATGCTAAAACCCAACACATAATACTATATGTTATACACTACAATCTTATGTACAATACTCTTCTATACTACAAATCTAACATGTACTACTTCCCTGTACTTCAACCCAACATGTACCACGTACACTTGACTAAAAATATGTAACCCTCCTGGCAGTTTAGCGTCCGTAAGTAAATCTAGTTGAGCTATAGTTTATTATGATACAGAGGGAAAGACAAGTATAATCTATAGCCTACCCTGTTGCTACTTCTGTGCTCACTAACTGCCTACCTGTCTCATCGTTAACGTCAGCAGGAAGGACATAAATCCAGGTTGATCAATTCCTTGGTTTATTGCGGATGAAACGATGAAATGGCTCAACGACCAAGTGTCTCCACCGAAAACCATTCTCAAGTGTACAGTATTTTCCGTATATTTTTTAAACTACTTTTTGCAGCTCATTATACATACAGCAATAGAGTAAATTATAGACGTCCTCCCAGAGATTTTATACACATAGTTTCCTGCGCAGCCAAATGTTTTAACTACCTTTACAACAAGAAACGCTCACACTCGTAATAAGTTGTTGAAAGAGGGGAGGATTTAAAAAAACACTTTTCTAAACTTGTGTATATTAAAGCAAATCCATTGGGGAAACTAAGTTTCTTTTAAAAAAAAGTGATTGCAAGGAATCGACCCTAATTTTTTTTCATTTTATCTCTCACTCTCACTGTATGTATGTACAACGTTGTCGACACTCAATTTTTAAAATCAGCAATTTCCACTACCCACATCGAAATATCATGGCGTATATACTAGAACTGTAATAATTAGAATTACATTCTGCATAGTTATAAATTCTATTTCCGACGTGATAAATGCCAACTTAATGTGTCCCACTTCAAAAATTCGTTCAATATTCCCATTCACTGACCTTCCCATATCCCTCTATCTATATAAGTTTTGTATCTTTCCGTATAATTGGAACATGTCGTTATTTTAATCCCTCATAGCGATATCATACTTGAATTAATGCTGCCAAATATTTTTGAAATTCAAAATAGGATCCTCTGACAATTCTTACGACTTATATGGTTTCTCCATTTCTCATTACCAATTCCTCAATATGTCACCCTGTAGAGTGAGAAAAACGTTTCTCAGAAGAAAGGAATGCATGTGGTTATGCTAATTATTGTCTGTGTTGCTTCTTGAAAATTTACCAATTTCCCGTCACCCGAAACCTGATACTCACAAAACATTACCAGCTACCTGTTGTTCGGTACTTAGTGTGCGAGCAAAGAGACGACAAAACTAGTGTGTACTTGGCACAATACTCCAAAACGTCTACACATCCACTTTTAACACTCAAAGCGAAGCTTCACACATTTCGAGTAATGACATGTATAGATATATACACGTAGATATTACATTATAATGTTCAGACAAAAGAGTCAACAAGTTATACTTGGATAGTAGATAACAAGTGTCTCATCACACTAGTGCATAGATGATGTCTTTTGAGATTCCTCAAACTTACACATATGTGTCTTTACATGTGGAGTCTTCTTCTGTATCCATGTAGAGTTTTATGTATTTAGATCTAAATATGTACATACCTACATATGTGGCGTTTTCTTATGTTTCAACATATTTGTCAACTCCTTACGCTCAACTACAAACTATGGCTTTAAAACAAGACAAGTCATATAGTATAGATACTATACTCGTCCTGAATCATGCGGAATACAATGTCTGCATAGTCCATGGTTCTAACAGAATATCGACATTCAAGTGTCATTCAAATCGGCGATATACAGTATAATATTTTACACTTGTGATTTGGTGCACCGACGACCCCAAAGAATTGCTCAAGAATAAATTTCGTATGCATTTCGTTGCAAAAATATGAATGCATCGAAAAGCACTTCAGCACATTATTATTGCATCTTCTTCACTCCTCTTCCGCTCTTGGGAACAGAAAGGGTATAAAATATGCAATCCACATTCATGGAATCCGTATTGCAATGCAAATTTATTGGAAAGTTATTGTGTCCTGAGTCAGTCAATGATTTAATATAGTATACAAGACACTATAAGGTATATGAGTATAGATGGAAACATTTAACATGGCACGGGGTACAAGTAGTGCTATTCTGCATAGCAGAGCAGAATAAGCAAATATAGGAAAATGTACATAAGCATAGGAGAGTACGGTAGAAAAAGTATAAGAAAGGCTGTATATGATAGAGCATAAGGTATGCCATCGGTTCGTTGTACACACACACACTGCTTTGCCACAAAACCACTGAATTGTTTACCATTCATCATGAACAAATTGCCGAAATGTGACACTTGCCACATTTCATCAACGACGTAAGAAAGACACCCGAGAGTCATAAAAATCCAGCACTTTGCGCCACCGGGTGTATATTTTTACGTAATGAATCATTCTATGGCATATATAAAGGCAGAAACGGAGCCACACGGGCCTCTGTAGTTAGCTAAAAGGATGTTACAAGTACGAATAGATACACAAACAGGAGTGCAAAACTATCAGACAAGTCAGTCGGAGCCCTCCTTACATCCACACCGTCATATATTACTTGAGAGGAGTTGAAAAGAGGAAGAAGAACAAGAACAGGACGAAGATATCGAAAAAGAAAAAGGAGAAGAGAAGCCAAAGAAAAACGAAGGCAGAAGGAGATGAAGAAGAAAAACAAAGTTGCATAGCAAAAAAATGTTCCTTCCAACATGCTATATCATGATCATTATTATTACCTATACATCCCCATTGCCATCATTAGACTATCGTCACTTTCCTTTCGTTTACTTTCATTTCAAATATCTGGAATTCTTTACAACTTTTCCCAAATCTTTTTTATCTCTGACTCTGTCAACCCCATGATTTATCCTCGTATGGTCAATAAAACCAACTCCGAAGAGTTATTTGTACATCCTCGATCAACATAATCTATACCTCGGAATATTCCAATTTATTTCAATCCTACTAATCTTCAATTCACCAGACTCATTTTTTTTCCTCCTTCATTTCCACAAGGTTATTGGATTATAATTTTTACATATTTCATCCCTACAAAGCCCCTCAATAGCATAATATTGTCGTGGAATTTTAAAACTAATTTGTATCCTGTGCATTGTGAACTGCAAACTGTACACCAAGAAGGTAAAAACAACTTTCGTAATGACGGATCTAAAATTGAAAACATGAAATGAGCGGGAATCAATATGAACACTTCTCTCCGCATTGAAATCAAGCACGAATAGTGTCTCCAAGGGTATGTATATAATTAATCACATGGGTGAGCATACACGTAGAGTCAGCAATGCAAATAAACTGAAACATTTACTCAAAACTCGTCGGGAGCCAGTAGTCATACACACAGATGGTGAGTTCATTCGGAAAAAAATCGGGTGTCTATGCATTTCTATGTATATACTATGTATATACTATAGATACAACATAATTTCGTTAAACACCTATCCAATGGTATATGCTTGACTGGATGAAAAACAGTTTCCTCCCGCTGAATTCCCTGTGCAATATGTACCACGTACTACACATAACTGCATAGCAACAATATACTTGCATATAGTATCATTACTATATACGAGTAGTTTAGCACTGTAATACAGCATATACCACTCAAAATTATTATTACTGTAGTTATTCATTCCTTCTTTTTTCAACCTTTTTATAACCATCTTGCCTGTCGTGTCCTCATATCAACCGTAAAACACACAAAAATACCCGAAAGAACATGGCTTTCGGGCTTGAGTGTTCCGGGTCCCTTTAACAATAAAGGCTTGAAACGAAAATAATTTTCAACCTCAAGACATCGCGGGATAATAATAAGTGATGATAAACGGCTGTAATAATAATTAACTGTGTGTGTGGATAAATAAATAAAATAATAAAACCGAATATAAATGATTACTTATATAGAAATATAATAAATATCAATTAAAATACTATTTTAGATATCAGAGCACTATTACCACAAAATTTTAAATTTCGTTAATAAAATAGTAAAGATGTCACTGTCCTTCCGGATGTTGGAGGTGTAATTATTATTACTGAAATACCTAAAATAAGGAATTTCTGCTATATGTATATGACATATAATGAGATTTTCTGGATGTAAAAATAATAATGACTCCATTCTAGAATACAACTAAGTATTATAGATACCTATAATAGTGCAATACTTGTTGTTGTTGTCAAGAAAAAATATTCCGCACTACCAGGAAAAACATTCCCTTTCACACATAAGTGAGGATTGATGAACGGTACGGAGGAATTCCCTCAGCCTATAAAGAGACCATTGGCATTAACTCTTTGGAGGATATTCGGAGAACGCAGTAAAGCAAGGATTAACATGGATGTCAAGCCCTCTGCTGACAAATCACAGGGAAATAAATCAAAAAAGTCTCAAGCATTATTGCTTTTGAATTACATGCAGAAGAGGCTATGCATGTGTTGGAGAGGGAGAGAGAGACGACGACGACGACATTAGAGAGCTTGAACACAAGTATGTAGAATTGAAATATTGTTCCAATAAAGATTTTCAAATGCCCTGAAAATTGATACTTATTGCGGTTATTTTCACTCCTTAATGGTTACATTACTAATAAGAACCCTACCGTTCCCACACCAATCCCATCTCAAAATTACATGCATTTATATAAATATCTCTTTGGGTGGTTACTGCCATCCAATAATAATTGCGGACTTGCACATATGCATATTTCTTATGTGAATGTTCTGTAGTGCAAGGCAAGTATCTGTACATATAAATATATTGAAATTTTGATACTACGTGAATGTTCAAGATATCACTGTGCGGACTCAACTCACTACATAAATATTCAGAAAATTACATTACACAAGTATAATTATAACAAATTACACTTTATTCTTTGAAGGTTGTAGGAGAATCAGGAAGACTCCTCCTCATACTCTGTCTGTGACTCTCGAACATTTCCTATACAGATTCGATGAGAGGATTTCAATCAGGTCATGTCTTCTTAACTAAAAAGTAAAGCTTCTATATTACCTCCGTCGTCATTACATATTATACTAAACAGTGCCGTTACATTAGCAAGATCCATGTTTATCTTGAGCATGACAAGGATACTATATGACTCAAGTAGCAAACATGCAACGTTCATTAGAAATGTTGGCGACAGCCTTAATTCCTGGGTGTAATCTGTGTTGGCGGTGGTATAAGTGGTAGTTGTAGTGGTTTTGATGGTATTATGTCCACATCTATAGCTATAGTCACGCTCATGGTGGCTCAGGTTGACAATCACTCTTACTACTCTCCTTTAGTCTCTAAAACTTTGATACTAGACGAATTTTTAAGTTAAATTCTCACTCTCATCGTCAGTGTCTCTCTCTCTCTTTCTCTCTCCCACAGCCAGCCATCATATAATAAAACCATTAATTCATTTCAGTCCTCTGAATCTTATAATACCTTATCACCTTGTCTTTCAACGACACACACGCACAAGAGATACTGTTTCAGAGATGCAGTCGCGTCTTCATGTCCTCTGTCAGGATGATCATCATCCTGACCCGCAGTAAAGCCTCATCGTCTCGGAAAAGCCAACATAGAGGCACTTATATTTTTTTATGATTTCCCCCCAATTGCTCCTCTAAAGACCCAAAGACGTAGGGAGACGACGTGTACTGATCGTGAGTATGAGACACTGAAACAGTTCTGTATATTAGGAAGATGTGTAAGAGAAGTATCCCTTATTATTGTTGACTCTACAAACAAAACATGAGTAGCGAAGGCATAAGATGACCCATGACAAGAGGAATGTAAAAAGCCACTAATATAAGCCGATCAATGACCAGTCAAGTTACTTCATTGGAGGAGACAAGATAACCCAGCGACGCATCACTCACCACATCACACCCGAGAACTAATTCTTGTTCATATCTAATAACCGCGTCAGAGATCGTCTCCTTCAGCCCAGTAATATCAACATTATTTTATACTAACACAAGTAATAAGTACAAATTCAATGCATGAGCACTAAATCATTTTCATCTACTAGTAACACATGCGTATACTAGCTTAGTTGGTTACACACATGCCCAAGCCAATCATACACATACATAGATATATATGCACATCAAATACATACAGGCCTCAAGTAGTAGATACTATACATTGTATTAACATGTATACACAAGCAATGTGACTGGAATGACAGCTCGGACAATTGAAGAAGTATTACATTTAATAATTATCCGTCCTTTCTACACTCTCCCAGCTCTATTATCCTTTCACCTCCGCTCATCTTTCCCTCTGCATTTCCTAAACCATCCATCACCCAAGTTTCGCTATGGCCTTCAAAAAGAAAATCCCCGTAGAATTGTTAAGTTAAATAATTTGTAAAATATCTAAAGTCATATTTTCAAATAAACAGGATCCTGCTATTGAATTTGCACAACAACACACATGTCCCACGGTCTGATGAACTGTTTGGACGTGGGAAGGTTTACAACAATATGGACGGGTCAGAAGTGAGGGAAATTAAAGGAGATAATATAGAAATGGGATGAGAAGTTTATAATATGCTTCAGAGGTCCAAGAAGTGACTCAAGAAGTGGGATAAGACCAAGAAGTAGAAGAAGATGAAGAAAAAATGGAGACAGAAGCAATGAAGTTGAAGGTATGGCAAAAAGAAATATATAATGAAATACTTTTCACTCACGCCGGCCACACCTCCATGCTCCGTACATATAGACTATACATACTGTTGTACACACAAACAGACTTGGTGGAGCGGACAAAAGACGGGTTAAAAAGCTATTGCAATATAAATGAATTTAAATCAAAACCATAAATCTCACGGTGACTTACTCCACACAATGGAGAATGTAAATTTTGTCCGGAGTAAAAGTACTTGTACGTATATAGATATATACGCGCGGAGTTGTAGAATTACAATTCTATCCCAAGCTTCTGAATATACATACAATTGCAATCATATTAAATAAAATATATGTGCTATTGTATACACGCTTTATAATGGAAGTGCAAATATGCACAAAAAAACGCACTACCTACCTACCACTTATTAACTATCTTCTCCCCTGAGCCAGCCTGGAGCAAATACCTACACTTTTCAGGTCTTGTTTATCACTTATTTCCCGTATAGTGTAACATTATAGCTTATTGTATATAGCCATTTGTATTACATAGTGTACTGCATACCAATTTCTCCATACCTTAAAATACATTATATGTATCTATATCTATGTATCTACCTATAGGCTATATAGGTTGACAATCATTGAAAAATCATATGGCACAAGCCTTCAAGTAACCAGGTTTGTACCAATGCATACTGATTCATGCAGACACTTAAAAAATCTACTTACATTAATGCTATTTCGGTTAAACATATTTAAGGTAGCAAATACTACAATGCAGTAGATTATATGGTAATGTTGAAGTGTATGTGTCGATAAAACTACATATATAAGTATTTAATTGCTTGGATTTGTACAATAAGCCTTCTGTATAAGTGGGAACATTTTACAAGTACAGGACTAGGGTTGGATGTAATAAATGTACCGAAAACACCTATATTTATGTAGGGTAAAGCGCCGTGAAGTCAAGTAGAAAGGAAGAAGCTCTTCGAAAATAACCCACATTTCTCTCATGTATACCTACCTATAAGTACATACATAAATAGTAGCTACTATTTTCATTGTGGCTCGACTCAAATCCGGATGAGTTCGCACACACATACACAGTAATAATACACAGAGATACAGCAGTAACATAAGCATATAGGCAGGCCCGCGCGCACAAACACAGAGAGTCCTTGTTGAGCAATAATAATTAAAGGAAAAATAAACGATGACAATAAAAATAAATGTGCAACTTAAATTCTTTATACTATACAGAGCAACTTCAAAGGGATTTAAATAATTGATGGGGTTATTCACTCAATTACAATTTATGTCTACCCTTTACGAGTTTCAGATTCGGATTTTCACAGTCGTCATCAAGTACACACAAAAGTGACTCTCCCATAGAATTGCACGCAGTCAACGACAACGACGACCACCACAAGAATATTACTATAGAGAGGAGCCTTGCCGTTTACGAATTTACGTTTAGTCAGAAATACTTACAACAACCAATGAAATACCGTTTGCAGTATAAAATAAGCACACAAAATTACAAATAGGAATAACGCTTAATTGACTCCGGACAATTTAAATGTAAGCACATACATCTATATAGATATAAAAATTCTATATGACTTCCGGACACATTTCATATAATACAAATACAAGCAACCATAATTAAATACGAGTTCTTGACAAATTAAAAATAAAATCCTAATTAAATAGCATCCACAGAAATTTAAAATTACTTATAACGAAATGACGAAATTAAAATTAATCCTCCAAATGGCAATGCTGCACACAATACCACGAGAATCTCATTAGTGCTGTCTGCACATCTATAACCAACTTTTAATATGCATAAATGTACTAGAGCTTGTCATCACTTACTCATCTCATAGCTGTCGCAATGAGACGTCTCAACATTCTAAAACAGACAAGAGCAGAAGTGTAATGCTTCCATGTGCTCCCCTTTGTCCATAATGTCTCTACTTATAAAGTGGGATAATTGCTGAAAGGAAAAAGGCTTGGAAAAAGGGAGGGAAGGCCATGCCATATACGAGTTACATTTCACGACTGCTCTTCTCCGTCTTCTGTCTTTTTCCAGAAATCACAGGAGGAATAGCCCGAAAGAATAAAAACCGCCGGAAAGAAAAAAAGAATATCTGGAAACTTTTTTTAAACAAAGTATTTTGGCTATTCACACAGTGTATTCCATGTTTTTACACAGCTAAAATTTAAGTCTACAAATGAATCTCTCAAGTTTACATGGAAATAACAAGGCTAGAAAAATCACTATTATACTAAACAGTGTAAGTGTACATTCATGTACACCAATTTTTAACGCTGCAACGTATTCATCATGTGCTTACATATAAGTACTTATAATAGGTATAGATATATGCATATGTCAGGATTATTTTATATTACATATTGTTGCATATGTCAACATGGCAGTACATGCCATGTCATATGATAGTGTAAGTACACTAACTACACTATATTATCGCATATGGCTGAGTGTATACGTCAGCATAACAAGACAGAAGGGAGACAAGAAGATTTAAGTACTATATAGTTTAGCAATTGGTTTGCTGTTTGCTCCTAAGACAGAAGCTACAACTGCTATTTTTACCACAAGCTTTAAGGTTAAGGGAAAAGAGGCCGGAAATAAAATCGGCTTGCTTGATAATAAACCTTGCTTTTGTATATACAAACTGGAATTTAGCTCCCATTCTCTCTCTCTCCCAAGTCCTTGCTCTCTTCAATACAGTTCCCTATACATATAATGTATACTCATGAGTTTTTTCCCGTGTTACAACACATCTTTCGTCTCTTCCGTTAGGAAAAACCAAACGCAGAATGTAAACTTGAGGGAAAAATCAGATGGCTAGAGATGTGTAATTCTGTTCCAAAGAAGAAGAACAACAACAGGAGCGAAATCACTTTGTCACTAGAATTTTTATCAAGTTCCCAAGATCTAGACAACTATAAATGTGCAATGCTTAGATAACTTTATTTTAGATTACCAATTACCACCATTAACTTTAAATGGCCAACATCAATTCTGGACACCTAACTTTAACAGTAGATACATACCTAATACCTAACCAAACCGTTAGTTCAATCTAAGAAGCTCAAATTTATTATTGTGGATGCAGGAAATTGGACGAACAAAAACATTTTAACATTCGAATTAAAAACTTTATAATTTTTAGTTGAAACATCCGACCAGAAGCTATAACATTTGCAACAAAGTTAAACATGCAATAATACTTATACTGACAACAACTTCGCATATAATCGCAAGCCTTCCTTAACATTGCTCATAATGAGAACAACAGAGAATAACAACAATAATAATGCTAAACTCCTGTTGTACAACTAGAGTGAGAAAAATAAAGATAATTATCAGTGACACTTGTGATATGTAGCGTAATATAATTAAAGAACAACAAGGTTGTTGCTGACAATGAAAAATTCACACTGTGTATATCTATAGACACCTATTTGCACTTGACCAGTAACAACGCTATTAAGAAGAGCGACAAACGCAGTACACAGAATATTTTTTTTCAATTATCTGGAGCTAAATCCACTTCTAATCTTTTTTTGCAAAGTAAGAGATAATAGGAATGGTTGTGTAAAACTACTTTTTTCCCTTCGAGTATTTATATAATAATTACCCCGCAGAGCTATGTATACATGAAACTTAAAATATATTTATGCACTCCGACCCTCATGCCGCCAACCTCTCATGTTTACGACTTTGCACATATTTGCACACACAATAAAAAAAACTTGTTCTTCCCATCAAAATTAAAACAAATGCTCGTTATATTAGCAAAGTAGTATTATTATACTTGTGATCGTTAATGAAAGGAGACAGGGGAAAAATTATCGCTGCTAATGTCATTATCGACGATCCTTGTACTTACACGTTGTGTTACATTCTCTCTTGTATACCTAAGTACAATTATTAGATTCTAATACGCAAGTATTGGATTATTGATTTTTTGTATATAGAGAGAATGTATTTAAGTTCAAAAAGAGCGTCCGTTATTCATCAAGGAATCATATACAGGACATATATATTACCACGAGGGAAAAAAATTGAAGGGGATAAAAAAATATTTTGAATAATATCGTATCAAAGTGTAATTGGAGATGATTTGAAAGTCAAGACATCATGTAAGTAAAATAACCTATAAAGTTGCGGCCCGCCGCAGTACTTCGCTTTCCTGAATCTTTTACAATAGTAGTGTGTAACTATTCTTATCAGCATATAATAGGAAGCTTGGCAACGTACTTATCACTTTCAGGGGATGAAAGTATTGAATGAAAACACCAAACAAGAAGTTATTCTATCCCCCAAAAAAATGTGTAACGAGGGATGAATGCTATGTATATTACGCAAATCTTCAAACCATATATAAGTATAATAATTGTCGGTTGATACACTGGTGGTATAAAAGGTAAAGAAGTAGTTCTTCTGGAGGTTTATTCTCAAGAGGTATTTACAAAATCATAAGTTACAAAATTTTAAATGATAGTTAAACAAATGAAGTTATACATTTGGGGTTCCGATCTAACTTCTGATCATAACCCATTTTAGAATAGGCCCCTTTATAAAAATTCATACATAAACTGGGTTTATAAATACACGAAAATAATATTTCATAAGTGTAACAATACTCACGTCCGTATGTAAAAACATACAAAACTACAATTCCTTGTTTTTAGCAAACCATCGTAATATAAAAATTGTAGGATACAGACTATAATTTCTATGTATACTTCCTACATTAGTACATACTAAAAGGCCCCTGCTTGTCAGATTTCCTTTCCGCAGTCAAGTGCATAGCTGATGATTATACGACTGCCTCTGTAATTATACGCCATGGATATCACACACTCACAATTATTATTATCATTGCCCTTTCCCTCCATATCATAATCATTATTACACTTTTCCACCTACTAGCATTCAATTTTGCACCAACAACCCAAGCATATTCCATCATTCCACCTTATCCGTCACATGATATAATACAATTTTTTTTTTCAATGAAACCTTACTTTCAGTCTTGACTTCAAGCACCCATGACTTCCAGTATTTGAAACCGACCAAGTACGAAACACTACTGGATGGTTACTTTTTAAGTACTAACATTAAATTGTAATAGTGTGTATATGCATCAGTTTTGAAGCCATGCATGCAGAGTTGCAAACCTTATGCGTCGCCTGAACCTTCAGAAACCAAAGCACGTCAACCGCTTTGGTATCTCGTATACTATATATGTATGTATATTCCCATACACATGGACGGATCCTTTCTAACGGAAATCTGTGGTGACAAGTTCAAGTGTAGCATCTCATCCGACAAACTGCTTTTTTAACAACCGAAACCATTGATTTTTACTATTATTCACCTTCACCATCACCATGTTCTTCAACTATTTCAATTAAAACAATATTTCAACATCAAGAATATTTTTAAAACCGAAAGAATTCATATACCAATATTCTTCCTATATGTATCAGAGATTAAAAAAGTCAAAAATGCGCTCCACAGTCGAGTAAGTTTTGACGTGTAGAACAAATTTCCAAGTATCATCACAGATATAAATCATACAAACGGACCTAAAGGTTTTGGTTAACGACTACATATAGTCCACCAATGGTTGACCTGACAACAGGACTCAGCATAGGCTTATTAGAAATTCAGCATGTATGGATGTATGTTATCACAAGTCACAAGAATGCTCACACAGAGTATCAGTAACTCAAGCAGTTGTTTATCAGAGAGAAGTGACGACCTCAGTAAAGATTTAGATGTATGTTACAGTGGCTTGTCAAGTGGAAATGAAAGAAATGTACAGGTGACTGGAAAATTAGGCAGTCAACTGGACAAGACTCGGATGCTTGAATCGACCAAGACAATACATAGAGACTCGACACTCTTCAGTCCACAGCCATTTAACCCCATGGTTCCTCCACCTGTATTATCCTACACGGCTCATCAGTTTAGATGGAATCAAAAAATTGACATAAAAACCAACTTTACAGAAAGCGACCAGTCTGCAAGGATTTCAACTAGTACATATAGTAAGTATTATATTTTATCCATCGCATACACAGTATTAGATAGCAAGAGAAGGTGTTGTATAATCATAGAAAAAAGATGGTCGTCGACTGCCGTCTCCAGACTACGTGAATAAATAAACATGTACAAGATTTTAATAATGATTCGCAATCATGTGTATGTATGCACATATGTCTATATACATACTTGCAGAGTATCGATCTTCAAATTACGGGTTACAATATAAGACAGCATTAACTACATATGTTAAATAACAATTATATAAACCAGATGATCATACAATACAACGATCATGCATGTCCTTTCATCACTCAAAACACTAATATCATTGCTGTATGTTTTTTATGGTTACACTTATAAAATATGTATGAAAAGTCACAGACTCTCATATTAAAAAGAATATACAGGATAATTTCATATTAAACATCAGTAGATTAAGACACGTCAGTCACCTTTACAGTACATGCTTTCTTCATATTACATTTCATTCCGACATACATGCATGTCCCCTCACATCAATAAATTAGCGGTATTGAGATCATGCAAATAACATACCACAACAGGCATGTCAAATCACATTTCACGCCACAGAATCCAATACGGAGTTGACAATCATATCTGCTTACGCAAAAATACACCAAAGCTCATCAACATGCACGTAGCAATAAAAAAAAGTCGCAATGCCGTTCCAATAACATTGTTTAGTTACTATTAGTTTATATACTCAAATCATAACTCTCGTGTAGCTCTCGTAAACTCATCCCCAATGAAACAAATGATACGTATAGTCACAAAGGCTTCAAATTCAATATATAGTCACGTTGTTATAAATCATCTCAACCATTGCTGTTCCAATTGAAAAGGACTTATTAACATAACCAATGTATGGTAATAGTAGTAAAAGAAACTGAAAGGGAATATATCTTGGAATATGCCTAAAAGCACAGGTGTCTGCCGTCTAAACCCATATGGATCCATTATTAGTTTATTTCCGTCTCGTCATTCTTATCAAGTGTTGGTATTTATGGACCTCTGACAGGTAGGAGTTAAGTCCCAATAATAAGTGGAAGGACATCGGAGTAAATAGGAAAACAAGACGAAGAAAAGCGTTTAATTCCCAGTACCTTTTGAAAACTCAGTCATTTTTGCAAAACTGTCCTCTGTTGCATTCGAGTATGTGTACATAAAACCTCGAGCTAATGTTCCTTTAATGTTGTTCCTGGAAGTTGTAAGTAGTAGGGAAGGGAAAGCATATATAGGGACCATGTACACAATCTATAAGTATACATATAAATAATACTGACGGTATAACATAACTTAGATAGTTAAAAACTTAGAATATGTATCTCCAAAAGGAAACTCTGGCCAAAGTACTTTTCTCAAATGGAATTGAAAACGACCGTCTAAATCGTGAGGTTTAAAACCTAAGCGGATTAAGAATATAAGAAGACGATGCAGTAGCAGGGCCGAAATGTACATCCGACAGTAATACCTCCCATTACCAAAATCCCTATATATGCACCTCACCGACCGACTATAGTATTTCACTTTATTTATATCCGCTCTATATAGTCAATATACTTACATACATGCTTCCCTCAATAATGGGACGCATGTTGTTCATAACTACATACTTATTATTAACGACTTGAAGGCAATTCCATCGTACATTCCACCTACTACCTCCTTCACAGAGTCTAAGGACGTACGTCAATCTTCCCCTAAATACCTCCCATAATTGTCATCACATGAGGATTCGGTGGACGACGCAGGCAGGTCAGTCAAAAAATCCTGCACAACACATATATAATCAAACATATAAGTAGTTGTCCGCAAATGAGAAAAAATGCTACTTGAATCACTTGAATGCTGAGCACAAACCCGAAAAAATTACATTAAGACAAAAAAAATGAAGTTTAGTCCCCCGAAAAAAATTAATTTGAGAACCGAAAAAATATGAAATCATTCTATTTCAATAACAATCACTAATTTAAACACCATTTGAAACCTGAAATAAGTCTGAACAAAATACAAATGTGTACAGCTAATATGTGAACATTATAAACAGAACCAAATTTATTAAAATGACTTGAACAAATTGTAAATTGCACTCCTACAAACGACTTCCACACTAGTCCACTTCAATAAAATTAGACTCAATGAATTCTATTTTCTTGGAGGAGGGCTAATTTAAATTAAATTATGCAAAACCAATGGAAGTGTGAATTTATAAAATCATGTGATAACTGTAAATTTGTGTGATTTTATATATTTATTACATTTATTAGTCTTCACATATTTACATATATGTCAAAATAGCTTCCCCAAAAGAGAAAAAAAACAATGACGATGAGATAAAGCAATGGAAGCATCATCGTTAATACGCATTTGTGCGGGAGATTTTTTGAATACAAAAAATTAATGGAGGAAACAAAAACTCTTATCAAAACATGTTGTGGTGGGATAGGCTAAAATACAAAGTAAGACTTCTGCTTCCATATACTTTAGAATGTAGGAAACCAAAAACTTTATATTATGTACATTATGTATATATCAACCAAACTTTAAACTCCTGGTGAAGGAATTCTAGCCCAGGGAGCGCTCACCCCCAGCAAAATAAAGTAATAAAAAACACAACGACATAGTTCCACAGTTCCAATCGTAAATTTAATCTGAAAATACTCGGGAAAAAATGGAGCACCAGAAAAAATAACACTTGACAAGTTTAAAGAAAGGCTGAGTGAGAGCTATGTATATAGACAATAGAGAACAAGAGAAGCCACCTATTACAGTAACTTCTTTAAAGACACACACAGGCTTCTTCCAATTTACGACTATCATCTATTTCCTTCATCTACCACAATCTCTATTTTTTCCGTCAATCTCCCAAAAACCTGTCAGAGACAGAAAGAACGAGAGAAGGAGAGAGAGAGAGAGAATCCTACGGAAATCTATGTTGAATTTCCCCATGGAGACTGAAAGCCTGAGTCAGGGAAAGAACCAATTTTAACAGCTAAAAACACATACAATAACGATAACACATGTAGTCATAACAGTATAACAGTCGGGGAGAACAACCCTTCACAATTTCCCTTCTTCTTCCAAATTACTACAACAAACTAAAAATCTGTGGAGAAAAAAACCAATTCTAATTTTCAAAATAACAAGTTAACTACTCTTTCTCTATAGTCTAATCTTCTATTCTTAACCAACTTCTATGGCTTGCAAACGCAGTAGAAGCAGATGGGAAAACACTCGCTGCTGCATTTCATAACAACAACAGTAGAACATCCTATGTTATATATATTTCAACTCGTCCGTCCTTACAAATATACTACAACCGAATGCAATTTCCCCGTCAAGTCCACTTAAATAAAAGCCTTCAATCTAAAAAAAGAGGCTGTTGTCATTAATGTGAAGAAGGTATTAGAAACTCCGATGACACTTGCTCTATCACCGAATAAACACGTGTAAACTTGTACTTTTGTACGTCCTCATATTTAGTGTCTGTTTACATGTTCTTTAGCTTCTATTATGTAGGCAAAACAGATTTCCAGAAAGTCAATAATAATAAGACGCAGGAACAGTTAGGACAGGCATCAGAGAAGTATTTCCATTACAGTATCTATTGCTCTCAGGAGTCAGGAGTGATCAACAAGACAGAGAACTTGATTATCGACATGCAATACAAGCAGACTAAAATAAAGCGACAATGACAATGTTGCGAACAAGTCATTGGAGAGACACAAGTGTCAATCAATCGGAGGAAAGTTTACAGAGTACAATCTCAGAAGCAGACGAGCTCAACGCGTAATTAGCATTATATATGCTAAATACAAATTACTAGTAGTTCTTATGTGTAATCCACTAGATGCAATATACACGTTAAAAAGTTTTGCACTGTATGAATATAATGCATATATACTGGCAAGTCATTAAAAAATACGGATGCAGTAGTAGTGTTTTAACAGCCCAAAAGTATTTCTCTTTTAAGGGATTTTTCCAACCATATTACGAAGGAACTAGGAATAAGTACACACTGTAGTATGGCAGTTAGTTAGCTTTTAATACTTGTTCCATCTGGATTTTGTTTTCCTACATGGATCCAAACACTCGTGCACCCAATCTTCACTCCCTCTCCTACAAATAAGCAACAACGGCTGCATCAGTCTCTGGTTAATCCTTTCCTGACTTTTACACCACAGTTATTGTATAAACGCCAGTCGAGCCGTTACGCATCAAAAATATACACAGGGTCTTGCTCCATGCATGTGAATACCTATATCAGTAAGTATACACTCGTGTATACGCAATATAAATTGGAGCCCATACACATCCTCATAATATATAGGGTACATTTACCTACGTCAAAGATATAAATTGTACAGGAACACACTACTACACACATACATCCAGAGACTTCTGTGTACACAAAGTCCACTCAGGAACTTGCATATATAATACAAACCTCATTTGAGGAACTTCAGAGACGTGCGGAACGTATATATAGGAGCCGATATTTACACAACGAACAGTCTCTATTAGTAGCTAAATGCATCCAGAGTGCCTTTATTCCGTGCTAGTTCTCATTGTATCTGTAACTTAGCTTTATACACAAGGTATACAGTAAATGCATAAATTTAAGTTCACAGTGTATAACACGATCATGTATGTATCTATGTGTATAATATAAGTATATAAATTTGTAAGTACAGAACAAGTCCGTCCTCCAGACAGACATAAAAGGCATTTCTAATCAGTTCATTTCAATATTTCTTCATCAACAAATAGCATGTACTTTTAGAAAGAAGAAAATATCAAGTAGCTGGAGACTCCTGAAGCCCAAATAAGAGAGCAGACAAGTAAGTGTAGGGTGAAAGACACCTGCACTTGCCCCAAAGTTTACACTCAACATAAATATCCTTTAAAACCCTCTTATACAATACTATATAACCCACAAGAAGAAGAAGAGATGGAGATTATTAATCTTGAAAACTTTCTATCATAACAGCCTTCAGCCAACTTCCATGTCTGACCGAGTAGGTTTATATTATGAGTACACACTCTGTGTATATATAGATACATATAAAGATAATATATTGATATGCATACTTGGGTATTATTTTTAGCATACACTTTACATATCGCAGAGAGCTGGAAGAGAGCGTGTGCTGGTGACGATGACGGGCAATACGTAATTACATATACGAGCGTAATCAGTAGTGGTTTACAGACTCAAACTTGCCTTACTTTTTTATCCCCATCTTATCTCCAAACCCCTCTAACATTACAAGTATTGCTCTTTTTAGTATCAAATCCTTAAGAGGAATTAACAAAAACCCAATGTAAACGGCTAGCCACCACTTAGAGCTTTAGCTAAAACCCGTTGCTGGTTTAACACATCCACGTTTCTTTTCCCTTCAAGGCCCTAATAACACCAATTATCAATCAAATTGCTTCATTGCCAAACTAAAGCTTATCACATCTGTTCACAAGAGAAACTGCTGGGATTCATGGACAGAATCACTCAAATCCAGGCAGGTAGACTGAATGATATAACAGGTAACAACATCAAGCGTTGTTAGAATGCCTAAACAGCATTAATCAAATCAATGAACAACGTTCTACAAGACTACAACTGACATTAGCAATGTCTAACGAACGATTGACAATACGCAATATACGATCTTTGATTTATAATGCATTGCTATATGAATCAATTCTAGCTACATGAGCAATTCAATACAGGAGTGTAACATTATACCAATACTTGTGATCCATGATTGACGTTAGCACAATCCCAGAGTAAAGGTAAAGGTTTACTTTATTAACGTGTTATCCATCTTCAGTATAATTGAATGACTGGTCCCCAAGTTGTAAGATGAGAATCAGGAAGGGAAATGGGTGGCAGATCGCCGATCCCTTTGTATAGCTTGGTCTCTTCTATCGGACCGAAGTGGCCCACAGAGCGGAGTAACCTTTCCGAGTCCAAGGATTGTAAAGTGTACCCCTACATATAGCGCCGTAACGAAGTGCACCCGGCTGACCTCACGGCCACAAAAGTGTCCAAGATAATCCAGGTGCACATGTTTGCATAATTGTAACAGTAACAGGATTGTTGGAGAGAGGTAAAAAAAACATTAATTTGGTGTGTACAGAGAATGAAAAAACACGAGGAAACAATGGATCAATAGTGTAAATAATGGAGACAAACCAAATGATTTGTACTGGTGACATTCTACAAGGTCTTGGTATGCCTGAGCATCCACTAAGGAATGACAAGAAAGACGAATAGCAAGACAGGCATTTAACAAATTAGCATCATTCCTTCCCTGCACTTGCCATATTGGCACAAGCCTCATCTATATTCCTGATTTCAAAGCCAGGCTCCACCATTCATCTTAATCCCGTGTACATAACAGCCAGCACGGCAATTGTGACTTTAATTTGTATCATTAACTATCACCGACCGGAGAAGATAGGCTGTAGGTATGTAAGTAATGCGGAGCAACATATGCTCGAGACTAAACCAGCGGAAGAATGTTCCCTATATAATTACATATATTTATGTATATGAACGACGTTACAACCGTCAAGAGGTGCTTATGTATATGCTGTACACGTCCAACCTCTGCAACAACAACCAGAAAAGTAAGGAGTGCAGTCATATATACTTATGGAATAGGAGCAGCCAGAGTAGCTTGAGAATATAATGTACTAAGAAGAGAAGTTGCGATGAGAAAACCTGATACCTAAATAGCGAAGCAAACAACAAATCATCGCCGCTACACATACCAAGTCATCATTATAACACACGAGGTGACGTTCAAAACCCACCGACTCGAAGAGCATTTCAAGCCAAAAAACCATCCTAACCTTTGCCTTCTCCATGCCTTGCGAGCATCCTGTAAATACAACAGGAACCAATGTAAATCTACCATAAAGTAATACCATGTATCCATGTCATTACGATTCCACTGATGTAATACACGTACAAACAAATTTACCACAATCGTCGCTCCCAACAGACACAGGCTTTAACTTATTTATCTTATTCCTCCAATGAACAACATTCTATTAAAATATAAATTAATTGGAGGATATCAAATTGAACTGCTTATATGCACTCTGTAGAGATAATCAAGTCCAGTGGCTCGACAAGACAGCCCTGCTTCATCCTACAGTCATGTCGTCTTCTCTCTCCACAGAGAGAGAGAGAGAGAGAGAGAGACCATAGATAATGCACTATACATACATGCATTGCAAGCCATTAAAGATAGTGAAATTTATAGATTCCATGCATAAAAACTCACCCGTAGAAACAAAATATGTACACCGAGAAGCAGACAAGATATCAATGCAAGTCCACAGCCACGTTGACACCAGCAAGCAAGTTACTTACTAGTAGATGATGTGTTCCTCGACGATGATGGAACTGATTTAAATAATTACTCAAAAAAGATCTTGTACATTTTTTCCTCTATATAACCATGTATTCCGATATTACTAATTAATTCCAGTGCTCCTATGAGCCTTGAGCTGGGTGTGAGCATCACATTCAATAATAATTTAAGGGTTAGCTCATATGTACACACACACAGCAATAGCAACATCTAATAACCAAGCGACATTCCTATTTATTTTTACATACCTTCTTGTTTTCATCATCCATGTAACCGAATAAGTGTGTAAAGTAAAACTAAAAGTCGCTGGACTTACAATATAAGTACAACTAGTAACAATCATATGCAATTCATTCCTTTTGCACTTCATTATCTTCATTTGCATTTCTACGCATTTTCATACTGATATATCTACCGGCCTAATCTGGAGAACATGTACATACTGGAAATTCCATATGAAGAGAGAGCTACGCTTGAATCCGTGTTTGAGATGTTTCCAATAAGCACACACTGGAAATACCAACAGGGAATGTGTCGTCGTGTGTATGTAAATTTGATTTTTACACACAAGACCAGAAGATCAAGTAAAAATATATGTGTCTCGCTGATGGGGACTATTATTGTGTATAATAGTCATGTACCTGCATTGTAAGTATATGATTGCGCCGTAGCTATAACTATATTTGTAGTAACTGCGATGCAAGAAGAAGTCACGCCATAGGTATAAGTATATTCCTTTGATAGACAAGGTATGGCTCTATAATATCTAACCCTGCTCAATTCCAAAGAGCATTCCATAGCCTCTCTCATTCAGATCAGCATTAGAATTCCAGCCCATCATCAAACTAGGTAACTGCTTCTTCTTCTTGCCATTCACTTCAACGAGGCAGAGTTGAATTTATCCATTTAACAGCATTTCATTTACCATCTTCCTATTTCTTACATCCATTTATTCTTCACTTGCTGTATCTATCTATACAGTAGTGCCTTTTCCAACTCCAACTCTTCTTCACAATAGAGATTCTGAGACGCTAATAAATGGCACTGAGCACACAGCAATCGTATGTGCGAAGCAATGCTCACAATCAGTATAAGCTGTAGTATATGCTATAGTTATTCCTATATGGTGTAACTAATACAAGATATTATTATTAGAAGAAGCCAAACATTCGTTTACAAACGCCTCACTCAAGTTCATTCTGAATTATTCTGGAGCATCAAATCTGTACAATTATTATTACCTTGACAAAGTCTTTAAACTCTTTTTGATTGTGCTTTATGAGTCTTTACGACTGAACTGATTTTACTCTTATTGCCGTGTACTTATGATATTGTGTTATTACCTCTTAATACTACTAAGATATGACGTACATGTATAGCGCCTTCAAATACACCCTTCTGCACAATTTGCAAAATTTAATGTCATGCTCAGTATATACAAGTGATTCTTAAATAACTGCAAAACTCTTTTTCTATTGCCACTGCAATATGTTCTAGTATTCACATACAAATGAAAGTGTGTAGACAATATTCCGCGTTTAAATCAGTAAGTATGGAAACTAATACTTATATTTAAAGCCGTAAGTGGGCAAAAGCAAGTGTAAATCAGTACATGTCTGTAACCTATACGTTCATGGATCTGTAAGCGTGCAAACTACATGTTCGGATCAGTCAGCGGAGTCAGTATGCAAAGTACATGTTCAGAGATCAGTCAGTATGCAAACTACACGTTCAAGTCAGCAAGTCTGTAACTTACAAGTTAAAACGAGTGTGCAAACTTGAAGTCAAAAATTGTGACGACAAAGACTTGATACGTGTAGATGTAAGTTAAATAGTTAAATTTGCAAAACACATAAAAGAACGTGTATATTTATACATGCACTTCCCTCTAAATCCTGCTGGTTTATGTGAGACCAGACCATATCGTTTATACACATGTACAGCTCACCGACATATTATAAACATATCCAGGTAAAATCTATAAAGATAAGACGAAAGAACAAGGTATATCTCCTTTCGTAATTTTCCCTGATTTAATTTTTATTCCTTTGACTTGACGATAACTTTCGTCCTCCGTCGTCGCCTTCCTGACTTCTTTTTAAAGTGCCTATATTCAACTATAAGTACATATATACTTTATTTTACCTGCATACAAAACTTGCGCTCTGTATTGCACTTACTCCAGATATTTCCTATGTACATAATATGCACACAGTCTATATTTAAACCTCTATAACAATCCTGTATTAAGTTTGGTATTGGATAACACAAGGCTATATAATTATAAAGGATGCGATAAGAAGATAAAAGAAGTCATGCCACATTTACTACTCAAATATATATATGTATAAATATAGATATAAAAAATATAAATATAGACATTTAAAAGGTAGCAAATTCTCGTAACTCAGCTATTTTTTCCTTGACTATGCTGAGACGCCGAAATACTGATTTTACGATATCTTTAATGCACTTGAAAATGTCTCGAATGACTCCAGAGATATAAACGGATGCAGTATTACTTTCCCACTGCTGCTGATTCGTCCGAACGCACCAACCGTATATTATAAATACCTACTAGATGTATAAGTAGATACGTAGATTGAATCAGCTCCTGCTGTACACCTTTAGTGTAAAGACGTTTGTCTTAAATGCATTTTTGTCAATGTACATAAGTAAGCTGGCAACGTTTGCATATATATAGGCATATGGTGCGTGGAATAACTTGGAAAACCTTGTGCGTGAACTGATGGACTGCCGACTGTACATAGGTATGTATATTTGAAAAGAGAGAGAGCAATTATTAGCACATCTTTTTTATGGGAATGCATTTAAATATATGCCTTCTCGTAATAATAATCATGGAAATTACAATCAACTGTACTAATAATAATTCTTTTTACAAAAAGCCGCTGGTTGTACACACACATCCAGACCTCACAACAACTATTTAGTTGTGTTAGTGTAGTAGATACATAGATACAACACACAGAGGAACATTATTCTCATGCAAAACACTTCTATTATATAGTTTTAACTTTGCATACCACGAGTCTCCTACTGTAATACTAATGTTTTCACAGTATTTAAACAAAAGCTACGCGCTGTAATGCCGTATGTGCGAATATTCAGATTTGCATTCTTGCAAATGACTTTCAAGTACACATGTACATGCTATTAAGTATACTATTAAGTAAATACGAGACTGAGTTTATGTCATTTATTATTGTTTTTACCTTTATTATTGGTAGTTAAACTAACTGACATGTTGAAAACTTACATAAAAATATGTGTTGAAAACAACCGTTAAACTACATGGAATTTCATTAGGAAGCGGGAGGGAAAAACAATTTATCAGTTATATACTGGAGAGGAATGATCGGATGTCGAAAGGGAGAAGAATGATTATTATTGGAGACACTGCCAGGGCTGAGACTGTTTCAGATCTTGAAAAGAGACCCCTGAGGAAGTTATAGTACATAAATAATATTGATGCTGGTCAGAGGGATATGTTACGGGGAATCATGAAAACAAAACGGACTCTGTATTCTCTTAAGAGCATTACACCCCGTAGTTGAAAACAAAAGGGCAGAGCACAAGCATGAAATACGAATCCAGACTCTCAAGTCACATTTTATGACTCGGAGAAAATGGTCTATTGTTAAAATATCGAACATCCGAGCCTCAAGTGAACGACTGGGATGTAGATTGAAGGAGGAAAGAGAGAGAGAGAGAGAGAGAGAGAGAGAGAGAGACAACCAAAAGGAAAAGTCTCATGCAAAGTTTGAACAAGTTCCAAATAAGAATTTCTCAGACATAGCCACAACACAGGAGTATTTAGTAGAACGGACCATTTATTTAACGAGGGTCACTCACAAATAATCACCATCCGCAATATAACCCACCACCATCAGTCCCAGAGACACATGGTTACATACAAACAATAAGGATCTGTACACACAATAAGGATCTGTATACTTGTAAGCTGAACAGGAGGAGGTAGCGCTTAAAAGAGAGTAAAGTACCCCGACCTCCGTATAGTATCGAGTGACGCTCTCCCTCAATCAAATCTCCATCTTCACATATATGCTGTAGATACGTTTATACTATTTAGATACATTCAGAGGACTGTATTCTCGTACATACTCACAACTCGACAGTTCCACGTACCATCTCCCATACAGACCACACCTCACGAAACGAAACGTGAAGTCAGGTCGGTGAGGATTTTCATTTCTGTCATTCCAAGTCTCCTTAAACATGGGTCTTCCCTCAAACGACCTTATAACCATCCCCACGTTATGTGTATATACTTCCACGACCTTACAACAAGCACAGCCATATACTCTACATATACTTATACCTTCACGAACGACGTTATGAGCTATAAACGTCGTCATCTTCAAATATGTATCCACTGCATCAAGTACTTTGGAGGTGAGACCGTCGTCGGTTCATCGGTCAGTTTAACCCAAAAAAAATTCTGTTTCTCTCACCAAAAACATTCAAAAACAACCAGACAAACACTATTTTTTCATCCTCAGAATACATTTTTGGCTATCTAGTCGCTTCATCATTAATCCTCAAAGGCTATTTTTGACAAATTTTAAAATTCTACATTGCATGTACCACTTGATGTTCTTACAATATTATCTGGCATCTGGTATAGCTGTTTTAACTAAGTATGCAAATTTGAAGGTTTCAGTCTGTAGTTTGTAAAACTTCGTTGTATATAACTAAAGCTTCGTCAAAACAATAATAAATTACTAATGGGTCTTAAAAATTTAGAAAGACGCTAAAACAAGCGCAATTTTAGTATTACAGTTGTAACAAGCTCGAGCCTGGTTGTCTTAACAAATAAATAAGTAAACAGTCATCATCCTAAGTAACAGTTTCGTACTGTTTAACAGTTCTCAGAGCAAATACAGTATTCTTCTAAGTCCTTCCAGCCCAGCCTACAAGAAGAAACCCCCGCAAGAAAAAGATGCACACACACATAACTATAAAAGAACCAACAGGAATCTTGGTGACCAAGGAAACTAGAGAAAGGTAATTCATCAAACCACAGTAGGGAAGGAAAGGGCCAGAAATAAGGACAAGAATATGTACCTCATGCTCAAAGAACTATTACATGGTCAGGATTACTAACAAATAACCAACCCCCACCACATATGTAACACATTTTGACTTAAATTCCAGGTAGAGTTACCACGACGACAGTATTACAGAATGACTCTTTAGACTCTTACTCAGCTCTTCCCTTTTGTAATACACTAAAACGGGAGAGATTTTCTGTGAAACCCTAAAAACTGTCTCCATGGAGTATTCCACATTGCTGCTTTGAAATAAAGTATCACGGTAACTAAAAATTTTGTAAGAAATATACGACGTTTATGTGAGAAACTACATTAGAAAAATTAGGAAATACATAAGTAAGAAAGAAAATATATATTAAGAAAGACGAGAATGATGAAGAACAAGTCGTAGGTGAAGTATCCTTAAAGAAAAAGAAGAAGAAGCAACAAGATTTTCCGCATGTCATTCTCACAATGAACCTGCATCCAGTCTACCCAGACTTACACCTCCCCTCTGTGGGTTTTTCACTCCTACCGTGACCAATTTCCCGGGCTAATTGTGATGGACGCCTATGGCTTTCCAAGCTTTATATTATGTACACTTGGTCAAAAGTAAATACACAAGAAGACAAAAATCAAAGTATTGAAGATGTTGCCTTCTCAGCTAAAGAAATACATAAGAAGAGCAAGACGGGAACAACAGACTGTCGCCGGCGTTGAGATTCTCACCAACTCATTACAGTTACTTCATCTCTCTCCCTCGCACACACAACTATTGTCATTTCCAATTACAACTTAAAACTCACTGTAGAAGGACTCTAATTATGGCATAAGGATCATAAAAGACCCGACCTATTCAGATTCAAGACTTTTAACAAATATAAATCCACATCAACAATAAAATCTTCCATCCATTTTGTAAGCTCTTACATCCTCAACATTATATTGACACACAAGTGTATGTATTTATGACATCTTCGTGAAGATGATAAATGTGACATGTGATCAATTTCATTGGATTCGGTAACTCCTCCGAGCTTGTTGACCGTGTACTTTAACATAAGTGAGGTATAGTTATTATAGTTTTAATCATCACTGTATCATTTTAAAATATTTTCGCATCTGTCATCACTTGAAAATTATATTTAATTTTACTACAAAATATGCCTAGCGGTGAACCCCTCAAATTTCTTTAATAATATAAAGTTTTTAGACAAACTGCTTAGATGAACACTATGATGTCTAGAATCGCTGAAAGAGAACTTAATAAAGTATTTTCACTTATCAGCACCCATGTAAAAAATCCTAAATAATTTGTAAAAGTGTAAAGAACAAGAGTAAAATGCTATTTGTAATCCTCTGATTTATGCTCAATGATTCCCCAATACATAGTAAAGTTGTCTAATGGGAGCCCTCGATGTATTCATACTCAAAACTCCTCTGGAAAAAATGTCTCCTCCCCATTTATAAGCATTTCAATTTTTGAAAAAATATCATTTGTAGTGTACACAAGTCATTTAAAATTACAAGAGTATACACAACAAGTTTATGGGAAGTGGTGGTGGTGAACGAATGTTGTCTAAGTCTAATCGTAAGATTTCAATACATGTATGACATATGGAATGAGCACACAAGTCAAGGAAGGAGAGGGAGAGAGAGAGAAACTTTGAGATGCCAACATAATCAATCTTCGCCAAGACAAATTCTTGCTAAGGTTAGGTCCAAAAACTTGAAGGAGTATATACTTAAAGTTACAGCAACTACCGTCAAAACACACTTTCAGCCTCTGACTTGAGGCAACCCACCAGCTACTTTATCAACATTCCCATCTCTCATCGAAACCGATTCATCATGTTTTTGGGGAAATATCTCCAACCAACATGTATACATATACTGCCATAATAATCTTTCCTCCTAACTCCAAACACGGTTGACTCCCTTCCGATCATACATATATATACATGTAGAACAGTTCCACACACATACACAAGTCAAAGAATTTTTCGAGTAATATCCCGGCAACATTTTGTATCCTACATTTACATTATATATGCTGAATGTGTGTGTGTGTGAAGAAAGAAATTCATTTCGTCCCCAACAACATTTACATGGTAAACCAACCAGCTAAAAATTGTCAATGTACGTGTAATCTCCGTCGTCAATCCAGTCTCTACATACATGTTTAATGTTGAGATTCCTAGATTGCACGTGAGTTTCAGCTTGTGTGTTGTGCATAATTAAACACATGGAGCCTGTTATATATGTGTAATTATAGTGGGAAAAAAGACTTGTCTGTCTCTCAAAATTATTGATAACAGTACATTTGTGTACCAGTATGTATACCCCTTTGCGTTTGATACACCATGAGTTCGTCGAAACCGTCAACGCCGGGAGACCGACTGACTGAACCGAAAACAAATTCACATAACTGCAGACAGAGCCATAAAGTGAGAAAACAAATAATCATGAAATTTCAAAATTAAAACACAACTTGATCTCCTCCTGTCGCTGAACGCCTTCCCTCATTTATCATCCAGTGGATTTCACTCTACAATTTTTTCATTTCCCTAGCACCCTGTATAATTTTGATTTCGCTATAATTTTATGTCGGTATAAATAAGTATAACCTTAATTTCCCTGTATATTGAATTTATTGGCAAAAAAAGAGCCCTCGGAAAAAGTCATACACCTCAATGGTGACAAATGTGTATATTTGACGGCTCAAATGCCGATTTAACTTCTCAAGTAATACATTTCTCAAATATAAATTCAACTTTTAGAATACTTTCAACTTCTAGAACACAAAAATAAACTCTCCTCTCGAAATATAAATTTAACTTCTCCATCACATATTATGCAATTCCTACGGCGATGAAAAATTCCTTCGGAAGTGGCGTTACCATACGAGTTAGTAGTATACACACTATACTATAGAAGTTACTAATATCGACAATTTAATAATAAAACCACGCTTACATTCTTTTGACTTTGACGGACCGAAAGTTTTAGAACGTGATGAAATCGCCAAGGACTTCTCTCCTACTTGCACGGTTCCTTCCATGTTTTAAAATAACAGGTCATACCTTATAGAACAGATGAGAGTGTTGCCACACACTTGCTACTAAAAATACTTTATATAAGTACAAGCAATTCAATAATATCCTACATACTTCAATACTATTATCTGTATTCATTCAATATATTAGCTTGTATTTGGTATGCATGAGGATCACATGCCTCTGAAATGCACACATACATGTTACTCTATAGAAGACTGAAGCAATGTCAACTAACTTAAATGACAGCATCTCGTGGCAAGGCAACTAACAATGCACACTTTCATGGTTCATATTAAGGAATTAAGAGCATGGCGAGGGCCAAAGAGCGAGGGAGAGAGAGAGAGAGAGGCAAGAATTACCTCGGTAGCTCGTAAAATAAATTGTGACCAATGGTCTCCGCATATTGAAGTTCATGCAGTCATGTAAGAATGTCTATTAAATCCTGACTTTTAAACTGCATACACATGTTGGTTCATAGGTTTGGATCTTTGCAGTATATAAATATGGGATCATTGATTTTTGTTATATTTATGTCTTGCACGATATGCTATATATAGCCAGCATTTTGTTTTTGGTAATTAGTGATGATGAAGGGACGAGAAAAAATCTTTCTATTTACGTGTGTTTCGTGGTGGTTTAATAATACGTAAAAGTAGATAGTCCTTACACAGATACGAAGAATCTCCCCGTATGTTCAATGCGGAAAAAGCAAACATAGGGTTGGAAAAATGTAGAAAAAAGGGAAACACACATCCGTTCATTCTCTTTTCACTTGTTGTAACACACTAGATAATTGCATTACACATGAATATACTTACATGTCCATGTATGATGTAATCGTCGACCTATACAAGTGGATCCAATATAAATTACATGGACATATAGATACTATACATGCAGAACGTACACTGATACAAATAGAACGTACACAAATAGTATTGAGGAGTCCAAATATCATTTTGATTGACTTATTTATGACACTGTTCAGGTCTGACCGCATCGAGCCCTTATTGCTCGTTGTAGCTCTTCCATGTTTACACAAGCCGGTTGTGTATGCATTTAAAAGTTGATAAAGGCCTTTATCATATCAGCAGACTGTTACATGAGGAATCCCTTGTAATTCAGCTATTGTAATTACTTGAACACTAAACGCCAGTGATAGCTATTATGGGTGTTTTTCCAGTCATTTCCATCCTCCGCTCTCTGACCCAAAGCAGAGCAGACCATACAGATAGAAGAAGCAACAGCAACAGCAATGGCAGCAGCAGCGCCTCCAAAAACCAGACTGGTATCGATAGGAATAACAGCCTTATTTAGATATCAATATTTACTTGCGCCACAGGTATCTAAACTTACACAGTCCTCCCAATAATCTTGTTTCCGCATGCATAATATATAGCACAATAATATTATTCATATGAATCAATATTTAAATCATGGCACCTACGTTTAACGAAAAGCAATAAAAATCATGTAGCATCATCAATCATCATTAGTGTAAAACACTAACAAGTAATAATTATTACAGATGATTTAATATTAATATTAAATCCTGTATAATAAATCATCGAAAAATAAACATTAAAACAATTTAGGGTGAAGTCAGCCCAAACCTACAAATTCTGAAGCACTGACGACTGCATTTTCCATACACTCTTTTTCCTACTCAATATTATTAGATTCTAATAAGATCATCAAAGCTTTACTTCCAGCAAGCGCTCAGACCGTATGTGGAACTAATGAAAGTTTTCATTAGCCTGAACAAACAATAGATATAGATGAAGCCCCGACAGTGACTGAATTGTGCGTATCCCATCGTCAATATGCCCCTATACTCAAGAAGGAACTCTCAAGTAGAGAGATGTCAAAGAGTGAAAAGATCGGTGCTGCCTGACGAAAAAGTACTTTACCCTTCTATCTGTAAGCAAAGAGGATACGAGTACGTACAGCGTATTAATAATAATGCACAAAAACACGTAACACAATGATGAGAACAACTCCGGACGAGAACTTGCACATGATGAGGACGGTTGATCAGATGACATGACGATGAAAACTATACGAAGAACACTACAAGAGGGAAACTTGCATACTTGAGGAAAGCTTGCATAAGTAAAGACTAATTCTCATAAGATCCTGATTATATCTGCATGCCAGCAGCACTGCATAACAAGGCCGTCTACTAGAAACTCCAAGCAGTATTTATATGATGTGGGAGGAAAGAAAGAAAGAGATGATACGAGTCCTCCTACATTTGATGAGACTATGCTCACTCTCTAGTACTCTCGGTTATAATAATAATCCACTAATGTTGAGCTTTTAATATGATCAGAGAAGAGACAGGACGCATCCGAAAATGGGATTAGTTTTTCCTAAGCGCCTCAACAACTCTAATATAAATAGACTTTATACCCGTGCATTTATGCGTTTAACCATAGAATTTACACGGGAGGACAATAATAAACAGAAAAACTAGACGTATGTACACTGTACGTGAAATATGGCTATATACAAATTAAGAGACGAAGATTTACATGTACAAATATGTGCAGCGTATTGCAGAACAACGCGCATAGCCCACCCTCATCGATAGTGAATAGGGAGAAAAGGGAGTGAGGCACATTGAGAACAGGAAAATCAGATCAGTGTGAAGTATGAAAAACATCCGCCGACAAACAGTTGCTGTCGTCTTCCGCTGTAATAACATTACTTAAATAATACCTATATCACCATGCCAAAGACCTCCTTCTGCAACCTAAAATACCAATGCACTCTTGATATTGTTACCTAGGGTTAGTTCAGAAGTGACATAATCATCAAGGATAAATCAAACGAAAGCATCCCGGTTATCAATTGTAATTTAACTGCATGATACACTTTTAAAATAGCCTTTCTACGTCCCACAAAAAAGCCAATACCATAAATTAATTTTTAATACACTGGCAACTTAATAACAAGCTAAATTCCGACTTTGTAAGATGCTGATTAACATAAACTAAAAGTTAAAGCCAGCTTTTTACTTCAGAAGGAGAGGATTTTTAAATACCCTAAATCCACGTTATATATTCATGTTGAATAATGTCCGTACACATTTGATTATGGCCTTGCACATAAACGCACCCGACAGGAGAGATGAAGGGAGGAAGAAGGGAAAGCGCCAAAGCTGGCTACAATCGAACAAGTCAAACATTCCCTCGGAAAATCTTTTACAATTGACGTAGACATTTATTACATCTCATTTTCATGTCTTCCATTCTTCAACTCCGCTCTTCTCTCAAGACGGACAAAGCAAGGCGAATTCTTAAACTGACAACATCATCACTACCGAAGACGGGGCTTGAAATTCGAACACATTCCTCTCCATCTGTGTCCATCCATCATGAAGTCTCTCTCTCTCTCTCTTTCCAGCAGTCGTACAACCAGTAAGTGGTTTTCTGGGATCATTCAGTAAGCACAACTCTATTGCTTATTACCAACCATCCACTAACTTAGTCCGTGAAGAGTAAACAAGCCTCAGTCGTCCTATCCTCCAAGCTTCATCTCCTCGTCCTCCAACCCTTGTTTAAACCCAACTTAAAACAAGCCTACATATTAAAAGATATAGTTCTTATTCATAATGTATTGATGTTCAGCTCCTATACCCTCAACCATATCTAACAGCACCAAACACCGTAGCTAAAACTAAATCCATACGCATCCGTACGCCTAAATATGAACTTTCATATGTGTATGCAATACAAACGATGACAACGTGCATGCATGCATAAGCTGGGAACCCTACGAAATTATGCACATCCATAAATCTATGGTTACAGGCAGAGCCAAGGCGCCTTGAAACACCACAAGAACTAACCTACCCACAAACAGCACACCGAATCTTCTGTACTCCTGGGCCCATTCCGAAGGATGAGCAGCCATACGGGAATCTAACACCACTGACTGACTTGGGATTTTAAATAACGAGTCTATAAACATAAAACTCCTAAGGTGTTCAACTAGCAAAGTATGTATATCTAATTCTAATTCATATATGTAATTACGTATGCAGTACCGTTACACACCGGACTTTGATGTAGATATATCATTGCATAATATCCAGTTCGTCATACATTTTATTTAATATATCTAGTTACCGTGTATGTGCTACAACGGCAACGATGCAACATGATGGACTGACCAAATATGATGAAAGGTGATGCTAGGAAACACCAGGCTCTGTAATATAGCAAAGACCGGGAAGAGAGCTAACGCCTTAAGTAGCATATTATATTAAAAATATGAGCATTAGGATGAATTACTTGTGAAACAACCTGCCTACCTGGCAACACCATTCCTCTATATAGGACAGGTGCAATGGGGAACCTTAAGCCTTGCGTCCTTCCCCTGCTTGGAGTTCACAGGTAAAGTAAAAGTGTGCCTTGTTCGGCCTTCAACTAGAAAGTATGTACTCGTACATGAACTTCAGACTCATCCACTGATTCTGACTAATGCTGTAAACCCAGTCATATGAAGGGAGTATAGAAGGTATACGTATTTATTATACATATACCATGAGATGTGTTCTGACCAGAGTATATTTATATTATATAGTAAAACATGTTTAAACAAGCGAAGTTCATATACATACAAGCACAAGTACCTGCTCCAGGTAGTTGAAGAAACAAAAAGGAATATCACGCTAAGAAGGGACTTCAAAGCTGACAAGATGCTCGTTAGTTACTCTTTACTTTACTTACCTTGCCTTACTTCCAACAACCAACCTACCTAGTTACGTTACATTATTTTCATTACAATCTACAGACTGAATAATAGGAGAACCCTGCTAGCACATACCAGAGCCTAGTACTCTTGCCACTCACCAATACCTATGTATGTAGATGCATTTAAACATGCATATTATTCATCGTTTCTCCTCGCCATAATCTTAAAAACATATGTTTCTATATGGGAGTATACACTACAGGAATAGTAATTCCTTTTACCCTCGATGCTCTGCACTAGAAGCATTGCATATGTACTCATATAAACTTCAGGTATTTCATGCATCTGTGTAATGCATATCAAAGCTCCCTCATCTAACTAGTTACTCCTTCAAACTTAACCAAGGATGACTGGCCGGTATGTAAACAGTTGTACATGGTTTGTATCCCTTATACACCGTACATATATTGGTATACAGAAGCTTCGAGCGTACAGTCTGGGTGTTATGTTATACCCCCTATGTTACATGGTGGACCCGTGAAGAGATATTAAGGGAGTAAAACCACGAAAGAAAAGCCTTTTTGGAATCGTAATCGTGACAACATAGCATCCGAGAGCAATAAGAAAGTGCAGTGTAAGTAATAAGTACTCGGCGCCTCAAAGTCCCACAAATTTGTGAGCACGTCAAGTTCCGTCTCACTGTTTGGATAGTCTGTTTCGTCTTCTCATTACGAGGTCATCTTTATACACATTCACGCACTTAAGCACATTTCCTAAACTGCCCAAACACAATACCAATCTCATTCCCTCATTCAGCTTCCCTATATATAACTACATATTGAATGCTTACGGGAAGATGCAAGTCCAAGGCAGACGAATAAGAAACAGGTAGAGGCAAGGCAAATCCTTCAATGATACTCAGTCATGCACGTTCCTTATGGAAGATACACTGTGAGTTGGTTGAAGATACACAGCCAAATGTATACGTTCCTTCAATGATACACAAGGAGAAATATGTATGCCTTGATCGATAGTGAGTTCCTTAAATGTCCTACCTTTGGGTCGGTTCTGTCCTACAGATACCGAATACCTTCAGGTCCATTTGCTTCAACACATAGAGATATAGATGTCCTAAAATACATCCTCTAATAATTATTACTCCTATATCTACCTTCTAATCTTTATCTAACATATTTACAGACCATTCTTCTCGAAAATACATTTTTCACACAAGTGTTTTATCTAATTGCTGCTACTACACACTAATTTCTTCATGGGTTACATGCATAATAGAAAGGATAATTTCCCGAAGGACTTCCCGTTTTGTCACTCCTCCATGTGTGTATGTGTATATATGGTGAGACGTGACTAAATATAAACAGACAACAACATGCTAGTTTATACAAACAATGTGTAGAATATCAATACCCAAGTAAATAAATGTGTCAATAAGGAAAATATGTAAAATCCTAAGGACTACATATATGAAGCAAATAGTAAGTACACATACTCATAGGGGAGTGATAATGACCGCCAAGCTCACCCTTCAAGGATATCTGTATTTCAAAGAATGTCCAAGAAGATAAGTATGACCATGCGTCTCAAATCAGGTCTGTCTTCGTCTTCTGGTCAGAGTGACTACAGATATTAACGAGTTCAACTTTACATCCATAAAGTCAAAGAGCTATGTATGCTACTAAATGGAGGAATCTCCCATGGAAATCAGTAGTAGGTATTATGCATTTGGTACTGCATCGGGTAAACATACGATTCGTATGTGTAACTTAATAGTTGCTATATGCTGTCTATGCAAGATACAAATGATGCAAAAGTTCCCACACACACAGGAGTTATTAGTAGCCCTTACATTGTATAAGACTTTAAATAAGATACAGAAGAGCATCTAAGAAGGGAACACAGACTTTTACACATTGGAGAGAGGAGGCAATTAGAAAAAATGCCAGTTGAAAAACATGTTAAAAGTTGAGTAAAGGAATAAAAATGGTAAACTTCCCCACAGAAACTAACCGAACATTTGGCTTCAGCTGGTGATATCGCCTCTGTTTAGCCCTTACTACCTAAAAACTATATTACACTAACCCATTCCTGGTGGTTACTTGCTCTAATTTCAATTTCGTGTATGTACATGATGGAACGAATGGAATCTTGGCTTTGTTGTAAACATATTGCTGGACATTATTCCCGAATTCATTGTATTTCTTTTTTGTATGATTATGCTTAATATTACTAAACTATACCTTGGGATTCTGTACTAGACATCGTTGTGTATTTATTGCTATACTCGAACTGTAAGTACGTACATCATATGATATTTCGTGGTGCTCCTCCAAAGCTCACAATGCGCAGATAAACTAAGGAGGAAGTATCACAGAGAAATATTAATGGCAAGAATCCACAGACAAGACACAATCTGGAAGCTATTTAAAACCATGCTTAATTGCCCTGTGTAAACTCTGCAGAAATGAAACTCCGCACAAAACCCAAGTCTGTAAGTACAGAGGTTCTAATTCTAAACGTCTCCCGACACTTGATACTGGAGGATTAGCTTATTATACAAAGTATAGTAGGTAGGCGGGCAATGTTCCTATTACAGTCGCACCCAAACCGTTAATCTAATCATGTCACTAGACCTCTATCAATCTACTTTACCTCCAACATCCAACAACAACATGTGTGTCTTAATGCATTTAACTATTTATGCTCTTGTTACTTTGTCAGTATTTACCACACACAAGAAAAAACATAACGACATTCTTAAACGTGAGGTCTGCCGAATACAAATTATATTAATATATTTTGGGGGTGAGAAATATTTAAATTCCATACGGGAATCATGATGAGGATAATCAGATGCAAATTTATGTTTCTACTGATTAATAAAGAGTTCGCCGATTCAGAATATATACAAGTATACTAGTGTGCATACAAAATAATGAATTATTTCGGTGTGAAATTAAGTTGTAAAACTCAAAGCAAAAATTGAACAAATTCAGTGATGTTGTCATACATAACAAACCTATTAAACCTAATAATAATATATTTAGGTAAGATTTCCTTTACGGTCAAAAATTGTATGTAAAGGATAGAAATCCATGCACACAATGTGTGTTCCACGTATGTTAATAGAGAGCAATTACTTCACAAGAAAGTGAAAAATGTCTGAAATCGGTTTATGACGCTGCCACACCAACCTCTATAGCCTCTATTATTGACCATGCATGCACACTACACTCAACTACCTAACACACTAGTTAAAAGGCTTGCTTCATACTCATCTACTACCTATTAGAGAACTTGCCGACCGGAGAATACGCTTAACTATATGTGTAGTAAGTTAAAGCAATAATGTACAATACATACACCATTATTGTAGCCAGAAATAAAGCTTCATAGCCATTCCAATATGTCACTTACATGTAAAAGAAAAGTGCCAAGAACGGAATCCAATGTTTCAACAAGCACTCATCACACTGGTCTTTAATATGTATACTACATGAATAATGTAATAAATTCAATCCAAACAGAAATCCTTTTCTATTTACACACTAAAACTTTTGCAGTAGAGAGTATAAACCCCATCCCACTTCACTGTATGTGTTTCAGTTGAGAACGTGTGCTACAATTGAGAATGTATGTTCTATAATTGAAAATTGAAGCCCAGAGTGGTAAACTATAACAAAAGTAATCTGAAAATACTAAATTAACTTGAGTATCAAACCAAACAGATTTATACACCATAATACTCTAACACTCCTGATGGTAAGACCAGAATAGCTGGAATACTTTAAGACCAACAAAATATGTGGTAGGTATAGTATATGTAGTAAGCAAAATACTTAAAAACAGCACGAGTGTGAACAAGAGTACATGCTAACTGCGTCACTGACAAAAGTTTTTTGTTGCAGGCCTGCGAAAACAATAATAAAAAAGGAGAGAGAGAGAGAGAGAGAAAAGCAGCGACAAGGCGTCAAACTTCTGACAAATATTCATAATTTCCAGCTTGGTGCATATATGTGATTGCAATTAATTACGATGTGTTAATTTTAAAATGTTTTATAGAGTGTAAGTGTACTTCATTTAAATAGCTTAACAAGTATCTGGTTTACCGTTGACACCCACAGCACCACAGACAATATTGATATCATCACTCTTCTGTAAGTATTGCTTATGACAATGAAATTCTTTGCTAAGACGACTCTTTTGCATAGTTAAACAGAATAAATAGTGCTAATAGGTCTCATCTTTGTCTCAGACCTCAACTTAACAGAATTAATGACAAAGTTGGCTAACGATAAGCACACACAACGTACCATGTGTAAAAGTTAAAGTAGATATATGCTTAGACCTGCGCGGATATTTCCTACAATTCCCCCGTGTTACATTTTGTATAATATAAATACCTATACATACATATACAAGGTTCGCAAACGCTGCAGTCCACCAACAAGGTAAATAAATATGTATAATAATCAACATATATCTACACTTATGCATAATTTAAAGCAGTAATTACTAAATGAGTCCGAACTGTAAAAGTGCAAACACACATGTACTAATGTATTAAAAATGTATAAGCTCCACACATGAGGAATGAAAAGAAGACAATTACGGCGGTTACGTTTGCTTGAACTGGCTTTGGCGTGACGCGATATGCACACAGTGTTTGCCTTTAACATGTAAATCAATGCACGTTCTAAACACCATGGAGGTGTACAATTATGAACGACAGAGTGGTATACCAAAGAAATTCTTCTACACGTACAACATAGGTAATAATAAAAACAATATCCCCATTACACAGCTCACACACATATATTCAGTAATTATTATGTGTGGAAAGGAATACTGGTCAAATACAATATTGCTCCTCTACAGAGTATACATAGCAATATTTACAATTGAAGGCTTTAGAGAACAACTTGTGATATGGAACTCCACTTCATATGTTAGCACAATTTAATATATATGTATGTACACACAACATTTTACAACCCTCCATCCAAGTATATACTGTATGCATTTTCACCTGGAAGGTAGTTCCATAAGTGTTACATTTTACTCAAATACATTAGGAAGTACACACTTCTACTACGTTATTGTAGACTGCATTTAAACATGTAAATAATGATATTGTGTCCAATTACACATATTCAAATATATAAGTAAAGAAGAAATATTCCCATACATAAATGGAAAATTCTCATACCTATAAATGATATTTCCTATGTAATCAGAAGAGTTTCGGTATAACATATATTATGACCTTAACCAACCATAGTGACGAGGAATAGCTCAATAGAAGGCCCGGTCCGAAATGAAGACAGACTGTACTAGATATAGAACCTCACATGGAGCTGTTAAATAGTAGAGTCTAGTGCATGGAAGGTAAACTATGGGAGTGTATATATGCGTAAGCACATTACATATTATTACATACTATAGAGTTTTAGATTCCAAATTGGATAGGAAAAGTCACGCAAATTTCATGGGCGGTAGATGAATCAGAGTAAAAAAAACACGATAATACTCCATTCTGCCTTCCTACCTGCCCCACGACCATAATTCATTCCTCATCAGATCATTGCCTGGGTACATAACTAACAGCACATGCATACATACTCATACTAACTAACACTCATCGTCCGTCCCGCCGGTCTTTAGGAGTATAAACTAAATACTCAGCGTCGGTTCTATTACTCCACTCACCTTCTACAATTATGCTAGATATGTTGTGGTCGTGTGTGTGTATGAAGCTTTAGAATAGATCGAGTACAGCATATACATACACCGTGATAAACCTCGTTTCTTTCTACACTATTATAATACCTTATTAAATTGTATGTGCTTGTATTTTCCTAACGTTCGTATTAAACTCTGTATACATACCTATGTACAGATTTGAACTCCTGCCCTGAACCAAAAACCCTAAGCACCACTTAACATCTCTAACAATGTTTGGGCAGAAAAGCCAATTTTATTGAATTTTGGTACATCCACATTGCATGAGCATTCAGCAAATTTTTCCCCTTGATGGGTAAAAAATCACGGCACAAGAAGAGAGACACAGTTTACTAAATCCTACGACCCGAAAAATCCAGTAAGTATAAGTACAACATACAGTAGTGATCTTTCCCTCGCAAATGCAGGATACATAACCTACGATTTATAATGCCATGATTATACGATTGGTAATCCTTTGGAAATAAATCCAAAATCTGTCTTTTCAGCTCTGCAAGAATATTGTAACTATTACAAAATAGAGTGAAGCCTTAGAAAACTACGGGGGATATTGAATTCATTCAACCGTTCAAACAATTCCTGTTACCAAATGCTCAATCGTATTAGCTCAATTTCGATGGGTTTACATATGTGGAATCATATGAGGTTCAACCTTTAGGGATCGTGAATTTCAGAAGAACAGCAAAATAACATGAATTCGAGACATATTTCAGAAAAAACGAATGCTTCCAATTTTAAGGTCTCTGTACTCAAGATTTTAAATCAAACATAGGTATAAGTATATTTCAGATTGGAGTAATTTCCTAGAAATGATGTAAAGACAAAGAAGATATTATAGATATATGCGTAATATTTCCGAGCAAAAAAAGTTATTGTCTTGAAATTATTTGATCAAATTATTCTAGTAATTTGCAATTGACTAATACGTATCCTTGTGCATGCATGTTTGTTTTACGAGGAATAAATTCAAGAGTAGTAAATGGCAAGTTGCAGCTTGTATTTTTTGCGACTCTTGCAAACATACATACATACTTATACGTATTCAAAAGATCCATTCCTGCTTGTTTATTTCTTGGCTGTTGCAATTCTAAACTGATTTAGTCAGATAAGAAGAAGGGATGCCGACGGAAATCGACAACTATTCTCAAGCACTTTTTTCTTGTTGTATCTAGCAAATGTACAATATATTAGAGGGATATAAGACACCTACTACTGCATTATAGCAACATAGTACGTTGTAATGCCTACTTGTTCCATGTCTTTCCCTCTTCTCGTTATGTAATCGAGCTAAAAACTAGTGTGTTCATCTTTCAGCAATCCAGCTCAACTCTCAACTACACACCACCACCAAATCAATTCTCGCCTTGCCGGGAGCAAACAAACAACCATATGATGATGTGAAAAAGAGCTGGATTCAAGTTATTATGTACACTATTATAGCATTAGAATCTGCCAGAGACTCCTTAAGTACTGATTCCGTGTATCTATCTATACAGAACATCTCACAGCTTAAGTTACCGTGTGTACAGCAGAAGGTGCAAACTACAATAATGCATGTAACTCCCGTGTGTTGTGTATGAAACAATCAGAGGTTGAATGCATGGCCGGTCGTCTATGTGAACTATGGTCTTGGGGCTTAATGCCACATATAATGTAATGTCGATAGCGTACCGTACATTTTTATACTAGTCAGGCCAATTCATACTCAAGTATCTATATTACACTGTTACAACAAATAGTAGGTAATCACTTTTTTAGTGTGATAGGAAAAAAACTACCTATTACATTCACAATGCCAACTATACAACTGTGATGTACGTTGTTATACGCTTATACTGCCAATAAGACTAACGTGGTCCAAAAATTGTCTTGGAATACACTTTGGTCCGCGTAATTATACATATATACATGTATCTGCGTATGTACATACAGATAAACAAGTATGCATGCATAGGTATATGCATACCTTATGGAGCGTAGACTGATATAACACATGAATATGCCATCAACGTGTTGTTAGGAGCTTGTTTGAGACTTGACTTGATCTCTCAGCTGTCGCAACTATCAGCTGAGAAAGGAAGCAGTATTAAAAAATTCAAATGAATTTTCTCAATCATACCACATCCATGCCTAATCCCATACCCAGTCTAGCTAATCTGCATATTATACGTGTGTATCCCCAACCATTGGCGCACATACTCCAGTCATTTGTCTACATATCAGGCATACGCAGAAATGGCTTCAGCCTGTCAGTCTACATTAGAGATTGACTCTACAAACTTGTAATATTACCATTGTATGTAACGCCTAGAGTATACCGCACTTATGCTTTCGGTTTTAAACTTGCAACCTTTATCGTATCATGTACGTACTTACTCTTACAAAGCATTGCTTATTCACGGGATAGCATATGTAGAAAAGTGTAGAGAATATGAACACTGGCGAAAAAAGGCTGGAAGCATTTCCAGTCGACAGTCAACAACACAAGCTATCAGATATGCATTGTACATATCTTACTTGAACTTTCCTCACCGCTTCATTTCATTTCCACTTGGGTACGAAGACTGAAAAATGAGAGCGTTCTGTATGTAGATCGACGGATCTCTTACTCCCAGCTTTTATATGTGTAGGAAATAGCTATTATAAGTAATATGTCGTTACATGGAATATGTTATGGAATAGCAAGTGTGGAACCAGGACCCAAAACAGATATGTAGCACCGTTTAGATATAGAAGTAGCTCCAACTAATGCATAGCGGGTACAGATATATGTAATTTGCTCGCTGCACATAGTCCTATTATTACTTTATTACCACATGACTTGTCTGTTTCCTTCTGAACAAGTTGAAAAAGAAGACAGAGAGAGAGAGAGACAAGAAAGTGAAGAAAAAGGAGAGAAGACTTGCTGAAATGCCCTCAACTCTCTTCTCCACACTTACACTCTTCTATCAACCCAATCCAATTCAATCAAATAAGCTACTTACTAACAGATTCCGTTGATTTTATCCGTTGATGCAGCCATGCGTCATGTCAAGTGTAAGTATACAATGCAAAGACCGAGCTCTATCCACATTACCTCTAGAGAGGCACTTTAATACGGAGACTGCAACATACGGAAGACTGCAAAGTACGTGAAACGTACTATTTAATATGAAACTAACGATAGATCAGTATGAAAAAGAGAAAGAGACTGTTTAACAAAGAGGAGAGTACATAGGAGTTTATATATACATGGAAAGTTCAATATACCATTCTTGCCAGCTATTTTTTCCTCTCAATCGCTTGCTGTCTTCATCATTATTATTTCATTCTATCTTTGGCGTAAATCAAACCGACTTTAACATGAACCTGCCTTTGACTTTTAATGCCCAGGCCTAAGCTTTTATTTCATTTCCAAACCTTCTCCCACATCCACTTCACTCTTTTCCATCCCTCACTCACTCATACACTCTGCTTTCTCATGGCATGGCAGCAGAAATGGCAATTTAGATCACTATCAACTCATTTCTAATTCACAAGCTCCGGTCCAGTTTCACCTTCAATGCTATATTACATCCACACTTATATACTTAAAACTAAAGGCTCATTTTGACCTCAAGAGACTCCTAATAGCTTACTACACACAAGGTTACTACACATATTACACTGCAGTACTCCCGCTCCCTGTAATACAAAACCATGTATCAACGTACTCCCAGAATTGAAATAATAATAATGAAAACGAGCGGAGAAGCAGTAGGAGAAATATGGTGAGAGCCCTTGTGTAAAACAAGGGAAAAGAGGCGTTCTCCTATTTAACAATATCAAGGTAGGCAATTGAAAGTGCGAATTTAGGGGTCTGTCATAATCATATAATAACTAATCTCTAAGTGAGATCTCCATTATTATTACTGCATCAGGTGTTTAGTAGCTAGCTTTCTGCCTGCTTGCATCTCTCCTGATCGTAGATACTTAACAATAATGCGTGTAGCTCTTAATGCTTTCGAGAGGTCTTGTGTTACAGCCCTATACATTAAGTAAATAAACGGGAGGTGAAATGCGAGGAAACAAAGTCTTTTGACTACTATACAACAAAAATGATATATCGAACAGCTATATTATGGCGGTTCATAGATTGCTGAATGGGTGAAACTCCACAATAACCAACTATTTTCATTTCTCCTACAGTACAACCATCCCTCAGCAATATATCTTGTGAGGTAATAACTCTTTTTTTTCGAATAAACTTCCCTCCATATTGGAAGTGTCTTGTTAAAACCACACAATAAAAACTCTTGTGGCTAAATGCGTTAAAACAAAGTTGCCGTTTGTGAGCACTTGCGATAAGTTATTAAGAAAGATACAATGCTTCAGAATATGTGTACTATACCGCTAACAACAAGACATTATAAACAAGCCCTGTCACCTGTACAAGAAACAATTGCAAATGAGCTGACGCTCATCCACTAACAATGTTTACTTTAGTATAGCACACATTAACCCTCGCAGTTGCATTTTAGATACATTACATACCTTTATAATACACTTGCAGTTAATGTAGCCCTTGGTTATGCCCACACAGAGTTTTAAATAGGAGCTAAAGAGGCGCTTTTATTGAACGCTCAAGTGATTCATGATGTTCTCACTGCTGATGGATGTATTTATAAATCAGACCAGCACAAAAGAAAATAATATTGTTAATTTGCCATTCTTCAATGGCTACTGACTGGTCTTTCGCCAGCAGGCTTCCAGCGTCCTCACGCTCCACAACTGCATCATCGCCCAAACATGTATCTAATCCATAATCATCATCTATGTAATTACTAACACAAAATTTACACCGGAGATAGTTACTCTTGAGTTAAATTTAGTATTTACTAAGTAGCATCATGTTCCTTTACCAACCTTAATAAAATTAACTTGGGGTTCCTCTGTATGTACTTCTAATATTTCTAAAAGTAGTAACCAGTTTTATTAAGCAAGGCTTTGAAACTGAAGATTATTATAAACATACAGTGTTAAAAACTGACAAAACACATATGCAAGGTTATTAAAAACGGAAAAAAATACATATACAAGATTATTGTGAACTGACGCACACGAATATTATAAGAGTTGGGGTTATGTGAAGCAGAACGAGCACACAGGCATTATCGAGACGGGAATGAAAATTAAAATGTGTAACTAGAAAATGTGCACTGCCTTCGGGAAAGAGAGAGAGAGAGAAAGAAAAAAAACAACATCAACAACAACTACAGAGGTTGGTGCTTATGCATATGTGCTCGTTCAGTTCTCAGTCAACTTGGACATACTTCCTGCCTCGTTATCACTGAAGAATTTCGTAGGCGGGTTTTCAAAACCCATGCTATTATCACTTGCACCACACACATAGCTCTTGTTATTCCCTCCATATGTACACACCAAGTCAGAATCAGCGGAGTTGTGCATCAGCAAAAGAGCAAGCATCACTCAACCGTTCACAGGGCATAACTTTCTTGTACACATCTACTATAGCTGCATGTAATCTGCTTATATGCTTAATGTATATAGTCTCTATATGTGTTTGATGTATAATTGTAATATATGGGCTGTCGTACATACGCAGAACAGCTCATCCTATACCTAAACTATATAGTTCATGTAATCTTTTTAAAACAAAGTGTTTCATTTGTATCATTCTACGTCAACTATTATTCTTCTCTCCTTCCAGTCCTTATTACGTCGATTTCCTTCACCGACTTCAGCTCCTGCTGCTAAATTATACGCACTTTAACTGTAAATAAGGTCTATTTATACACATTTATAGACTGTAACCATCTGCATGTAGCCTCCCTGTGGAATCTATAATAATTATTGTATACACGGTCGTGCACAATTTATCTCCCATAGTGAACAATCTATAAAACACAGTGTCAATACTAAACAAAGTCTCTACACTCGATAATCATCCTCAAATGTATCGCCTCCGTTCAATTTCCAAATCACTTGACTATCCTCATAAAATACGAAGCCCTACAGCCGCCCCGATATCACTCTGCAAGCTCATTAAACTTAAAATCCCCATCAGACAGGAGTCGATCCGGTAATATTCTGCAATATAATCTGACTAGAAAATGCTTTTGTGAAAAAGACAGAGAAAGAAAAAGAAAAAAAAAGTTAAAAGCGTGAGCTAAAAAATATCCAATAAGAATAAATAATTCTATTCAAATCCATACAGGCATCATTTGACTTGAGTGAGAGACAAGTCTTTTGAGAGCCCACCAACGACAAAACAACAGGAAGATATAGATATATAACTATGAAATCAAGTCTCACAACTTGTCAGAATACATCTGCCAAATGATAACTCTCAACGACTTACTAATCCACATGTAGTGAACTTGATATTTTTAACCTTTACAGACATATTCCGTTTTAAGTGTGTGTACCACCACGGGACATACCTTTACCGCAGAAAATTATATCGTGAGATGAGCATTTCCCCTGATGTTTTTTTCTTGATGCCATCAAATTAGAAAAGTAAAAATAAACCTAAATGAGTGTACAGCCTAATGTATAAAAGGAGGATATTATTAGGAAAACAACAACAAAGCCAGCTTAACGGTTTTATGTCAATCTTTCCCTATCTTTCATCAATTTAGAGAATGTGCAATCAAGCCTCCCAATACTTTTATTCTAACCATTTACTTCACCTATATTTTAAACCAATAAATTATAACGAGATATTTATATACTTACACTCCCTCAACGTCGAAACTGCATTACAGTCATTGGCATTTTCCGTAACAAATCAGAAAGTGTCAGTTACGTCAACGTATCTGTAATCGAGTCAAGTCAACTTGTGCGACCCATGCAAACAACTTACGATTAGAGTATCTCTTAAGACATTCTAGGTACCACGACAGGGTCATCAGATCAATGGATACAATTAAAATGGGTGAAAATAACCGTATCCCCCCGTAATAGTATCTCTGCATGGAAGGTATTTGAATGCTCTTCTCGATCATACGGATTGCGTGTCGTGAAAAATAAAAGCTGGAAGAATACACAACAGCAGCTCATTATATCCGTCAACTGTCACCCACGCTTTCCAATGAACATGAAATCTCAAAAATTCTTTCAATTAGTAAGCGTACATATGTATAAACACAACACATTGAAAAAGTGATTCCGACACAATTTTTTCCCTCCGTCAATTTCATGTCAGGAATAGACGAGATCAGTGTGTTACGCCCGAGTGAATTGAAATCAAACTAGAAGTCTTGAACGATGTACATAAGTTAGTCGGTCATTGCCAATTAAAAGTCGTAATTCTTTGGAGCATAATGAGAAGACTACAATACACGATGAAGAATCTTTATTTTTGCTCTCATATATAACTCGTTTAAAAAATTCTCATATTAAAGCATGGGGACTGAAGTGATTTCAAAAACCACCAAAAATGCTGCTACAGTTTGCTACGCATCGATACAAAAAAAATGAACAAAAAGCTATATATTCTGCCCTCCCGTGTATTGCTTCTCGCTCAAATGAATTGTAGTAGAAAACGAGAGTTACGTTGTGGAAGAAGGGAGCGCACATCCGTTCTTTTTAACAGGTTTTACGGGAAGTTCCCTGTAACAACCATGGCATAAAGGTACTGAGTACAGCAATTGCATTTGTGCTCCATGTATATGTTTGTACAATGATACATATATAGGTGCAGTAGTGTGTACCAAAAGTTTTGAAACTTATGTATTGGAAAACCTACCGAGTTTTAGTATTGCAACTTTCCCGAGTTTAAAGTATTGAAATAACACATCGGTAAACTTAAGTGCATGTGCAGAGATGTGCAGACAGAAAAGTGCAGTGAAAAGTATGCAGCACACAAGGAAAGAGGAATCGGTACACATGTATATGGTGCAGTTATACTTCATTTTATGGCCAATAATACCATCCATGAGCCTCCACTTGACGCTAAAATCATCTTGATCATCGTCTCCACTTGAAACATGTGTCTATTTATCTAACCTCAAATTATCGGTATTTTTAAACTTCTCCCGGGTAAATATTTAGTGAGGCACTGGGGTCTACTAATCGTGGATCCGGGACATATCATCAGCACCACCTTCAACAACATCTTATTGATGCGGGGGTCCCGATCGTCCTTATTAACTACGCATAAATTCACTTAAAGAGATATGTTCTCCACATGTTTTTTTACTGCTCAAATAAAATTCCGGCATTCTTAACCTATCTCCTAAGATGTTTTTGATATTACAAATGTCTTCAATTACTAATAAAACAACACTCAAATATAATAAATGTACACATGCATAATACCATTATTATGCCTATATCAAAAGACAAGTCAGGGTCATCTGCGTACCGCGAACAAGTTGAGGCTGTGAGCTAGTTAGCTTCAAGAGAGAGAGAGAGAGGAGAGAAGGATAGACTAATTATTGGACCTTTTGATGAATTTTCCATCCTTGTATGTATTCTTCCATGCTCATGTACACGTACATATATACAAAATACACAACCAGCCCCAACCACACACATCGCTGGTCATCGTTTTAACGCAATTTGATTCAATTCAATGATTCCCGCCAGCCCCCAGCCCATAGCAATATCTTACATCTTAGCATTACTTCATAAACAATGATATATAATCTTGTCGACAACAACCCGAAGAACATCCTCCTTTTGTACCCATCGGTTATCTCACTTAAAATATTTTTCTATTTAAATTCCTATCAGCACCCACCGTCCTGTGGATTACAAAGAATCTGCAATATAGCTTTCATGGCATTAGAGTACAATCTAAAAAATATGTTTGTAAAATCATAACAAATTACTGACTGAATCCAGAATTCTAAGTCCAAAATAAGCCGGATGTGTATATTATAATAGTATAAGTATAGCCTAATTACAGAAATGTTATTTCGTACCTCTACAGTGATAAGTAATAATGAGGAATTCATATCTCATCTCGACAGGAGAGGAACGGTTTGGCTCATTAGCTCGCCTAATCTTAATCCTATAGCCAATATAATCGTAAACAGCTAATATCGTATAAATACGCACTTCAAATGGAATAGTAGTGGATACTATCAGCGACATACATATGCTTATCCTTATTCAAACAATTGTATGATAGCTATATACACTGCGTATATAGAATATACGACTACAAACAAAATTACATGAGACCTGACGATTATGTAATAATCGTCCATTCATGCCAAAGTTTGCTCAACTGATTCGGCTCTTTCCTGGATAACATATGCTAACGTGTAAGTATAACATAAGTAAGTTTCAAAGAGGTTTGTTGCCATATCAATGTACTCCTTAATAACACCGCGATTGTACAGTTCAGTGATTGAAGCTCTAATTTTAATGTTATTACACCCTGGCTAAATCGATTATACTCTGTTCGCATGTTTCTACAATATTACAGCTCTCAGGTGTAAATGGCATATGAAAATACATATAATGCACCACGGTAACACCAAAGTGAAGGTGTAAAACTTGATGATGATACATACAGTAGTTGAATTACAACAACGCTTACTGCCAACCATGGTTTCTCTACACAGAGTTGACGCTTGTTAGGGCTAGTGACATTAGAATTTCAAATTCATGGGGCGGTGTGTAGCACGAGGATGAGAACATTAATAAAATTCATATTTTCCTTGGAGTGCAAGTATTAGTAACAAGTTACAACATAAAAAAAATCGAAAACCAAAAACGTCAAAATCATATGGATAGTAAAAATCCAAATAATACATGAAAATACTGAAATCATTGGTAGAAAGATATTTCTAGTGTTCAGTCCTTGTCAATCGTCGTGGTGTTAGATAGTGTGTTTAAAATTACTCAGTCGTCCTGATTTCATTTTTCTAGCACCACCGCAGCAGCAGCAGAACAAAACAAGCTAAGAGAAGATTATAAACGTTGAGTCGAGAGAGAGAGAGAGAGAGCTAGTTTCATCTCATCCTGTTATCTTTATCTTATCACTACAGTCAAATAATACCTCCTTTTCTTATCGGTCCCTTTCAACATAATATCCCACACACACAAGTGCACATGTATAAAATCCTGAATTTTTGTAGATGTATAGCCATATGCAGTTACATATGAAGGTAACCTCCAAAATACATACATTAGCTATGTAACTATAGTATAGTGTATTTGCTCCCACTAAACGCATGCAAAGTTGACGATTTTCAACTTCCAAGGCAATGCTGTACACGCATATCCAGCAGGAGCAGCAGCAGCAGCTCACCTGCTATCGGGAAATTCGTAATAAATTTGTTCCTCTCATTTGGAGGACTATACGGTAAAACGCTGTAGCTCTATGTAGTTCAGCTTTTTATACTGACTGTCCCTGCAACAGCTACAAAGTCAATAAGGACGAATGATATAAAGAAAAAATTGAATTCAATATTTAACTGTTCGTATCTCTGTCACTCAAGCTACATTATTTACAATTTATTGTTTGGAGGAGACCAAAACCAAAGGCTGGGACTGGTTCAGGATCAGGATATACGGACAACAGCAAAAGACTTTAGCAAATATACATGTAAAACAGAGAGCTCATTATGTATGATCAAGTTTTTTCCCTTTCTATATTATTCTGACGAATCTTGTTAACCCTTCATCGTTTTCGTTGTCAGGAAGATTCTTGGTCTTGTCTTCCACTCATGATTCTCTACAGCAGTATACTGCTACGGATTTCAAGGGAAACTTATCTAGATGATCGGGAGTTCTCGGAAATTTTCCTTATTTTTCCTGTCTTTCACACACACACAGCAAGATCAAGATTACATAGCGACATCTTATCTCTCTCGTACACTTCTGATGCACTTCATCCCTCCAGCGCAGTTCAATCACAAGGCTTATGCTCAATATTTAGCAACGATCAAAAAGTCAATGATGCAAAAAAATAATTAAATGCTAAATCGAAATTACACCGCTTTTTGTTAAGTTATTCTTTAAAAAATCTTTTGTCAAGCAGGATTCATTGATATGAAGTCCGACTAAATAAAAAACCAAAATGATTTTTCATGTTAAAGTCTCGAATAATGAACCGTTTCCTGTTATAAATTCTTGAGCGACTGAAGTAACAAAGACTTAAAAGAATCCTCGATCTTCATGTCAAATAGTTATTTTTCTTTTTATAAAAACTATTTATACATTGAACGAATCCTCACGATCTAATCTGACTGTGTATAGATAATGCTTCAAAATAATAATTGCACAAAAATTAGCACTGCAGCAATGAACTTGATGAAGAATTACAAATTGAAAAAAAAATTGTTATTCTTTCTCTTCCCTAGAAATGATCTTCAGGAGTTTTACATATGCAGCAAAAGTCCTGTATGGCTCATAAATTTCAACTTGGTCATTGGTTCTGAAACGGCAGGAGAAGAGTGAGAGAGAGAAAAAAATGCAAATATTATATATAGCGAAGGGGGGAGGAAAAAACTGCAAACTGGTGAGTTACGAACGTTTACTGAATATATTTTAAATAAGAAAATATCTCTGTGAAACTTTTAAAAATATACATGAAAGATGTTCTTGTCTCTATATTGAACATATAGGTATCCTTACACCCAACAAGATATATTCCCTATCATAGATGCATGCAGTCTGATAGCATTATATCGCCTTTTAGACAAGAAACTGTATTATTCGGAGTTAGAGACTTGACGGTGTTAGTGAGAGAGAGACGGAATGAAAATAAATAAATGCAAATGTTATTCCTTTCTCGAGTACATCAATACTCAGAGCAACACTTTACACATGTCTCTCACATATTTTCACGGCGGAATATATAACACAAACTAATATACGTAGATGAAAAATAGCAAAAGCTATCCCGTCCTCTCTGTCTGCATTTGGTTGTTTCATCACACTATATGTAAGTATATAAGCTATAGATGATACGACCTATAGATATACCTATATGTGACTACTACTTCATGTATATAAATATATTACTTCAGTATGTCCTTAGCTATAGATTTGTTTTCAAAAAAATCCGTATCCTGTGTGTGTATGTGTGTGTGTCTATGGAAAAACTTTGGAGAAAAAGACAAAAAAGCAAGAAGTCAAGATTGCAAAATACAAGGCAGAGCCATATGGATGAATTATGATAATACACTTAAATACATGACATAAAGAGTATACAAAAGTAGCTTCTTCGAAGAATCATACAGCAGTAGAAGCGAGTTATCGTAGCAGTGAAGCACAGTATATATTTATGGATAGTTTTCAACATATTAAGAGTGAAGTTGTAGGGTATGCTATGTATGTGTGGAATATTATAGACTATATGGCACTGTGCTATTATGTAAGGCTAATCTAATGGTGTAGAAGTGAAGATTAAAGATAGACCATAAAATATTAAAGAAAGTAAGGATATAAATATGTTAATATGTAACATCTGCTGCTGCTACATTGCTAACAAATTTGTTTCTAGTTGTTCCTCACAACTCAAAAAACGTTATAAAGTGTATATATACTCCATCTTATTCCTTCAAAACTATAACATACACGAAGCCTCTCAACAAATAAACTTGAACAAATGTTTAACCTTAGCTTAAAGACTTGGGACGATAAGTCTCCTGTGGAAACTAATAATACTATTTGATCACGTAGGTTCTAACCACGTTGAGCGCCACTCTTAGATAACTGTCATCTGTATACAGAGAACAGTTAGAAAAGGGACGGCAGCAGTATTAAGTACACATAGAGGAAATCAGAACCAACTTGTCGCCTTTAGAAAGATACATCAGCACCAAAAATAAAGTAATACAGTCACCGTAATATATCATCAAACATTTCTTGAAGTATCCAGCATAACAAGAATATTCCACTGTCAAAAATCACAACTTTTTTTCTTAATTTCACACTCCAATGTCAACAAGATTAACTACTAATAACTAATAACAACTAATAACTGGAAGCATTACTAATAGAGTAAACAAGTATAAGTTTCCAGGAAAATGCATGTTTACGCACGGAAGCATACATAACACAGGCGCAAACAACATGTAGTATTTGGGTCCGTAAAAGCTCATGCCTAAACAAATCTTTTTTTTTGTAAAATCATCTTTAAATTCGACACGTTTTCCATAATTAAAAACTATTAAGCTTCCACCTAACCATATAAAAATGAATACATTATTAGGTGAAAGTATTTTTTTAAAGTAAAAGCCTCGCTGGAGCCTTTAACTTTAATCATAAGAAGTTCAAGTATCAGTAGACAACGTCAAAAAGTCATGATTTTAGACTGAATTAAATACAAAAAATCCAACAAGTCTATTGAGTTTACAATGAAAAGTATACAGGAGCATTTATGCTCAACAAGAGTCAAATGTACATACACAAGAGTGGAGATTATTTTAAGTCCACTTTTACGATTCTCCTGCGCTTAGGTCAACAATCCCGGGACATTCAAGTGTATTCATTGGATTGGCGCTAGTACAGCTACACATGCAAGTATCTGACTTATACAAGAATTTTCACGAGAAATCTCAGCATCCCTTATTAAGTATCTATAAGTATACATATGTGGATGTGGATACTAATGTAAACTAGTGTGAAGACTATTTAAGCATCATATAAAAGCATGTACTACATGTAGTAGTTTTTAGGTAAATCCATGAAAAGTTTTCACAGAGGGAGAGCCCATAACAATGTATGTGTATAAGCAAAATATGATTATACGTATACTTATATATAAGTTGTAGAATATACAGTGCCCACGTTCATCCTGATGAGTAGGTCCACAAATAAACCCAGCACTCCTGCTAATAGCATTTATTTACCCACCCTCAGCTGTATAACATAACCGACGCTCACTGTCATATTTATCCATACAGCATAACATATACTACACACATGAGAAGATATCTCCACACAGCGTTTAAATCATATATCTACTTATATATGAGTAATAGGTAACAAATACATAAATCCTCCAATATACTGTAAGTATATGAAATACATGGAAGCAGAGGCGAACAAAGACCAAGTGCAACTCCAGGACATCATTCACCACAGGTAAAAAGTTCCGTGTAAAATAATAAGCACATTACATAGGTTCATATAATACATCCGCATCACTGATGATCCGTTGAAAAGAATTTATTGCTATCGAAAAAACTATTATACGCTTGGATTGACACCTCAGGATTCAAATTGTTCTTCAAGACAGTAATTACAATATAGAGTCAAGTCCGCACACTTGAGGAGAAGAGAAGAAGAGCCTTATAGTATATCGCGTGCGTTCATTTTTTCCAACAACAAAAAGGTGTTTAAATTAAAAAGGATATATATGAAAACGCCAGCATGAAACCTCTCCTGTAGGGAACACCACCAACTTAAATATTTTCCTTTTGGAAAAAACCTTAAACAATATCTAATTTCGAACAGCAGTAGTGAACACTTATTCACTGGAGAACAACCAAAACAACACAAGCATTGCAGGCACGATATCCTACCACACTGTGGTCATGTAAGTACTGTAAGTAGTACAGATTACCCAGAGAGATAAACATTTAAGCTATTTCGTTCTGAAATTCCTAATTTACTGTATAATAATGCATAACCATCCGTGGTAATTCCAGGTGAGACAATGTAAAGTAATTACTTAAGTATGTACTCAACTTTTAAATCATTTAATTAATCATCCCATGCGCTTTATGTTTCACAGGCTAAAAATATCATGCCTCAAAGACTAAAAATACTAAATAATAAATATAAAGGGAAAAAAGAAATTCTTTATAGCAAAAATTATAGGAGCTTCCATAAAAGGCTGCAAGTATAAAGAAAACTCTGAACGCAAAAATTTCAATACTGCAATAATGAGAAGAATTATTGTGTGTACACTGAGCTCATCGAAAAATTAATTTTTTATTCAGAAACGGAAGGAAGGTATAGATATACAGAACGCACTCATGAAGAATGCTGGGGTTGTAAGAATATTACTAATGAATTTTAAAATAATAATTCCTCGTTAAAACCTAATGAAAAATAGCTCCATATATAAGTACACCATAAGAGTTATTTACTGTAACGGATATTTTTCTAAACATTTTTCATTGAATGACGGAACAAATAAAAGAGAACACCGCCGCATTGTGTTATCACAATTAAAATAAATTCAAAGCTACCGTGAATGGCCAACGTCTATATAAGATCTATAACAAGAAGAAGAATGGAACATCAAACTATAGCTTATGTAAGGCGAGAGCACAAAGGCACTTTACCTTTTTTTATTTTATTACACTTTATATACTATATCGTATAATGCCTATCTAGATATGCGAAATACATACACACGTGAGTAACTCCAAAACTGTTTTTATCATACACACAAGCAGACACGAGTTCTTAAGGTGAACACAGGCAGTTTAAAATCAAACGTAAAACGACAGCTTATAAAACTCGCGTATACTTATACACAAATTGCATTTATGTTTTCAACAAGAATAATATGCGTAGCCTTACAAAGCATGTGTGCCAATGTTTCAGTGCTTGGGCTTGCATGAGTAGAGTATTATGAAACTTCAGTGCTTTGAATAATGTATTCCAAAAGGATTAAATCGCGCTTTGATTACCTCCAAAATGGTGAGCAATTTGCTTTATACATGTATGAGTATACTAGACGAATCATATCCCACAAATTACTCTTCCTTTCTTTCTCCCAAAGTCTTCCTTGGATGCCGAAGAGGATATAGCACAGTTGTGTACGTATTCAAGTATTTAAATCAAGAAGAAATCTTATTTACATAAGTGTCATATTTTATAGACTTCCTATAGAAACCTAACAAACACGAAAGATTCCTTACTGAAAACGGATGCTGAATACATGATTTTATTACGATCAATGTAGCCCTTACTTACAATATCGGTTAAAAAATTTCACAATCATTTGAAGTTCATCAAGAATATGGTATAAGGTTTTTGTGCATCTATGTATAGTTTAAAACAAAGTTATTTAATTAATTTATCCGGAGCTGCACACAAGTGCGGATTTGTTCCGCTTTTGTCCTTTACCTTATTATTACCATATATGCATGTGAGTTTTGTGAGAATCAAAACTAAAAGTAAATCAAAAAACTTGGAATATAAAGGAGGGAAGAACAACAACAAGATGGAAGAGTTTACACTTGATATTATACCCAATATTGCCTCAAGATTTATGCCGATAAGGGATAAAAATCAAGCTCAAGTTAAATATTTCATCCCACCTCCTTTAGTCAAGGAAACACAAGCTCATATGTACGCACAACACACACACACACACACACACAATAATAATTCATTCCGGTACTATTCTTCCCCTCAATTCCTTCCTTTCTGTTTGTTCACCGAACAATATGATGAAACAAATGAACCTGTTCATGCTCATCATCAAAATATTTGTTCCTTATATATTTACTTATGTATAGATAGTCATGTTATATTCCTCATGTACATATTGTTATATACTACTCCACCTTTCCATATAAAGGCGTAAATTGTTTCATGAACACCTTCCTAAAAGAACAGATTTGTCCATCAATAATATGGATCCATGGAGCATGTAAACCGTTAATTAACAGGCCGTTGGGATGGAGGAACAAAAAGGTGAACAAGGTAAATTGTCAATTAAAAATTTATGTAAGAATCGTTACCTGCTCTCAGGCTCTCAATTTTCCAGTTCAACTGCCAAATTAAATGAGCAGTTTATCGGCCAGTCAGGCCGCAGTCAGAGAGGAGAACGAGCCTCATCAAAATTGTCAAGAGATCAGCAGGTATTTGCTAGTTTTATTACATTATCAGCCGGAATAACTTGGCTGGCAGACCCTGTTAGAGACAGCTCTGGTGAGATAAGGCCTATGCAATATGAGATGAAGTATATTATGGAATATATAGCATATTATTATATTTGCCTTTCCATCTTTAAACACCTTCTCTCTAATAGAAATGTCCTGTGTGTGTGTGTGTATCGATCCTCGCCAAGAACGACGTCTACGAAAGCCAAGCGTGAGAGAATAAAACACACTTGAAAACTGTGGGTTCTCGTACAAAGCACGAACATCAACTGCAAAACCGCCTCAAGAATCAAATAATAGACGCATGCATCCACGTGCTCCCTTAATGAATCTCACATATTTACAGGGAGAGTAGCGGTCGTCCACTACAATGTAAAGTTACAGTTAACACTTGGCTTGGGACATTATTTGCTTATGGAGAACTGCGTACGGAAAGGGATTCCATGAGTAAATATGCATATATTCAACAGATATTTCGAGACGACAGCACCACTGGAGAAGTCCATTCCAGTTGCAGAGTTACACAATTCCAAATAGAATAGCCCATTGTGCATTCCAAATCTGTTTTTCACCATCATCTCACAACTTGTTGTTGTTGTTGCTGCTCTGCTGCTGCTATTGCTCTTGTGGCGGTGAACATATTATACTGAGACGTCTGTCCTATAGTCTCCGCATACATAACAAGAGTTTATTCCCAAGGTAAAAATTTCTTTCCAGCTACTGGCTATTGCTTAACTGAATATCATCATCACATCATCATCATCACCACCATAGGTAGTAAAGGGAAAGAAGGAACCAGCGGCTGCTTATTCTCGGCCGTCTGGACAACAACAAAACGCTCTACAGGTATTACAGGTATTCTTGTTGCTGAAATTTCAACTTGTCTTAGTCCACAGTTGACTGCACGTATTCGAGGAGCTTAATCTAACTTCCAGAAGCTACATATCCCGAGTCGGCCCAGTATATATACCATACACTATCACCACTCCAAATCTTACAACTCACACTCACCCACATTTTGTAATTTGGGTTGTGGAGCAGAGAGAACTGGAGAAGTCGTGCAATCTTTTCCAAGCCAACATCATCACCATCAACATCAGTAGTTTGTGAAAAAGGGCCAAAAAACCGTTGGAATTTTCACTATATTACGTACTGTGCATCCTGACAGTGCATCTGCTCCAACTTTTAATGTACTTACATATAGTAGGTATGGAGTGTCTGTATTTGGAACACACTAGATTTTCTCATAAGTAGAGATAGGGATGTAAATATTACGTACACTTTACTCCAACTATAGGTAAATGCACCCAATGCAACTTACTTCATAATCATTCCCAACTTATTAAAGGAAAGCTGGTTATGCAGCAACTTGGAAAATGCAATCTGCCGAGAACCTAAAACCATGTAACCACAAGAGCATTCAATGAAATTCGAAGTATTTGTCGCCACAAAGTCGAAAATCCCGTCAGAAGGAAGCAACCAGATGACAAGCAAGCCCTGCAACTTCACACAACATACTATAACAATAACAACAAGTTTCCTCTAATATACTAGTTACTTCCAGCTCCAGTCACATTTCCAACTCTCCTATATATGTACATATATATGTTGTTCCTCTTCAAGGCTACGCATGATGTTAACGATTTCATCCCGTTGTTTCAACTCTGGACCATATTGTGTACCTATACATACACATCCACTTTAGCTAACGAACTACTACTAAAATCTTTTGAAAACTGAATGGCAAGTACAACAAGAAAAAAGGATAAATCGTTGATGCAAGACACTGCAAAAATTCGAAGGATTGTTCCTAAAATTCTTAAAACACCATCATCGTCGTTGACTGCAAAAAAAAACCCACACAAGAATAACAAACTACTCGAAATAAGGTGAATAGGAAGAGACAGACCAAAGAGGCTATTACAAAGACCGTCGGTAGAATCCAAAAAGGAAGTAAGATTTACTGCGAATTAACGTCAACAGTCCCAAAATCATTGGTACTTTCGCATCTTTTTTACTAGAGACTCTACAGGAATTGAGTAGACAACTAATAGTTGTAAACATGGTGTAAAAATTACAAAAGATTTTTAACGGCTGGAATCAGTGAGCGAATGATAAACACAAGAAGGAGGGGAGGGGAAGAGTCGTCATGTGAGAGTTAAAAAAATCGTCTCGTTCTTCTTCGTCTTTCAAGAGAAACCCTAATGAGTTGTAAGAATTGCTCGAATTTTCACAAGTTTTAACCTTCAGGGATCCTCTCTCTCCCAACAAGCATTGTTTTTCAAATAATATTTAGTTATCACAAGTTCACTATTTCACAAGCGCTAAATACATATACTGCAAAATATATAATGTGAAGAGAATTAAGAGCATCACAATTACTCAGGATTTCCCTATTTAAAATACCAACGGATACATGACGAAAATACGCATCTCCACCGTACGTAAGTATTATGTAAATACATTTGCGAACACAATTTATTGTTACAATGGCTTGCAATGTTACTTCATTCTCAGTAGGTGATGGCAGTTGACTAAATGGCTTATGATATGTACGAAGGTAGATCCATGTATACTAACTAAGTGGTAATAACAGACATAAGTGAAGCAGTACCGACTGAGTGTGTTTGTGTCTTGTGTGTGTGTGTGTTTCTGACTTGCTGTGTGCGTGTACATAGATTTAATACACATATTAGACATACGAGAACCTTTCAACAAGGTTTCACCTTTATAGCTTCAAACACATGTAAGCAGTATCTATTGCTTTACTCACATGGGGAAACCTACTACGTATCTTTACTCACATAAAGGGATTGTCTATATACTAAACATTTTATACACACGAGACTTATCTATAGATACCTTCAAACGTATGAGACATCCATTTTAGTGATTTTAGCATAGTACAGTGTTCAAAATACACGAGCGTACATACGTAAACCCACCTCTGTTGGGCTGATTCTTTTTATTCATTGAGTCAGATGGGAATCGCATGTTTCCCAATTAGCAACGCTTGTATTTTTTGTATCTATCTGTACATAACACACCTTTCTCGTTTTCACACCTGATTCATTATCCCACTATCAGTGTGTACAGCAGTAGTAGTAGTAGTAGTAGTGTATAGGCACAGACTACTCACAGGTTCATCAGTCAACTTGTATCTCCTCCTCCTATGACTCTTTAGCGCAATTATACATACTCTGTGTATCTATATGTAATAGTTATGTCTATCCTGAGTATTTTCTCAAGTACGGAGCTGACTCTCTGGAACGGATGCAATACTTTTATAACTACCTGTATCCATTGCTCTCGACTGCCTTCATTGTGCAATTCCAGTTAGGCAGCCTGTTATTAGCATTACCTGATGTTGTATCCTATAAGCTTTGTATTCTGCATAGTGCATTTAATAAGCTTTACAAAGCATATACAGATACAAAGTCTTCCTGAACAAGTATTGATTCATCTGAAGTGGTAGTATGTAGCTTCTTTTCGCGTAAACTATTTCATCTAAATTGTAACTTCACTCCTCTGTTCTCACATATCAATTTACCCTGCCTTTATTATTGTCATTGGGAGATTTACGTACGATCTTAACTACAATTTCCACTAACTTGATTTTATGTGTAGGTGAGTACAGCCACGTTTCCTTTCAAGTCTTTTCTTTATGTCAAATTATGTCCTGAGTAGTATGTTCTCATCAGTGCTGACTTAAATGTTTACGCATTTTCACGGTCTTAGAATGGACGCACACACATTCCCATATACAGTCCCAGTGTATTTCTTTTAACTTGTCAGCAATATAAGCAATCTAGTAATAAAGATAGACGCTGCTGAGAGACGAACTTTTCCAAAGTATGCCAGGATCTGACAGATTACGTCAAGTGTAACTGCTCCTAGCACACAAACGGTGGGCATTACAGCAGCGCAATGATATGAAGCGTATATTATTATATATTATATTGATAGACGGAGCTATGTGGGTAAATAAATAATTGTGATAAATATTTCTTCCTGGCACGGCACGATGTAATAGGTGAAAAAATACACATGGACAAATCCACAGATATACATGATAAGGTTCTCCAACTAATGAACTTATCGGCCCATTATCCATGTCTTACATAGGAAAAAAATCAAGATAAGGCTCAGCAACAACCCAATGTAAGCAAGTAAAGCATGAGATGATATACAGCATACAATGGTGCATGCAGTATTCAAAGTCAAACAAGAGAGAAGCGGATGACAAAGGGGACCGAAGTCTTGCATGTGTACCATGTTGTCATTATTTGTCGTCCAACCTAACAACAACAACCATCATCATGAACCTATGTTCAAGTGACAATAATACAATAAACTTGGGATCACAATCAGTCTAATGGAAACGTAAAATGTTTTAATGAAAGTCAGAATGAAATTACCTACGTATATCTATCTGTAAATACTCTTAAAGTAAATCTCTTTATGATGATATACAACATTAAAGTTGGAGGATACACAAGTACATCTCTTTCGTAGATAAACGAGTATGCATCTAATCAGCAGATGCACAAGCACCGAGGATCCACAAGTCCATCTCGTCCGGAGATACACACGTGACGAGGTGACATTTAATGATATAACAGTTTAGGAGACGGGGGGATGAAATGAATAAAATAACATTTTTATACATGCATTATACACGCCGAACGTCCATTTAGATATGCTTTTGATGGATACCTGTACGTTGGAAATAATAACAGGCTGAAGGAATTCGCTGAGAAATATCCGATACGTATACTGTGGACAGGATGATAATATGATAATAACTAGAGGAAGAGAAGAAAAACAGAGAGAAAAGAATCTTACCATTGACAGCGGCGATCCATTTGTATAAGGGTAGGGTAGGGGTAGGTAACTGGCCATGGTGAGTGGTGATGGATGCGGAACGCCTTCCAGTGATTTGCCTGCAATTAAGGGTGAAATTTTAACATCGAAGAGCTGTCAATAATGAGCTCGTCCCTGTCTTTTTAATTACGTCCATACAGACTCACACAGACACACACATCAAGTAACAGCTCAACTGATTCCATCCGCGTCACAATTATGCACTCGACCATCACAATTATTGACATATAGCACTAAACACCCGAACCACACCTGTATAACTATCTTATTCTCATGCAGACTCTCGCTCACTCCAAACCACTCAATATCATACTCGTTTAACACAACTAGACTACGTATTGTATATGATCTTTAACAATAAGCATGCTCTTACACACATATATAGCTAATAATGAAGCTTGTGTACACTTTTAATAACGAATATTGTCTACACTTATAACTAATATCAAAGCCTGAATACCAACACAGCTAACAATAAGCTTGGCCTTTTCAAAGCAATAAGGCAACATAAGCGGACCATGTACTAAATAGATACTTATGGTTGATTATTAATATTCGTGAACATCAAGCATGATGAGGATTTAGTAAGCAAGCAAGCCGTCGAGCATCACCTTTGTAAAGACAAAATAATTCCTTCGGTCTTTGAGTATACATTTAAACAGCGAAAATCCACGAAACTTTTCCTTGTAGAGACGTCTTTAAGACAGTGGAGATGGCCAAGCAAGGAAGGAAATAGGAGCCGGTGGAGTGTTTATACATGCATATAGATATAATATAAAATAGCGCTGGTTAAGAGGAGGTAAGCATTGCTGGATGGATGATAATGATGATGATGATGGCGCGGCCCAAAAAATTATACATAATTTTTTTCATTTAGTTTACGCTTTCCTTGAAATTTCCTCTCAATTATGGATATATTTAACGATGATCATGAAATTGTAGTTGGAGAGCGGGCCATGGGAGAAAGCCAGCGATGGTAAAGTTATCGAATCGTGAACGGATAGATTGGACTTTTGTACAGGCAGTAATTCTCACTCTTCTCTCAGCAAGTCTACACGAACTAATACACCTAAGTATCTGGATTTAAAGCCTACCCACTTATAACCACGGACTTGATCTTCCTTGTGCTCCTCTCTTCGCTCGTAAGAACCTTGTTGAGATTCGTAAATCAGGCTCCTAATAATGGATCTGAGAGCAACATAATTTTCCATTTTAATTTGACAACAAGGCGAAAGTGCCCTAAGGGTTCTGGAACCTGTCAGCCGCTCCGAAACTTCCAACCCAAGGCTATATCCCTGTTACTACCATCAAGTGTACTGAATTGAACAACGAGTCATCCTTATAATGCAAACCATGCCAGAGAGCTGGTAAGCCCAACTCGAAAAGTACAGCTAAAGCAAACTAAAGGCTTGAGAGCAGTTGAAAAACTGGGGGTTCATCCAGACTTCTTCCACATACTTACTTATGTATACACACATACATATGTAGTATGTACACAAGATCCTCACTCACTCCTTCCTAGCCTTTCGCGCTAACAACGTGAACACACAGCAAACAGAAAAGGTATAAAATATCGTAACATACATTTATATATCGAGAACCAGACTGTATTATATCTATGCCAAGGCTCTCTATCTCTCTTACACTCAAGCTATGTCGATCCACTTGAAAAATTAAAGAAAAAGATTCCAGTACTTCTCAAGTCAGCAATCAAAACTTTAACATCCCTCATTCTCTCAACCTTACATACTTGCTGGCTAGATAGAACAGTGAGAGAGAGAGAGGGAGAGAGAGAAACGAGCGGAACAGAAGAATTTAAATCTGAATCCTCATCGACTCTCTGCCCGTACAGAAGAGATAAACAGCCGAATATAAAAATATGTTTCCACTTTACCTTCCGATCATACGCTCACTTTATTTGTCGTATTGTTTAACTTCCCACCTCATGATTTTCCTAACAAACCCTCTGGTAACTGGAATCTTGTTATGAAATCAAGCCTCCAATCCCTCTCTCAACATTCAATCCTCTCAAACTCAACCTCCCTCCTTTTCTTACAGCTTTCTAAAATTTCATTCCCGAATTCATTAACTCCAACAGCTCTTACCTTAAAATCGAATTTATTTACAGCCCCCGGAGTTTTACCTTCCATTTCTTACAACCCTCGCAAAAAAAATAACAGAACTTTGAACATAAACTAAATAAATTTCAGGACCTTCCAACATAAACTAAATAAATTTCCCAACAAATTGAACACCTTGCCTGTTGTACAGTGACAACCGTAGCCTCTTGACTTTGATAATTACTAAAATGGATTAGTAAACAGATAAATTCCAAAGACACTTCGTCATCAAAACATACAAGAACAGCCGGAACACTTACAAGTAAATAGTCTTGTGTAGTAAACTACAAGTACACATTGTAAAGTAAACGACTACTAGAAATAAATACTCGGTACAAATTGCAGGTATGCATACGTACGTTACATGGTAAATATTCTTTAAATGAAGCTTACACATATTACATTGGAGTCAACTATAAGTATAGATAAATATTCTTTGAACTACACTGTAAAGGTAATTTATGGAAATCGTATATATTCCAAGAAACTAATTCGATGACATTAGAGAACGGAATCCCTTGATTAAAACAGGTTCGCAATTTGTATATTTTACCTATATAAGCTGTAATACTAGTGTTGTCAGTTACTCGGCGGATCGTTTGGAATTAAAATGTTAAAAATAAATGCATGTTGTCATGTGCATCCAAAAATTCACAGCGACATTACTGTCAAGCTTAACGCTTGTATCTTCCGTCCATGCGAAATTAGATACTTAACGATGGTATAACATCCCTGAGGAATCACTTTGCTATTAGAAACTTGTCAAGTAATATGCGAACCATACTCGTAAAAAACTGAATTGTTATATACAGCAAAGGTCAGGCTAAAGGATCTCGGAGCTCTGACTTTGGGTTTTACATGACAAAATGTACACATGTCGTCCGATATTGTGTCTATATAAATACGTATAATATAATTATCAGTACAATAAATAAATAAAATACAGGGATGTATAAAAAACTTGCAATAACGAACAAACATGAGAATATTCAACAAACTTGCACGGGAATATATAATAACGAACACAGGACAAGAAAATTTGGTTATTGTGTGCATATTAAGAATACTAGAAACCCCTTGTTGAACGGTAACAGTCGAGGGATAATTGGTTATGTCGAAAGAAACAACTGAGAGGGACTTGTAATAAATTTTGCTCTGCGTAGTTTCATTAACTGCTATATTTTGCTTGAAGACAACTTGTAAAAGTTTTCCATGTATGACTGTAAAAGACAGTCAAAATGTCCTATACACCATCAGCCTTGCCATTGAACATGAAAGAACTAAGAAGTAGAAGAAATAAAAAACATTCTTTGAGTTTTGTTTTATTGTTCTGGTGACTCCTTCCGTAATTGTTCCAATCTGAATAGGAGACACACATACATACACACACAACCAGACTATTAGGTGACGCGTATAACTGATAGAAATCAAGACTTACAAGTTTGAACATTTTTGCAAATACCAGTCTCATTACATAGTCAAATGATCTTTTGAAACAATTTAGGCAAATATTCAAGGACAGCAAGCAACAAACTTATTGTCAAAATACATTTGAATCTTCTTTAAACATCCCTATAAATTTAACTTGTCAATTTTAAAATTTTTGAACATATAATCATCAATATATTCTGTAGATATTCAATGTACACACAGTTACAACTTTTCATGTGTACATAACTGTGCGTCCGCACTCATCCATCCCATGAACCAAAGGGTTTTCAAACCCAATTACACCTCACGTTCCAACTTGTTCTTCTCATTTCAAAAATGCACTTCCATTTTTACTATCCTAATACTCTCTCTCAGCTAACTCCTGCAGTTCTTGCTATATTCTTACTGTGTCATAATACGTAGGTATATGCAATAAGTCCACTATATGTCATCCATGTCTTACCTTCAGAGCATTCTCGCATCAAACAAACCCTCATATTTGGTGATTTTTAAAGACCAAGAAACAAGACCCGAGTATTTACTCTGTAGACCTCACACTATAACATATTACATACACATGTAATATTTACTGTAGGCAATTGTCTGCAAAGTTACACTATGCTTCAATCTCCTACTTTAAGGTTACTACGAAAAAAACTAAATAAGCTTGTCGTGCACACCAGTGTGTTACAATAATAGGTATACGAAATCATACATTAAATCTGTAGTTTGTAAACTTACAGACCATGTTCAGTCATTTAAGACAGTTTAACCAAGTACATGAACATGTACAGAAGCAAGTGAGTAGTTCATAAGCTGATTTTGGGGATTTAATTTGAAGCTATTACAGACAGCAGCAGTCCACAAGGTATTAAAAATTGCTACTGCCAGCAGTTCTAATAGTAGGAATGCAAGCGAAAAGACTCGAAGAGTTGGGACGAGGCAGACTGTAGTTTGGCATCTTATTTGAATAAAATGATGGAGATCATTTGAGACTTTGTGTGAGTGATGGTTAAAGGCATCCGCCTATAAACCAAATGCTTGGAGTATTAATTCCGGTGTACAATTTATGAATTTATTGACCAACTTAAGTGCTTGCATTTAACCATCAACATTGCTTATGGCTTTGATAAACATCCCTCATAGTCTGAGTGCTAAGTACAAGAGCTGTCTTAAGCATGGACTTCACGACGAGAGAGAAGAGAGCTGGACTCCAATGTGGTAACATGACTTGAAGCAAAAAGAGAGAGAGAGAGAAGATTCGAATTGATCCGAACAATGCATTTCAATTGAGTAGAGACCGAGTCCTACTTCCTCACAACGATCTCCTGATGCTCTTTAAAAGTCTGGAAGGAGGAGTGGATACGCACACTTACATAGTACTACTACTCCTGCGTACACACATGTGTTTAAATAATGTCAAGCTAAAAAACTAAGAACCATGATAATGATTACCATTTAACCATTTAGTAGATATAGTGAGGAGGAGGCTTTTGTGAGCGACGGCCGTTCATATATATAGCTAGCAAAAGGAGAATAAGAAATGGACTGAATAGGAACTAGCCATTGCACAGCAGCTACTACTACTACTACTGCTGCTAGCAAGAGATTCTGCTTTTTATTATTACTACAAACCTTACCACTTTACTTATGTATCTATGCTTCCACAATGTACTTGAGACTCCTTGCTGCTGGAGAAAAACCTTAAAACCCTTTTCCCTTTAGCTACTCAATGCACGTACGAAAGTGATCCTCCCCATCCCATCTTATTCATCTACTAGTTATCTTTTCCTCGTCGTATAACCGTCTTTCGAATGCATGCCAGCAGTCAAAAATCAGCTCCTTCAACTATACACGAGGAGTACGAGAGAGAGAGAGGCTACTTGAGAAGAGCTGTCCGTATATACACTCACATACACATTGCACACATACTCTATTAGACATGCCTCATTCTTTTGCTAACTTCAAGATTGACTCCCTCTAAAGAGCCTCATCTTTGTATTGCCAGTGTAATATACGGCTGCATACACACACAAGGCTAGTTATAGTGTTAACTTTGGTGGCTGTAGTTAGTTTGTTCCAGCGCAGTCTACTCCTGTCCATGCTAAGCAGGCTGTAGACAAGTCAAGTTGTACTGGATGTGGATAGCACATGGTTACATGAATGCACTCACTGTTGTGCTCCAAAAAATTCTAACTATAAGTATACCTTATACAACTTCACTACTACACCTTGAACAAAAATTAACTATACAACAGGAAGACATGATGAGGAGGTTAGTTTGCTGAGCGCTAACCTAAAACACACAATGCACATTGAAGGTGAAGAATGCATCTGCATATAAAAGGACAGAGACTGCATGCAATAGTTGATATTACTCCTATCTTAACTAATTTCCTTTGCGCACACACATACGAAATCATTGCTACAACCAGATTTTATTGCTTTTGTATCAGCTTATATTACATAAATAATTCTACATCAATTCTTTTCTCTACTGCCGCTTCTTACCTTCAACCTGTCTAGTTCAATCTTCCAGTTATTCCTATTAGTACATACACTCCCTCTCTGATGCTATTGTTCATTCCATCGATCTTGCTATTTGCAATATGTAAGTACACTTGTCCATGCTAAGCAGGCTAGATCACTCAAGTTTTTGCAGTTATTTAGTTGTTTTGTTTTTAGTATGCACGCACTATTGGTCAGAACTAAAGCGGATTAAAAGAGAGATACGTGGCTGAAAGTCGAGAGGGAGAAGAAGAGACAGTAATCGAAAATCTTGGTTAATCATGAAGATGGGGATATGTGAAGGTATTATAAGGGAGGGAAGTTAATGACAAAACGCGGGAGTAGCATGTATTGAAAAAATACTCGATTCGTTTATTCATCTCTTTTGTTTCTTTGACCATGCTCATTCAATTTTCCCATTTGAATTCGTATCATCTCATCATTATTACTTGAAATGTTCTCTCATGTACAGCCTTGCTAATTCCTCCTCTCTATCAGTCGTCTACTCCTCTCAACATACAATTCTTCTTCAACTGTAATCATCGTAATCATATTTCAAAGGGATAAATAGGCAACCGAAAGAGTAATCTCAATTTACATGGAAGTAAACTAGCATCAAGAGTACTCATGGTCCGCACGCATGCATATGTGGCTAACGAGTAATTCGTTATCATAACAGAGTAGCAAAGGAGGAAGGCTCGTTAAGCCTGCATATAAGTAGATATAAGTATAACTAGACACTCTGGAAGTTACCATGACTCAGGCTTAAAAACCTTGTTTTCCTTCACTCTATATTTTCATGCATACCAGAAATAATAGCTTGTTCCAAGATACCTGACTTTTAACCTAGTATGCTCAAAACTCCCTCCATATGCATGCTGTACCTGGACTCATCTCGTATGTAAGTATCTAGTACTTGTGGTATGTAAGTGGCCGTAGCTACTAACTGGTGTTCATCTCACACGCATAAATATACCTTTATTATTAGTAGTTAAGGATACCCGACTACCAAAGCTAAACTGCTCTAATAGGACTAGAACTTTAACTACATCCAGAACGATTTCAATCCAGCATTTTCTTTGATGCCATGGAATTATTACATGATGGAACCAATTAAGCAATTTCACTTTCATTTGAACCCACATATGTATCTCTCTTCTACTTCTGTCACTGTTTTATAATTTGTTTTAAAAATTAATATTCGTAATAATTTGCTTCAGGAACTCCCAGAATCCAGAAATTTACATCTCTCTTAAAATTTCTTTAAATCACAATAACATAGTGTCGGTGATATGAACTCACAACCTTATTAAAACAACCTTATTTGTTACTTATAAGGAAAAACACTATTCCACATAACGAACCGCTCGTGTATTATGTACGAGCGGCATCTTTATTATGTCGAGCGCAGTGTTAACGTGTGGAGTCCCTGCGTTTAATTGTGCAAGCTTTTAAAAATACTCAGCTCTTGAAGTGCATATAGTATATAGATACACAAAAATAGTGTGACGTTATTGAAGGCTGGAATAGCTACACATAAACGAATTATAATTAAGCAATACTTGTGTACACATAGATATATGAAGTAAATGTGGAAGTTAAAATATTCGTTTCCTCGACACATAGTAGTAATAGTAGCATAACGAACTCTTTGCACAGTTCCAATCAAGGAAGTGTGAAAGGAAGTTTGACAAGTTTTCCTTTGGAAATGCTACATAAAGCTTAAATAAACTTGGTAAAACCCATGTAGAATAAATACAACTTTTTTCGTTGAAATTGGTCTTAAAAGTTTATTAACTAAAGTTCAAAGAAGATTGTCCTGACTCGAGTTTAGCTACTGTTACACAAATAGCATGTATATTTATACAACATTATAAATTAGCATACAACTAATTTAGTGTATAAAATCCCCTTCGCGGTACACTGTATACCTACGACACTATATATACTTAATAGTGAGACTTTCCGTTGGGCTTTTTGCATATCAATTAAATACCAACATGACATGAGTAAGAGTGAGAGAGAGAGAGAATGAACAAAGTGGAGAAATGAAAAACACGCAAAATTCAAATTCATACGTCTGTCATATGATAACGTATTAGGATGGATGAATAAATTAATGTACATTACAAATTAATGGTTACAATATATTATTTAACTTACGTCATGTATCAGAAAATAGATTACATCTGATAAATAGGCAGCAATATAACAACAAGTAATCTTGGATATATATGTGTGTACAAGAACATAAGCATGTATGTGTTTAAAATCGTAAGCACGTGTTTGCACAAAAGTCATATCTGCATATGCAGCTACATTAGTAAGACTAACTAACTCCGAGGGATTCAAAATGTTTAATGTTTGCATTTTCATTGAGATGTCGAGCTCACTCAGTTAGACAGAGTAATACCTACATCTTAGTACCATGAAGAGAGAATCGCTTTTTCAAAATTGAGAGCTGTCCACAAGAACTGTCACTACTTCGGCACCGTACTTACAAAGCAACATTCCCAGTCAATGGTTCTCTATTTGCATCGCATGTGTTGTGACAGTAGTAGTAAATAGTTTAAGCTTACTGCCCTCATTTCAAGCCAGAATGAAGATCTTTCGGTAACATCAATAGTGAGTAGCCCCAGAGCATAGAGCAGCAGGGCTTGTAGGAAATATAAGTAAGTATATATAGAGAGTGGAAGATTAGTTGTCGTCCGTACATACTCACTCAATTAGAACATGAATGGAAACTAGAGATGAAGCGGCATTCAAAAGATATATCTCCTTTAAGTACATGTAGGTAGTATTTTGCATAAAATATTGGACACACGGAGCCTAGTGGAGAGGAAAACAGATGAGAAGACATGGAGAAGGCACAACATAAGACAAGAGCGCCAGGAGAAGATTGAGATATAGATATATCTGTGTACATAGATACATATAGCACATGCAAAAATACACTTTGTAATATTTTATATATCCAAATTTCCAACTCATTGTACAGATATCCAATCTTATGATTTAATATGCATATCAATATAAATATATCTATACAACTGATTGTAGTACATGACTTATGTAAACTTAAGGGAATAAGTATAAAATGGTATACTTATAACTGTGGGGCCAAAAACATAGTGTACTAATCGTACAAAGTCTTGACATGCTGAAGGGAGAGAAAAAAAATAACTAGCGAGAGTCAAACCTCTACAAATTTCTGTTTGGATAGGAAAAGAAGCCTTATTTAAAACATGCAATAAGTCACCTCTTCACTTGACAACTTGGATTCCCCAGCTTGTTTCTTGCAAACCGAAATCAACAACCTACGCCGGATTTAACGAGCGAAAATACAAGCACATTACTAACAGGAACCTCTCCATATCTCCATCCTTTGCACATTGCACCCAATACAGCTTACTTCCATTCACAACCAAACATGCTTTGTAATATTACTATTTTACTAAACACTATCATCTCTCTTTCAAAACTCAAGCATGCTGTAAACGGTCTATCCAGATTAATCTCCTGATTTCAAGCTATAAGTACACATATGCGTGAGTAGTCTGTGTATATATGTATCTAGTCCATCCAAAACGAGAACAGGTGACGATCAAAACAGTCCCTATCACTCTTACACTCTGTCACTGAGTCGGTCGGGTTTGGATAAGAGAAACTAATCTCCTCATTTCATAACATTTGACCCAAACCCAACTCCAACAAAGTACAAAACTTCATTTATTACATTGTACTGAACCATTTCGCAATGTCAAAACTTGTATGGTACACAGGCGAAATCATGATTGTACGCTCTGAAACAAAATCGCAAGACAAAATCAAAAGAGATACAGTCATACACACACACATGAAATGTTCCTTCGATACGAACCGATAAATTGAAATTGTTGCCCCAATTTGAAATCTACGCTTGAAGACCCTGCTCTCAAAGCATTAACAGTCGAAATTAATTATTGACATATTAATTATTAATAAATAAATTTAAAATATACCATAGGAAAGTTCTGTTTGTCACTAATTTATTTGATACCGACATCATTCGCAATTCCATGCATGATCCTCTTGTAAGCAATTATTTTGTTTTCAAGACCCGTCCCTGAGAATTAAAGGTTGATGAACATCTACAAGGCATCGTATTTGTCAAGCAAAGACCATGAAGTAAGTTTAGTAGTCAAACCAGTAGAAAAGAACCAAGGTTGAAATGAAGGAACGGGAAAGGAACATAAAAGAGCAACTGGAGTGATGATATTTGAACATGCAATTCAATCTACAGCAATGTTACCAAATTGAAACCGAACGCGTTTCCGATGACGCTTGGAGTGAGTACTGAGAGAGAAGAGAGCGAGGCAGGAAAAACTAATAAGAACAAGTGTGAGTGTGTGTAGAAAAAAAATCAATTGAAAAACATCCTTCAGCTTAGAAGCAAACTTCTGTAGTATCAAAGAGTTTTCAAGTCAAAAATAATGTGTCATCATAAAGAAAAGTAAACATATTTTCGATTGAAACTTTCAAGATTGTTTAAAGACAAGTTCGATGTCACTTCTTAAGCAACAATCTATGTATTTTGTAGTTATTACTTAATTATGCTTGTAGGCTGCATTGGAAGTCGTTACAGATAAATAACGTACCATGTACTTCTTTTATTAAAAGTAAACTCGCACCGCTAATGAACAATCTACAGGTTACGAAGAGTTACAAATATCAAGGACTGACTCTTCCGAGTGTAAAAATTAGCACGAGAGCCTGTTTGAATTAAATCAGTTGGGGAATTCAAATTTCAAAATATAAGGTAACACTCAAGTACACACTGGTTTAATAAGGACGAAATAAATAACTAGTTTGACGTGAAAACAATTTGTTCAGAAATAACCCGATTCGGTTGAATCAGTTGATTTTGCGAATTCCGGTGCTGTTTCTGACTAAATTTTAAAAAAACTTGAGGATGAAATAAAACAAGAATGGAAGCTTGAAGGAAGATATGGGAACTGAAAACAAGATCATGGAAGAATATAAAAACAAACTCGACGACCACCGCGATGACGACGTTTTGAAGGAATGAGAAAATAACTAATACCCGTGTAGATTTATTGATCATTGCATATCTCATGCATGAACCGACTTATAGGAATTCCAAGTTTCGTACAGAAAATACCGATAACATTTTTATCCCTGCACCATGTACATAGCTCACAATCAGAATAATCCCATTCCTTGGAGGAAAAACATGCATAGACTTGAGAGAGAAGCTCGTCAATTCATGTTTGAAATGATCCTAAGTATCGTGTGCTCCTATAAATGCTGCCACAAAGAAGTGATTCACTCTCTAGAATATATGCCGAAGACTCGAGTTTTCATATCAGTGCCAAATGATCTTCTATATAGTAGAATAAATAGATTTCTCTCAATCCTGCCGATTCCTCTACGAGTATAAAGCAACCCGTGCGGATCAAACCATGCAACTGATGAGAGTTATAAAAATCGTCAGTTTTTAACTTCCCATCAAAACATCCTGACGGCCTAAAAGTGCCCAGCAATATTTCCCTGACTCGACAACATGTCAGATCCAAAGAACAAGCGGCTGTTTAAATATTTCTGAGCTACTAGTAGGTGTTTATAAGAAAATTCACCAGGAGATCAAACAGAAGAAGACTAACTGCCAATATCAAATTTTGCTATGCTAACTTGAATTGCAAAGAAAAACAAGAAATTAAATTACACATAAATACAATTAGGACATTCGACTTTGAAATACAGTAAATATATTAGGAACAAAGTTTATCTATTAGCAACTTCAATATTAAAGTAAATGCATTACAAGCTGCGGCTTCAGCGCTCTACTATACTATACATCCGTGAAGCCCCGAAACAGCTCAACACCAATGGACGCGTTTATCGAATCTTGAAGATAATCAAGGGTTACGAGAGTAGAGTTGAGACGATAAGGTAGGATTTAGTATTTTGGAGAGGAGAAGCGATTAGTACGACAGGAAGGCATGGAGGAGAATCAAATCCAAAGGAATTAGAATGTTGATGGTAAGGGAGGAGAAGGGAAGAGGATGAGGAGCAAGCGTTGAAGTACCACTTTATATCTTTTCATTAAGAAACAAGGAGGACGAAATGGTCCGTCGCACCAGAGTGAAAACCCGAAAATAACCCGGATGAAATAAATGTCTTGCAACTTGGCTGACTTACGACCAGAAGGAAAATTCGCCTCGGCAAAATTCCTACTACCGGTATCGTTTCTCTCTCTCTCTCTCTCTCCGTCTTTAACTCACTCCTTCAAACTTGTATATAGAAGGAACCACTAACTTCTTTTTCCTGCCGGGACACTTCTTTCTTTTACATTTTTTCCCATGTTTCCCCTCTACTCAGAACGGCTCATCGCATCGTCAGCAGTCAGAGTCATCGTATCTTATCGTGTCTATTATGGACTCGTATACATGTCTTCTAGTATACATGAGCTGTTCACGATTGCTCACGTTTCAAAATATTGTACTCTCGCTCTGCTTTCCTCACATACACACACACACACACAAGTGAAGTCAGTCTCTGAAGAGTTACTCTTTACGTATTTAGCACCCCCCGTTTTCTCTTCACATAATTACGACAACCTATCTTCAGCTCCAGACACACACAGAGTCATGAGATTATAATACCCGCAAAGTTGCCAGCCGCTCTTCTGTTCTTTTATTACATAATACTACTACTACTACTACTACTCCGACAGCATGTGCAGTTGTTGAATGTGTGTGGTTTTTACTACAACAACTCTCACATGATAACGGTTCGGTTTCCATCGGTATGTAACGTGTGAATTCCTAGCTAATGTCTTGATGTGGCTGGAATGTTGTTCTGAATTCTGATGTTTAGCCCCGATAGGTCGAACTTGAAAACATGGCGGACAACATCAATTTTACAGCTTCAAACATAAGCTTTAGTCAAGGCAGTGTCGGAGCAAATGATAGCGTAACAACGATATAGTTTGACGCATAGGGACAGTCAAAAGTGTCCGTCCACTACAATATACACACGTTCCTTCCTTCAAGCACCGCACACACACACACATACATAGTGTTCTTCAAATGTAGGCACGAAACATTTGAAATTACAGTGTGTATAGTATACTCACTATTCTCATATAGCTACATACACTCTACATAAATACATTTTTCCTCTTTACCCAAAATACTGTGCCATGTCTTATTACTCCCTTGTCTTTTTGTCAACACACGCGTTTTGGGAACCCTTGTTGTTGGGTATTTATTTATCCATCTGTGTATACATATAATGCTTTTCAAATCAATGCCTCCTTACCCACCGCAAGGGTTTGTCCGATGCAGGGTAAAACGCTGTATAACGTCAAAAAGAATGACTTTTAACTACTTTCCATATCTAAATCTTACCAGCCTTCTCGTGTTTAGCAGTGTTGCTTTTATAATATTTCACCGTTAGTTCTATATAATCCTAATCCTGCACTTGTTCAATGCTTATTTGACGAAAATGAAGCATACTTTACTCTAACGTGGCTATGCATAGATGTAGATATTAGTACTTCAATTAGATACAAAAGTCATACTTAAATATAGCATGAGATGGGAAAGAATAAGAAAATATGTCAAAGTTTAGTTTGTAGTTTTGTACATATCTATCCATGCCATTCTAGTCATCCTCACTAAAGTGTGCTAAAGTCATTTACCATTGTTTTTGCTCATTTAAAGTATAGGAAAGAAATGTCAGGGTTGTTCGAACGTGAGGATTTGAGAAATAATCTAAAAGGATGAATGCATTGGCACACGAAAATAGTAAACAGTTTAATACTGTGGCAATAGAAAATAAACTATATTGAATAAATTAACGACGCACACAGGTACTTGAAATGAAGAATATACGTATATATGGGGTTTAAAAAAATGCGCAAGTGTGGCTTTATACTTATATAGATAATAATAATAATAATGAAATGAAAATTATAATAACAATAAATAGACAAGTTGGTAATGAATATAATTTTGTGTCTACATCCAACAATAGGATTTTCATAGTTGTGTTTGCACGTTGCATACGAATAATGGATTGTAATTCTTTAATGGTCCTCACTATCTCCCACCACCATCACTCCACCACAGCGTTGTTGAGCACTGTGTGTAGTGTGAGCATTGATAATAATGAGGAGTGGGAACGGACGGGAAAAACTCAACTAGACTTCTTACACACGAACCCTTTAATATAAAAATTATAACTAATTAACACTACCGTGCCTTCCAAGTGCTCATCGAGTGCAGTTAAGAATCACCATAATTTAACAAATCGTGTGTATAGTAAAGAAGATTCAACAACAATTTCCTTTTCCGAAACTAGATATAAATAAATGAGCGCAGAACAGCACACACAAAGTTTTAAACTCTAAACGCTAGCCCATATGTATGTAGTATAGTATGTACATAAAGTATAAGCATATAGGTAAAATATGAGCATAGAAGGGATTAAAAAAATTTTCCCGTGCAGGATATTTGTGAAAAATAGATTTGATGATAACCAGAAGAGTGTTTAAGGGAGAGAGAGAGAGAGACTGTGAAGAAACTTCAACAAGCAGATTATCGCCTGCCAGTTGCATTAGCCGTGGTAACAACTTTCAACTGTTTCCTCTTTTCTGACCATCTTTTTTTAGGGGGAAAAAGCCTCTTCCACGAGGACACAAGTCATTAAAATAGTATACTTATAGAAGTCAAGAAGAACAGCGCTTTCCACTTTTAACATCACCTACAATAAAAGTCTAATAAAACTAATGACGAACACTATTAGGCATTCTTTAGACTACTTCATGGGGTAATTGTAATAAAACTCTTGAAAACCATCCACTTTGTTATGATGGCACTTGTTTTTTTTACTTCTCCTACCAAGTTCCTATATATACATGAGATGTATGTGTTGTATCAAAGAAAAATCTCTCCTTCCACTTCCACCGAAAAAGCTCATATGTATCTGTACTCTCTCCATCCACCCAAAAAACTTCTGTCTACTTGAACTATTTTTTTGCCATAAAATCATCTTTCTAAGAAACGTATCTTCAAAAAAATGAGTATAAGTACACTAGCAATTTTAAACAATTTCACGGGAAGATGCCGTAAAAAGTAAGGTACACAGGAGCCAAAGCCAGAAGAAATCATAATCACCATCATGATTCCAACTACCTCACATGTAACATTATATGTGTTCTCGGAAAAGAAATCAAATTCAGAGATAACAATATTCAGGGAATATAAAACGACTGGAGAGAGAGATTTTTTCTAAATCACACGTGAACCCAAAGGATTGAAGACAAAAGCACTGCTTTCCGATCCGCTGCTCTGGAAATGAGAAGCTCAAAAAGGTGAACAACGATATATAGTTTCATAACACCTAACACTCTATTAGGTTAGCGTTAGAAATGCATTGTATATGTGTATAATCGTGGAATATAGTAAAACGTTAAAAAAAAAACAAGCAGGAAAGAAAGGATCGACAGATCTAATAACTGGAAGTTTCTATTGACATACGTGTGGAGCAAAAGTCGAGGTGGCTGTAACTAGACCAGGGAGAGGAGGAAAAATCAGGTGAGCATTCGTATATATTTTAACAACAAAAGTCCTGAAAACTATGCTGCCTTGAATTTGTACAAGTGCTTGTATACTAGTGATGCCGTAGTCAGAAGATTTACAGCACATGAATTGGAATGAGCATGGTCCTGGTGAAGTAATATTTGAACGGTATCTGTATTTTCTGTCCGAATACAAAAGTATGTATACGTCCACAAATGAATTTGTGTTGTACACACGTAGCTACTTCTCTAAACTTCAATTATAACATAAGTACAACTACATACAGAGATAAGGGATATACATACTACTAATATACTAAATCGGTATATGATATTCACACTAATATAGAGATACAGTTGTAGTGAAGGTGATTATCCCAATGTCCTGCATAACCCATTCGAAAATATATAGTTTCCTTATTTATTTGGTAACAGGTCCTGTGTATGTATGTATGTATCTATGTAAGCATGCATCAAGTCCAGCTTGGTCCATGTTGGTTTGGTTTGTTCCCATGTAGTCCAGCAAATATGCACTAAGAATTTGAGTAAGGAATGTAAATTCATACGGATGTACACACAACACTTAAAGGTTTGTATCAAGTCCATAGTCCTTGCCCTTTCACACCTTTCCATGGATGTTCCTTGTCTCCAAGCGTAAATTTACAACCTGACTTAGCCCAGCCCTAAGTCAGTTCTCAGTGCAAGAGACGAGAATGAAATGTGTGAGCCCTTTTAGAGTTTGTAAACCCTTGAAAATTCCAACTACAATATATCCATCCACATTTCAAGTAGTTATTGCCTTATCTTACAACCTTTAAGCATCCAGCGTATATACTATACGAAGTTCCTTTAAGTCTACTAGTACAGTGCACTAGCTGGATCCTAAGTATCCATTGTTATGCACGTTATACTTGAACTAGCACAGTCATGAATACCTACAAGCTTTGTATATAGGGAAAAGGGGGCGTAGGGACAGTATTAGATATGTATTTTTTATTTCAATAGTAATTCCTTCATGCTGTAGAAGGACTAAGCAATATAAGGGGAAGGTTGTTCGTCATAGGACAAGTTACAGTTAAAGCACAGAATACATATTGACAATATGTATTCTATACTTGACGAATTGACTGCATGCAGGGATGAGTTTAAGGAACCAAAAAGTTTTGTTCGTCCAGAGGAAAAAAAAGTTTACAATTTGAGTCTTCGCTTCTCATACAAACTACCAGTACATATTGCTGTCTACAGACTAATAAGGGTAGCAGCCCTCTGCATACTGATACTCTCTTGTTGATTATCGAAGTGAATACATGGTTGAGTCAAGTAAGTCCTGCGTCCTCAAGCTCATGTACACATTTTGTTTAACCTCATGTACAGTGTCCCTGCATATGTACTCTCAGGCGGACAAATGCTGGAGAAATCGAACCCAAATATTCATCCTGTCTCCATTGTGCATGTCATCATAATGTATTTCACAAACCTCTCAAAACATAACAAACAGACAGAAGAGAGGGAGAAGTCCCAAATATAATGGTAATGAAAACCAAGTGAACAACAATAAGAGGTGAGCAAGTGAGCAAAACAGACTGACGCTATCTTCCGAACAATCCGATTCGGTCCTCATCCAATAATGCCTCCCATAAATGTTAAGTCCCTAGCACTGCATAAAGCGCCATCAAATAAAATAGTACTTGATTATCCGATAATGATTGTAAAATAAACGGTACTAATAGTATATTTTGCGATTTTGTAGACAATATTTAACACTACGCGAAACCCTACTGCGGACGGACATTTCAACTGAGTGGCTCGATCAAAAGCAATTTAGTAGTACATACATAATGAGCATATATACTATAAGCACAACAAATAATCAAAGAAGCTCGAAATTCCTGATTTAACAACCATCCATGATTATCTGTGAAAAACTGAACGATACACATGTACATACATAGATGTAGTAGATAGTTATTAAGGGAAATAATTGAGCCTGCTACAATAATTACGAACTTGGATATATGTACTTGATGTATGAACTTGAATATAAAAAAGTTAAAAGTTCTGATGATGTTCCCAAATTCACACCATCATCACCGCATATAATAATGATGGAAGGCATAATTATCCGGTGCTATTATCGGGGACGAACAACTAAGCGAGAGAGGAAAGCCACAAATTAGCCCATTTCACAGACAACGCTGTAAATGACGGATGAGAAAACCACACAGTGGTGTAATAATATTGCTCTTAATTCATTATCATTCCATGGTGCAGATATTTAATTTAACTATTGTTTGCTTTGCTGTTTGTCTGAGTAGACAAAGAGGGAGAGTGATTTAAAAGATAAATACCCGTGCGTAACCAGCTGAAAGTGGGTTTTCGTAGTGCGTAGGAACAGGAACTCATCGGTTAAGAAGAAGGAACATGAAGCGCCGGAGTTGGTAGAAGAGAGGGAAAAAAGGAGTTGGAAACAGGTAATTCTCTCTGCAACAATTAGTTTGTCTAACTAGCAAAGCAGACCATCAATTTTTCTAACAAACACACACGTAGGCACACGCATCCTCATGCATAATTTGGTTGTCAGGCAGTAATTATCAATTCTAATTATGATAATTATTTGAAAAAATCATTCGCAATCTTACTGAAAATCGAGGCTGGATCCGGTCGTAAGCACTGTCCATTTTTATTCGATGAGTAACTGCTTGAATGTCCACTGCTTCGGTACGCAGGGCTTTTCCTTCCCTACACTCAACAAAAAAGTTTAAGGTAAAAACACATGATATGAAAACCACAATGAATTAGACTGGAGACGAAAAAAGAAATTATACTTGGAAACACAACACAAAAGTGTAATACAAGAAATACTTTGGTCTCATAAATATAGAGAATAAATATTACAAGGAAGTCAATACTCCATGACAAGCAATTATACTTTTTGGTTTGCCAGTAAATATAATATTGAATTGTGGTATAAAAAACTTTGTAAATTATATGTTGTCTTGTCTGAGAGATTCCTCAATATAATAAAAAGAAATCATAATTAAACTGAACTTATTTATTCTGTATATCTTTTCCCTATACATGTATACTACAAACTACAATATATGTAAGAAAATTCAAAAATATATTATGACTCCATATAATATGCTCCAAATTCGAGTTACAGGGTAATGGTGAGATCTCACAACTTAGCCCTCCTTGTTTCTTAACTATTTATAAATAGATACAATTGGATTCAACATATGTTTTTTGGGGATTTTATGGTGGCTTCCATATAATAATCTCTGTGTGTAAAGTATAAGCCACATGTTGTAGCTACACGATATTAAACACCAGGGAGGGAGAGACACAACAACAAGAGAGCTGGAAAAGGGGAGGATATAAAAACTATAACTACTATTTTGATTCGACTGGACAAGGAGAGCTTTTATCAGGGAATTGTATAACAATAAATACTATAGACCCACACGGAATAGCTTATGCGTATGTATAAATTTAGGATTCGGATTTTCCCTATTTTGTCCATTCCACTGATTTCCCTTGTAAGTAGATTGTATAACAAGTGAACCATTCACATCTCTGACAATAAGATATTATTATTACTTCATTTTCATTTTACAACATCCTCGAGTGAATTCACGAGCGGAACTAATCGGTCTGATTATCATTTACTTCCCCACCTTGTTCTGCACTTCATACTCATCATCTATGGCTTTCAAGCCTGGAAACAAAATACCAAGTGTGTAACGAGCGACTTGTCTACGCTGTCGTAGACGCTCTGGAGATTTACAACAAACAGACACCAGCGTTGATCAGTTTCATGGATGGACAATGATTTTTTTTTCAAATATTTTTACACCCCCGCCTATTTTTCCGAATCTCTTGGTTCTACTTGAATAAATTAAATTTCATGTGGACAATCTACCGAATCCATTTTAAATTAAATTTTCTATTGGGCACAAGTAAAGGAAATACACTTGATAGAAGTGCCGTTTGTAAGTAAATGGGGATTAAAAATACATTTTTTGATTTTGGTAGTCACATTTTAAAAACAATTTTTATTATAATTAGTTTTGATAAAATATTTTTTTGACAATATATTTTAAATCCTGAACTTCGTAGCAAGCCCAGGATTTAAAATACAGGTGGATCGTGGTAACTCTGGAGTAACATTGAGCATGCTGGAAGGAGGCCCTGATCTGAAATTAGCTCTTGGATTTTGGAATTTTGGAAGGAACTGGTGTAACACAACTGATAAGATGTTTGTAAATTGACTGTGTGGTTGACATATATGTGGTGGGAGAAAAACTGAACGAGAAGCCTTCACCTGATCACATTCAGTATCTCTGATGAGATCCTGCTTTTCTTCATCGATGGTATCATCCGAAAATTTGTCGCATTCGCCCTCATCCTCAGCACACTTGAACACTTTGACCTCATCGCAGTCGTTGGGGTCATCCGACCGAATCCGGTCTGTGGATGAGCCCGTACTGACACTACTCCCGGCACTCACGTGCGGCATTTTCTTGCTTGGTTTTGGAGCCAAAATGCCGTCACGCTTTGCCCTTATCCCAGCGTTATCCACTCTCTGGGAATTCAGAACGAACTCTTGAAACAAGTTACGATACGTGTTTATGTTTTTGTGCGAACAACACAGCTATTTACTTTTACGAGACAGCACTGTACACAACAAGAAACATTAAATATAAGAAACTTAAAAAATTAATTTCCAGCGGTTCTGGAACGTGGTCAGTTTACTGTCAACACAATTGCATATACGACAACCTTGATTATTACAAACCCTAGTAATTTCAATGTCACACTTTATTTCCAGACTGTCGTCATGTCTTGACAAGTTCCTGCTCAGCTCTGAAGTTGAATCAGACTGAAGTTATATTATATCCCATATCCATCACATGTTCACATTCCTGGTAAACGTGTAAACGTCGGTTGTTTCGCCAGGCGACAGTCCATTACTTTTGGTATTCCTGATTGCAGCAGCACACTATCATCATACACGTTCTCAGTCGAAAATTCAATCTCCTCGTGAACAACTTAAAATCTCATGAAACTGATGACAGATTCTTTAGTAATCGTCGTACAAGTTACAAACTCTCAGAAACTGACGACCGCTTGACAATTCTCATTAAACTCGCGCCCGAATTGACAATTCCTCAATAACTTGATCCCCCCCAATGTAACTTCCTCAATAAATTCTGTCGACATGTAATAATTCCTGTTTAGTGCCCACTTCGACAATCTCAATAACTGAAGCCCAAACTACTAATTTCTTAATAATTGATGCCCAAATAGTAATTTCTTAATAAATTGATGCCCAAATAGTAATTTCTCAAAACCCGATGCCCGAATAAGTAATTTCTTAAAAACAGATGCCCAAACTGGAATTCCTCAAAAACGATGCCCGATTAAGTAATTTCTCAAAAACCGACGTCCGAGTAAGTAATTTCTTATCAACTGCCCGGGCGACGTGATTTATCTGATGCCCGAAATAGCCAATCTGAATACCCAAGCCCGACTGATTAATTTCTCAAAACAAACGAAGCCCGATAGAATGCTTTCTCAATGATTGAGGCCCGAGCTGGCAATCCTAATAGTCAACCCCCCGGACCAGCAATAAATTCCGGAGTGATGACAAATTGTAACAATTCCAGATTTCCCAAACTAACAAATTTAATATAGTAGTGTATAGCTTATCTCCGAAGCCCTTAATGAGGATAATTTCCAAAAAATGAGATAATAGTGAGAGTATATAGATACTCCGGCGGAAGAAATTGGAATATTCTCGGGAGAGATGGTGTTTACAATTAATGTAAGACAACAAATGATATATTTCAAGTCTCACAACTTAAAACACACATGCACACAACAACACAAGAGTAAACACAATGATGATTTACGTAAAAGAGGATTTTGAGTTGTAAATAAAAAGGTGTCTGACGTGAAGAGCCTTGTGTGTCTAAGCAATTGTCACAAATGGGGAAAAACGTTGAGAATTGGATGAAATGTTGGTACTACTGTGGTGTCCCTTTCCATCGTGCATTCCAGTACAGTGCAATGTTGAGCAGCAGCCGCACACAGAACCTCACGTTGCTTAGCCTTAGTTAGTACTGAGAATACTTGATAGCATGAGAGCAGGCAATGTGTGTGTTGTGTATATGTTAAGCACTGGGGTTTCTTCCAACAAAAAAGAGGAGGGCTGATAAAAGCAAAGGGTCGGCCGGCAGGGGTTGAAATATTCTTTCGGGGACATTGTGAGTCAAAAGCAAAAGGGGCTTTTTCGGCATCCCGCCTGGAAGCTCCTTACACCTCTTACATATTATACCTTCGCCTTTAAACAGCATTACAGTCTTCCCATTTAATATAACCAGCATCACAGTCTTCATACTTCAACATTACAAACCAGCATCACATCACAGTCTTCTTCTACTTCTTCATCGCTCCACGTTCATAAACAAGCACATAACATACCATACAGGCTATACAGTCTTAAACAAGCTTAACACTATAACAAGCATAGCAGTCCTAAACATTATAACAAGCTTAACAGTCCTAAACTATAATAAGTATCTTGCAGTGCTTTTTAACGTGAAGTACTATATGCTTCGTAAACAAGTGTCATATACATAAGTATAAGTATATGGCTTGTCTGTATAAACTTAGCGTTTCTATAATGCTGCTGAGCTTAAACTCTGCTGAACGTTTTTGTATGTATAAACGAAGTATAGTAGATACTGCTCTCATGCTTTCAGAGATACTAAACGAGGTGTACTATATATGTAGGTATGTTCATAAGCGTTTACACACTTAATCTCCGAACATGCTCAAGTAAAGATGCGTGCCTTGTGTGTAGGTGGCTTTTTCCACCGTTCCTTTTTCCCCCATAGTCTCTTACGGCCTGTATGCATACTTTGTTGATCTCCGTACTCCGTCCGTGTGTGTGTGTGTGCCTTCCCTTGCCTTGCCTTTAGAGAAGCTTGCGTGTATATACTATAGATGAGCAGAGCAGACCTCATCCGTATCAGCATCTTCGTCTGATTCCTCTGAACCTACAGCCAAGGATAAGGGGCTGAGGAATAAACTCCAATGCGGCTGTCCTCTCTCTGAGTGCGCGCCGAGGCCGAGATGGGCTTGTGCCACCGGCACTTGAACCAGTGATGTTCGGCACTTTGAACGCGGGCTATCCAATCCTTTTCCTTTTTACTCAGCTCCCAAAACACCGACCGACCAACACGAGAATCCAACTGTAGCACTACACCTACCATCTACTTTCCGTCTTCCGTACTAACCCTTTTTCTTCTTCCATTTACCCTTTCCCTCATCCTCTTAACCTTTGTTTTATTACATTTCGTCAATACCTCATACATTTTTTCAACTTGATATTTATGGTACTGATGTTTTCACACTGATTATAATCCTGCTTTTAATTTTAGATATACGAATCTTCCATTAATCTGCGTGCTTTCTGCGCTCCTTATGTGCTTCATATGTTTTAGCTTCCTTTATCTTTTGATAGCGTTTTTCATTTTTCATCCGTTCACTTTTGACATTATTTTTCATTTCTTGAATGATGTTTGGTGTAGTCTTTGATGCTCTTGATCCAATATAGTGTCAATATTTTTGTCGTTTATGTGATATTTTCTCTAACTACGCATATTGTGTTTGCGTGTTTTTTAAAAGTTTGTTATATGTATGTACCTTTTAGCGTTTCGGAAGTTAATCTGCAACTTTCCTTGTTGTTAGTTGTGCTGGTTAGGTGTATTTGACGTAGAAAATCAGAATTTAATCAGTAATCATATGGTTTTTCGTATATGAATACTAGATCAGATCTGTAGTAGGTTATATGTTCATGGGAAATGCGACCGAAGTTGACACATTTAACTTAACTGTAATATTTATAATTTTGCTAATATTGGTTTTTTTCAGTATTTGTACTTGTAGGGAGTAGTTGCCTATTTAAGCTTTGAATTTGTTCACCGAAGTGATGACATGGCTTGATTGTTCATAAATGTCGAAGCTATAATATCCGAATTAATTACCTATATGATTTGTCTGGGATTTTCTCTAGCGCTTGGAGTTGGCTTGAATGAATTGAGAAGAGTTTATATTTTAAATGCATTTTTAAGGCTTGTTCTGGTGCAAACAAGCATTTGTGCCTTGCGTACATAGAATTACAATGCAATTAGCTTTGACCTTTGATATCCATTGAGGGGAACGGTCTCATGATGGACGTGTAGCGATATCGAGTTAAACATATTTAGTTAAGTCGTGTGCTAGACAGTGTTGTATATGTAGATGTAGATATTTCTTGAAGATGAACTTGAAACGTTTCAGGGGAGATGTAGTATAAATTCTAAATAATATTTAGGCTCCTATGGTTGCCAATGTGAATATACGCACACTTAGAAAATTCCGACTTTAGTTGCAATGTATTGGGGTATGTATTTGAAATGAAACCTGAAATCAATAGAAGCACCATGAAGGGAAACAGTATTTAATTTGGGGCAAGATCGGAGTTTCAAGTGGATATTGAGCTGCTATGTGTATCTATTTTAGTTCAGACTTTAGCAAAGTTATCTGCGAGAGGATGTGTGAGGAAAGGAAATCGGTGCAGGAGTTATGTACAATGTAGTTGAACAGATATGTATATCTTGGTGTTCTCGAAATTTGGTGACAAGGGTTGGCAAATAGTAATCAGGTGGAATGTGACATGCGACCGAAGGGAAAAGATGATACGGCTGGGAATGATTAGTGATTTATTTTATTCACAAGCGATAATTCTCCGTTGGTATTTAGGTTCAGTTGCTTCCAACTCTAGCTTTGCTGTCTATCAATATTAGACAAGTGAGTCATGTAATTCAGAAATAGTATGCGTTGGAGCTCAATGTATGAGAACAGATTTTATAACATGTTCCCAACCCGTTGACATACTGTACATGTTAAAAATCAGTATTTATAACAATTGCACATATGAAAGTTCACTGTATGTAAAGAGTTTGAACTCATTTTCAACTTTCAATATGTATCACTTATTTGTTCACCAGTCCTTATTGACTATGGGAAAATACTAATATTTTTCATGCGAGGAAAGCATTGTATTTGCGTTTGCTCCTTGTTATACATAGATATTTAGCGCTAAAAATCTCGTCTACATGGCCCGAATGAATGAACAGCGTTTGTAATTTTGCATGTCATGTTTTGTATTGAAAATGTAGAAGTTATTAGTATTTGTATCTAGACTACAGTGTACTATATCATAATTTGTACTGATACAATTGTATACTAAGGATTAACTTATCAGCAGTTGAGCTTGCTCGTGTGTAAGTTGTGCGAATATTTACATTTCCGACCTTACGAACCTATAATAAGTTCTAATACCGTTTTTAGTTCTCTTTAACCCATTTAGAACTTCACCCCCGAGTACATATTGGAGAGGGATGTATCAATCCGCACACACACACACAGAGATTAGAAATATGTATTTGCAGCATAGTTTCCGTCTGGCCTTTCCACAATCGCATCTCCAGCTATGATTCGCCCACTGGAGTCTGGAATAGGAGCAAATCCGATGCCGGGTGGTTCCACAAAAGAGCATGTACGTTTTACGGGGTTGTATTGGAATTGTACCTCTTTCTCGATCGTGTGCTTGTCAACGGATTGCCCTGGCTTCTGGCTAGAATACCCTATAACTGTATCCTTGTGTGCTATCTACAAGTAAAAGTATTACTTGGCTGATCGTCATTTCCCTGTCGGTCAAACCGTCAACATCGTTAAGTAGCTATATTAGTTAGCATCGTTTATAGTTGGCAACAATCGTCATTATTTTGATGATAGTCAACATCTTTGTCGTTGCGTTGCTACTTTTTGCATCGTTACTTTGGTATATCAGTAGAAATGCCATTATAAAAATATTGCGGATTCGATAAATCTTAGGCCTGTATGTATTACAGAAGTCACATCGGCAAGTCCTTAGTTGACGTTTTACGTCTATCATAACTATTAAGTACCCGTGATAACTATTAAGTTTCCATCATAACTTCAAGCTATCACCTATCAGTCGTCGATTGTGAAGCATTTTAAAGTTCGCGGGGCGAGGAATTGCAAACTATTATCAGGTTTTCCTTTGGTTGTTGAACAAACACTGGATAAGCTTAGTTAGTATTCCTGCCATGGATTTCCAACTTATATTTCATATATATTCAGCATTCTCAAGTGCCGAATGAACATGGAGATTCATGTACGAGTGATGTATGGTGTGCTATACATTGATTTGAGCTTTTTTTTTAGATAATTACTACAATTCGGTGAATTGTAAACCAATCTGGCAATTCATTATTTACTTGGCATTGAGCTGTCGTGCCACACCGACACGAACTTCACATACCTTGGTGCACACTATAAACCACACTTGGATGAATAAATTTCGTTTGGAAAATATTGATTATATATTTGGTAGACAAAGTACTCTATATGTACTTGTTACATATCTGCAAACATGCTTGAACTAACGGCGCTAAATGCAATACATTTTTTGTATGCACAAGTTCAGATTTGAGTACTATAGAAGATATACCGCAGGAGTATATATAGTTACATGCAGTTATTTGGAAGTATGCTAAAAGAGTTTACGATTTGTCTTTATCAACTTATTGTGAGATAAGAGGGACTTGAATATCATGTGCACTTTGAATAATGGTTATTTGCAGTCTCAATTAAACATGACGTCATTAAATCATTATCTTTATTTACGTTTTTATTTCCCACTATAGATTTTTCGTCTTTCATGTCAGTATTATCACCACGGGGAGAACGCTACAAAATTATAAGGATATAGAAACTCTGCACTTGTTTAAGGTACGGCATACCGAATTCTGCGCTCATATTCTTCCACCGTTAGTTTATTGATGACTACATTGTGGTTCTGGAAAACTGGAAAGGCGCGAAAGCAGCTTTGCGTTTTTCAGTTATTTACGTTAAAGTTTATTCTGGCGTCATTCGAAAACTGCAATAGCATATACGTAGTATATTTTGATTCTATTTGATGAAATAAGGGACGTTTATGCTTGAAGACATGTGCACGCGGGTTTTGGTAGAATGTCTACATGTCGTGACTGTGAGGGTGAGGATGCGACATATTTCAGATTAGTAGGAAAATTCGGAAATGAGTCTTTATTTGTACCAATAAATAAGTCTTTATAATTAGATTGTACTTACGGACTTAAGTAGACAGCTCAATAATTCACTCGATGTTGAGGTTGCTCAGGTATGCCGAGAATTAGAAGGATAATGTTGTCTGTCTGTAAAACTGCCTAAAATATACACATGAGAGGGGAATCCATTAGGGATTTTTGGAGAAGTCTGAGTAGTGACCCTAAATTCAAGTTCCTAATTATTATTATCTTCACCGTCGTTGCTTAAAGGGCAAAAATCCTCGTCATTCATTCCCTTCATTCATAAACAGTAATAACCACGGTGTTATTATTACCACATAGACAAACATACATCACACTGGCATTACAGCCCTTGTAAAGGTGAGAGGGTCCTGTGAATAATTACAAGTCGAACAAAAAATCCAAAAGGTAAATAACGAAACATGTCATTTCTAATTACAGCTCCAAACATTTACAGCCTTCCCTTCACGCTCTTTTAATGATTTTTTGAAGAACACTATAACACCCTTCGTCGTTTTTTCTAAACGAGATCATTCCCTGGTTAATTCCCTCAAGGTTTCTTGGCTTTCCTTTAAATTAGGAGTCTCATCATCGTGATTTATCATGTCTATGCAATTTATTGATGACAATTTTTGAAACGCAGCAACTAGAATCCGTTTGAAAAAGTACTGATGGTAGGCAATGAGATCATGCAACGGGCAGCAAATTTTTAGAAAACATAATATTGATTTATAAAAGTCATTTCATGCACCTACTAACTCCAGGGCTGACTGTAATGAAAGTTATGATGAGCAACGGGGTAAAAATATGTAGGAGCCGAAGGCAATATCCAGTATCTAGGTCGGTGCATACGGCAACAACTGTGTGGTTCACATCACTCAAATGTTTCTATGTAGTCTATATCTGTATATACACTGTAACCATAGTTCATATACGTCAATGTGAGTCACAGCGTTAATTATCCCAATCCTTAGTTGGTTCTATTATCGGTACATTTTCCCTTTTTCATCAAACCTGACAAAAGCTATGGACACAAAAATATTTCTATTTTTGATTAAATTCAAATGCAAAGGTTCAACCATATACTTCTTCAGCATTGTATATATTGTGAGTACACGTTTGGTAATCATCTCTCATGGAATTCTCCGTCAACCCAATGTTCATAAAGATTTGCCTGTCCGTCGGACCTGTCAGCAAGAAGGTAACTCCTGTGATGTGACATTTTGGTTCATGTACAAGTTAAAAGTAAAATACAAATTCATGTTATTTGTTGTATCTACAGTCTTTGATCTACAGTACAGAAATGAACTCTACACTCCGTTGACAGCGAAGCCTTGTCGATACATGGCAGAACAAAAATTGGAATCCTCTGTTTTTCAGCAACCTGTGATACAAAAATATATAGCTTATTACCATTACCAACATTAGTTTCTTCGGTAGTACATAATTAGTGCAGTAGTTCAGTACTACAATACATACTTTAGTTCGGGGTCAGATGTCTTTCTATAAATCTCACATGCACTTGCACTTTGAATGGATGTGAAGAAGTCCTGGAAAGGGACATGACTCTACCTCATAAGACCTTGATACACTATATCTATATACGGATTTACCTACTTGAATATATTAGTTTAGACATGATTTTAGTAGCATAGGTTATAGTTTTGGTTGTTTCAAAGTAGCTATCGAGGAGCTCTGATAATATTTAAGCTATAATTAGTATATGGCTAAGATAGTTTTGAGAATACGCTTTTGGTGATTTTGCTATAAGTAGTAGGAGTTCAAAATGCCTGTAGATAAGAATCAAAAAGCTAAACAGCTGGAGGGAAACATGTTTACTTTGGCTACCAACTTACAGAAGAAAAATCAGGATTTCCCATTTCCAGTTAACAAGAAAATGGTTGGTTGTTCCTATACGTTGGGGCTGATGTGCATTTTAATTTCATTGTTATAAATCAGAATGGCTTATTAACTATACACAGATGTATTGGCAGCCGTCCTTGTTCCTGAATAAAGACACGGATGCATTTTTGAAGTATCTACACATAGTCGTTATACTCATTTATGACGACTGTATCGATGCATGTCCACAGAGTTTAACGGCATGCCAGGGTTATAAAGCTTCGAGAGCTGGTTTGCATGCTGATGATTACGTTCGGTAAAGTAATGAATTACTGGGTCACATATTATGCTGATCAAGGGTATTAACGAAGCATTCCTTAGGCTGGGGTTATGACGACTTTAAACTTTGCCATTTATCATTATCATCATCTAATGGATAATACAAGCAAGAATATTTCCTTCGTTTATGTATTTATCTAGTAGCTTTAATAATAATAATTGTAATAGTTTCGGATGAGCCGAGGAAGGAGAAACAAGACAGTGTCGTGCAAAAATTATTACTGAAGCTAGAACTAGTTTGGCTGGCAAGGCATTATCTTATCTGACAGTTTATAGTGTGAGAGTATGTTGAAAAAAAAAGAGTATATAACAGTGGACCATGTATCCATACTCTTTTTTCTTCTGTAGCTTCTCCCTGTCTAGGGTCATCGTTATAGCAAATTTAGCGTTAGTAATAAATTATTTTTATTGTCACCTTGCTGATGGCCATGCAGTCACCAGTAATCGCTGAAAGGATGACCAGTGCAAAATGACTGTCAGTACAGCGACTTATCTGTCTTTTCGTGTATTATAATTTATGATGTTGCTTCACTTATACTACACAAACACACTTGTGTGTGTACTTACATAGCCATAGAGACAGGATAGTCACACAGAGAGAGAAGAAAAAACCGTTTTCCCAATTACAGCATGCTTAACTTTTAGATTATAATTTATTGAAAAACTATTGGATGCAAGTATTTTCGGAATCATTTATATACAATTTTGTGATTAGTTTCTTCTTAAATGGCTTTTATCCGAAGTTGGTCATGTTCTTTTGATTCCCTCCATCTCTTATTCTGATTCCCTGTAACATTTCACGCCTATTATTTTGCCTATAAAGTCATTCTTCGTCTCCAACTCGTTTTTGCTGATGCTGTCCCTTGAACAAAAAGGATCAGAATATTTTCACGCTACTGGTTTCCACATATGAGAATCACTTTACAGTGGTTCACCTGCGTAATGGACCAATGTCTAAATGATTTCAGAATTTTTAGTCTCGGTCGTATTCCAATTTTTATGTCTTTGTGGTCAGTTTATAACCAGATTATTAGGCTGAGGAGCATTACCTGTTTTGCATGATTAAACTCCGGCCTTACGGCTGCATGCATCAAGATGAATGAAATGGAAGAAAGGAACTTGAAAACGGTGACGAACGAGACAAATACATTAAAATTTTTACGCACGAGACATAAATATCAGCGGGAGCTGGGCGTCCGATACAACATATAAAATAAGGAATATGTAGTTGCGTGTATATTTTACTTACATATTTCGATGCAATGCACTTTACGGGCAGCCTCAATTCCTCTTGTCCTTCCTAATCCTCCCTCACTGCAGGCGGATTACCACTTGATGGACAGTTTGTCAAACCTGCTCTTATTCCTTAGCTTTTCAATATTTTGTCATGTTTTTCAACCATTTTCCTTGAGACATCCGACGAGGTTCCTTACCAAGAATTCACATTATTGTAATACATATACGGAGGTGTAAATAATTGTCGAGTCAAATCTGGAGTTTTGGCTCGTAGAATTCCAACGAGTTAACTGTATAGGATGATACGCTTCTTTAATATTTATTGTAACATCATCATGATTTCCACTTGACTTGTCAAACCTGACTCTTCTAGATGTTATGGAGATACTAAACTACAAAAATTTGGAAAATGAGAGATTTCCCTCGTCAAAGAATTAGTACATTTTTTAATGTCCTAAAATAAAAGGACATCTACAGATCTCTGCTTATAAGTTGCACCATGCCTAATACATATCAAGAGTGTGATAATATTATGACAACATGCCAAGCGGGAAATGTGATAGTTTATTAGTGAATTATATTTTTATGGCTACTTAAAAGCCGTACTAGTAATAACTTTCAACACACTTTACACTTATTAACTGCGTGAAATAATTTTAATAATAGCAAATAATATTATTATTGAATTCGTAGCATTATTAGTTAGATCTAAAGGAAGCTTGACCGGAACTCCTCAAAATGTGAATAGTATTTGTTTTGAAAGTTCAGTGAATGGTTATCATGTTACGGTCCGGGGCCATAAAGATGATAATACTGATTTTCATTTTAACTGTATAATTTGTGCCACAACGCTACAGTAATAGATATGAATTTTAATTTAAAATCTCCATCTATAGGTGTATATTGGAATCTATAAGGTATTGTGCTTGACCTCCAAATGGATATGACTAAATAATAATTCTTATTACAAATGTAAGGATTCGTTAAAATCAGCTTTCGTAAGCTCTAATAGGTTCACCGATAAACTGAATGTAGAGGGCACAACCTTATTATTATTATTATTGCAGATTAATTGTTAATGGTCATTACTAGGCCTGGGACCATTTCGCGTTTTTGGGCCTAAAAATTTCGCAAAATTACAGTCAATTTTTCGCGATATTTCGCAA
>JAQGAK010000082.1:0-169217 GCA_034696945.1 Lipothrix lubbocki | reverse complement strand
AATTTACTAATTTTATCAATTTACTAATTTTATCAATTTACTAATTTTATCAATTTAATGTGACCAATTTCACCAATTTTACTAATGTTAAAATAATTTCAACAATTTCAAATACAAATTTCACCAATTTTACTAATGTTACGAATTTCACCAATTTACCAATTTTACCAATTGACTAATGTTACAAATTTTACAAAATTGTACAAGATGCCAATGTTAATAAATCAATGTGCGAATCTTCGTTAAAATGCTAAAATTGTGACGAACGATTTTTGTGAAGATATCTGTATCAAGTCCTATGTGGGACGATATGGCAATTTTGGTTCCGATTGCGAAAGTTATAAGCAATCAGAATGTAGTAAATAATCTTAAGATAAATGATCTTAAATGCTCATATACGCTACTCCAAAATGCGAAATATTGCAAAAAAAGTAACGGTGGTGTTTGGTGTCGAAGCATGATGAGAAGACGCCGTCCACCACCCGCAAAACGTTGATTCCGTGACAGAAGGAAATAGTGATCAGCCGGCTGTTCCCTTGGATTTGAAGCTCTCACGCCCATCTACTGGTGAGAAGAGGAAGGCGGCGGATAGAAGGTTGAGAGTCCCATGTTATACATATGAGTTGGTAAACTCTATACTCAAAGCATAGGAAGGAGTAGGACTGAAGATAGAAGGCAGAGAGTAGAAAGTCCCCGGTGTTGAAACCTCTTAGGGCTATCAGCACACACAGTGTCAGATTCATATTTGCAGAGCAATGGCGTCTGAGTCGGAAGAGACAATTTCTGATCAGGAAAAGGTAATTGTTACTGGATTTTTAACTGGGAATAAATTATTTTAACTATTATTTTAATACCTTCTTATCCTCCCGTACAGGTTCGCATAGTCTCGGATTTTATCCTCCACTCCCCACCGGGTGAATTCAACGAAGTTTTTAACGGTGAGTAATTCTTTCGTGGCATTGGGCGTTTACCGTACATATACGAAAAAACCCGTATGGAATTTAGGATCCGTGTGTACATATCTATACAATACAACATCCTCCAACCCTCCTGTCACTCTGTCCGGCTTATTAAATTTAAACATTGTAATTAACATCCATTCCAATTGACGTCTTGCCCTGTGTAAGTCCATTAGTTAAACTCCCTCAGTCACTGCCGCACGGACTGACAAATGTCAACTTTGAACACTTGTTGGACGGTAATAGGATGGATGGTTGAGGATTAGATATGTGCACTGCTGTGGGAACTAATATGCTGTATTTTGTCGATAGGGAATGAGTAATACGATGGAGATGTACATCATCATTTTTTTTAGATTTGACCCCATTACAAAAATTTTAATGTATTCTGAACAGCCATTTATCTTAGACATTAATTCGGATGTGTTTCCATTTATTTACAGATGTTCGGACGCTCTTGAATAATGATACACTGCTTAAAGAAGGTGCTTCAAGGTTGGTGAATTCAACAAATGATTAACATTAAATTCTTTTGACTAATATCATATATTTGCTTTAGTAATTATTATCGATGCTTTAATCATAATAATTTTATTATTATTAGTGCTATTATTATTAAATCAAATATATAAGTAAAGTACAGTAATCAAGTTATGATTAAGCTGTATTAGGTATGTAATATCGAATGTAATTTATCTTGTGTCGATAGTTGGTGACATTATTCGAATTTGAACTATAGTAGTATATAGGGAAACCATTGGGTGTATACGATTTCGTAACATAATTCTTGGACCGGATATTTTAAGTATAGTTTCACTGGCGACGATTTCCTCCTCTGTGTACAAGTAATACGTTTACCAGGAAAAGTTGATAAGAGGGAGTGTGAGTGAGTAGAAGACAAGTGTTGTGGTGTGTTTCGAGCTGTTGAGCTACTGCAGTGGCGTTAAGACATGGGATGTTTGTTATTACTGTAGCCGTTATGAGTAGCTTTATGGAACATGTGTGGTTAAATGGGTGCTTGATTTGTAATATTTTAACATTGCAGTGCTTTTGCCCAATACAATAAGGACCAGTTGACACCATGTAAGGTGACTGGATCTGAATATCCCGTGCTAATTTCGGAGCACAATGACCTTGGCACTGGCCGGTTCTATGATCCACGAACTAAGCAATCTTTTCGGTACGACCATTTAAGGAAGGAAGCCACGGACTTTCAGGTGCGGAGTCTAAATTATATTGTGAATCACATTTGTTGGTTATAATTCACCAGTTTGGCAAAAAGCATACAAATGTGGTTGATGCTGAATAAATATTATGCTGATTTTTTAAATTTTGATTTATATTTTTAGCCCTGGGAAGGTGATAAGAAAAGTGAATCGTGGCGGTCTTCTCTTGAATCAAAGTTCGAAAACTACGTTAATCAGCATTATCCTCATGGGGCGTTTTCTATTTTCTCGCGTTTATCTGGAAATATCGTTACTTTAGTCGCTTGCATTGAGGACCATCAATTTCAACCTAAAAACTTCTGGTAAATATATCTCATGACATTTATTTTTATTGCTACTTACGCATTTTTTCAGTACGTACGAGAGTATCATTAGTGTTTCGCCTGATGATGAGCACTGACTGTGTTCGAAGGGTAACATTTGATAAATTAATAAAATTGACTTTCCCACTTACTCCGTTATATGAATTTACTTTTGAGTACATGCTGAAGGTTTTAGTTTTCGTAGTAATTAATTTAGTATTTTGTTATGAAATGAAGGAACGGTCGTTGGCGCTCTCAGTGGACTGTTAGTTTCGACCCGAGTGCTTTAGGGGAAAATGTAGAGTTAAAAGGTGTTATTAAAGTTCAAGTTCATTATTACGAAGATGGCAACGTTCAGTTGGTTAGTTCCAAAGATGTAAAGCACAACATTCAAATCGCAGTAAGTCATACAATATTTTTAATATGACAAGAAGCATTTAGAATTTATCCTTGAGGTTCCCTGGATTAATGTGTTTTTGATTTTTACAGAGTGAAACTGATTTCGCACTGGAATTTACGAAGCTCGTCGAAAGTGCCGAGAGTGAATACCACAACGCTCTTAGTAAGTTTTTGTTGCTTTATTTTGCTGTACCTATTTGTTTTACTGTGCAAAATGTAGACAGAATCTCTACACATTCATAAAGTATATAATATATTATTAGTATATAATATATAATATATACTTCATTAAGTTTTTTAGAGTTTTAGATAGGTCTGTAATTGTTTCATGTATTCTCAAGCATTGAAGTTTTCATTAATGACTGTTTAAATTGAAAGTAGGAATCTAACGTAAAAACTAAAATCTGGACACAACATATTTCAATTTGTAGGTTGAGTGTACCGTTGTATATAATGGCATTGGGGTGATTCAGTGGACCTTTTCGATTTTTTGATTAATGGGTTGTAGTATGATTACTAGTAGCATGAACAATGCCATCACTAGCCTGACGAGAATAATCGAGCTGTTTATTCATATTAGCGAATCTAATTTGCAAGATTTTTTTAGCTGTAGCTATAAACTTTTGGGACAAAATCTGGCAAGTGTTCTCATTTGTTGCGTCCGTCCAGTTGGCAGTAGGCGTAGGTGCTTCGGAATCCTTTTCCAGTTTACGTTTACACAGAAGCTACAAGCTACGGAAGCTTCTTTTTCAGCTCTTTAATAACAACAGACGAATACATACTTTGTAACCCAGTAGTATAAACCCCAAATTTTTTAACACATTATACTCAATGCGCTTGTTTAATGAAGTTAAACAGTTAGTTGGATTTTTTCAAAAAATGGTAAATCCTGGGGCGATTGCAAGAGTTGATAAAAAGACTGTTTTATTGTCACTGCTTCCCATAGGAAGTAGCCGAAATGACTCAGTATTAGTATACATTTACTAAATTTTGGAAGTTGATAATAATTACAAAATTATTTTAGTTTACGTCAATATTAAATATGTTAGCTCACTTTGCAAATCTTGATATAATGGTTGAATTAAATAAAAATACTGCTTGAAAATTCTCAGTAGTGATTTTGTATGTTTTTTGTTATCCTTTTTCAGGTGAAAACTACCAGACAATGTCTGACACAACTTTTAAGGCCTTGCGACGTCTTCTACCGGTGACCCGAACTAAAATAGATTGGAACAAAATTGTATCGTATTCCATCGGCAAGGAACTGCGTTCTCAATGATACTGATTCTTTCAATTTTCAGTTACTTTTAATTGGGATAAAAGCTCAAAAATATACCTTTTTTGAATTATTATTGTTAATAATAATAGTACTTTCATTTCCATGAAAGTATGTTTCATACTACATCTACCTTATAACATAGATTTTTTTAGTAATCTTATTCGCTATTAAGAACGAAACCAGGATTACCTTTTAATGAGAAAACAGTTATATATACATTCGTGTAAGGCGCAAAAATTATCTCCTATCGTTCCCTATTATATTTCTTCTTACCAAATTCACTTCTTCAAAACAAAAATCTTCCATGCTTAGGGTATAACTTATTACGAATACATATTATTACATATATATTGAGAAATAACATTATATTATTACATACATTGTAAAAGCTGAACAAGGATGAATGAATAAATTATTATAACTGATTGCGAATTGCTGGCTAAATACTTGTGGATTCTAATATGTCGAGTGGGTGTCTTTCAACCACCTGCGTTTAATGCTTAGATAGATATACATCCAATCAAACGCAAAATTGTTTTGTGTGCAGTACATAATTTGTAACCAAGGTTTTATAGTTTCTCCATATGTAGTCCTTAAATTCCTTTTTATTACCACACGCATGACTTATCTCAAAGGGTATATATGTGTAGTGTTAAAAGTTTAAGTGATTACAGCTTCGCATGAATCTCCGGTTTCTGAAATAGACTACCAGTTTTATAGAGTTGGCTACTGTTGATTGTGAAGTAGAAATTCGGATGCCCTTTGTAGTGTGGGTTTCTCATATCATTCGCCTCGCTCGTAACTTTGCAAGTTTCAACTTTTACATTCCTCTTCCCTTTGTCCTCTTATTATATTGCATTCATCGTGAGAGATTCAACTCCTCGATTGCTATTTATGTATATAGTGTATTTATTGTAATTTTGATACTGCTTTATAAACTTGGCGTATCATGGTTGGTCATTGATGGCATATACAGCCCCATAAACCTTCGTTTTACTAGGATTGTAGCACATCGTTAGATTGTAAAAGTAAAAGTCCCTCGGGATCGCGAACAACTAAACTTAACTGCTATCATCTTCCTCCACAACAAATCTTTGGTTAATTTAACGTTTTCGAATAGTAATGCTCCTCATTCAACGTTGGTAACTGATTATGGATCTTGTTTTAACCCTTTGGAGCAATAGAACGCACTTAATTTAATTTAACAACGGGTTCCTTAAGTAATGATACATCTTTTGCATGATCACCACAATAATTCTACGTTGCATTTTGGGTTCTGTTGTAGCTATATACACGGCAATCGATCACTATTCTTCATCAGAGTTTTTATGAACATGTCATTTTTCCTTACGATCTAAATCAAAGGAAAAGAGTCTATTTGTGCTTTTATACGCGGTACTTGTATACATTTTGCTTAGAGCACAGTCGTGATTTATGCGTAAGAACTGAAAGATATAAGCTATAGTGATAAGGTAGCGAGGTCATTGACAAAGCTCATAACATTTTAAAATTGATGAGTAGAGTGAGGGTATGAAAATCTAATTTATTTTGCTTGTAATTTAGCGGAAATGGAGATATAATTGAATTATGATCCAGATATTTCTTTTACTCTTTTTTTGTCATCATCATCGTCGTCGTCGCATATCTAACACGAACAGTAGACAATATGCTGGTTGGGAAGGCGTTTCAATGGAAATACCTAGCGTCGGTAAGGTAATCAGATACCAACTTCGATGGAAATCTGCAGACTACGTGATGAAATTCCTTATGTACATACTAAAAAGATCTCTTTTTACCCTCCCCGTATAATCACAATTTTCAGTAAAAAAGTCGTCAGGGAGAATGACTCAATGCTTATATCTATATATTTTTGACTCGGTGCATTATTATTATGAACATGACCAGAAGTGTATATACTTCTATATAGTATATGATACTGATTTATGAAGCTAAATCATATTGTTCAAGCTTGTTATTTCATTTGTCTCTTCATAGACGGAGTGAGTAAAATGTATATAGGCAATAAAAATAACTCCACTAATACCCTAAGAATCTGAACTCCACTGAAATAATATATGACAAATTTATTATTATCTCTTCAGTCTCTGGAATCCACGAAGATGAAAGCCTTATGGAATCCCTCTCCTATGTAGGTATGTAAACTAAAAAAGTCAACAAAAAAAAATATTCCCACATTCCTCTTTCTGCGTAAGTATTTTGTTATGGATTTGAGGTAGAAATTTTAATAGTTAATAGCTAATATCAGTAAAGCTACTCAACTTATCTTTAGAGCGAAGGAAGGGAAAAAGTTCTTTATAAGTTCAGGTATGTGAAGTATATTATAATGTATGAAGATAGGAGCAGGAGGAGAAGTAAGTGCATTGAAAATAAAGCTTTAAAACCTCAAAGATAATAGAGTAAAAAGGAAACGCCGCAATAATGTTGCCCCTTTTTTATACTTTCTTGTAGTTGTAGTAATGTTTTTCCTGTACTCAATCTACCTTGGTTTACAAGGGTTGAGGTTGGAAAGGAATGCATTCGGATAATTCGGTTAGATATGTACAGTGCAGGGCCGGATGTACAAAGTGGGGTATAGCTGATAAAAAGGTGAAAACCGACGGTGTACATGTTCACGTATGCATGTGTAGCATCGACTCTACCTATCTCCTGTACTTCAAGAATATGAATCCATCACACGGGGGAAACGTCTCTGTCTCTGGAGCTATTTGAATACATATACTCATTACATTTTTATATGTAGCACATATTTGTGTATATAGTGAATATATAGAATGTGTAGTGGTAGATGATATAGTGATTGCATCCCTTACAGTATAGGCATGTAAAGTTTTATAACAGGCAACTACACAACAACAACAGAGAGGAGCACACATATTACAGGATAAAATAAAGGTATGTTCATGTTCCTTCGTCTTCACCGTTGTTGTTCCGTTCTGTGTGAGTTTGGAGGAGCATATCCATACACTATTATAGAAGAGGGAGGTGAGAGGAATCTGCAGAACAAAGGCTCCAGCCATTATACATGCCCGTAGATTGTACAAAGCCAGCACACAAACATAAGACCGACGGACCAACCGAGCTATGTGTGAGATGGAAGAAGAGTGTGGCGGTCGCGGAGTGGGATTATAGGCTCAGACCGCACTGAATAATAAGTAAATCCTTAGATGTGGGAGGACCGCCTTGGTGCTAATGACTCACGGTCTTTCGTTCCTAGAGGATGCAGAGCCCATTTCCTGAACGTGATGAAAATTATTTGCCGTTCGTATGTCATGTTCTTACGCCAAGTGATTCATCTCATTTTGGGGTGACACATTATACACAGCTCCACACTGAGCATCTTAGGTTGAGCGATACAAAAGTTTATATAAAATTTATACGTGTCCGTCAAAATTGTTTTTTCTCCCTCTCTTCCCCAAATTATGATACACTAAACGTAGCTTTGGTATGAAAAGGACAGGATATTAGCTAAGTACTTACAAGATGAATGCAAGCATGTCCTATTGCATTTTTGCCTGTCTTTATACACATATTTATCTATATCCTCTCGTTGCACTGCCAGCAAAATTACCCGAAAAAATATATTGTGAACGCTTGTACATAGGGGAGCTGATGGGAACTCGAAACGGCATTAACAATTTTTGCCTATAAACTACACATGGTCTCATCAAGATGGTAGTTCTTACTGCTTGGTTTGTGTACCGCATGAAGCAATGTGGATGCGACATTATAGTGCAATCAGAATCAAAGGCACCTCTTCTCCTGACGATGATAATCCAAACTTGGAAACGCTTCGTAGACTGTTGAGACGCTAGGTTCTTAATCTTCTCTCTATAGAAATAAGGGATGAGTGAGCGAAACAGAAAGATATGAGAAAAATTAGGAATACATTTAGGAAAAGAGGAGAAAAAGACGCCAATACACACACATGCCCTAGCTATATAGAGGAATAATCTCTGAGGTTAATAAGTTTTATGCTTGATAACTTGCTTGAATTATTATTATGGAAGGAATGAATTGTCGACAGCGGATGACATGCAAAGCTTATAAGTCATCCTAATAGTCACAATTCTAAGTAATGGTCCCGGCTGGCCATGCATTACATGGCAAAATCTATGCATTTCATTAGCATTTCGTCATTTTTATTAGCATGTGAAATACCCCAAATCTCTGCCGAACTTTCCTCTGTTTCTCGTATCATTACAATGTATGTATGTAAGTATTTAATGTTTTCGCATCTATAGTTATACTCGTTTCTAGATGCAGTTTCAGTATGTACTACGGGAACATCACCATAAACTTAGATTACAGATACCTAGGTGTGTTTGTGTGTGTGGTGTGTCTGTTTTCCTCCGTGCGTTATGTTTACTTGCAGGACATTGCGGCGCGGACGAAAGCTAAAATGGAAAGTACCGGTTATGAATTGGGGTATTGGGGATAGTCCTGAATATAAAGTCAAATAAGTACTTGTGTTAACATTTGAAGTGATGAATTATAAAATCTATAAGTACTCATGTTATTACTCTTCCTGTGGCGTCCTTCCCAATTTCCACAGAATCGCTGTGAATTGTCTTGGGAGGCTTGGTGTCTGAGCAATCCGAAGATTGGGACACAATAATAAGAACATGTTGTATAGTAATAGGAACAGTAATAGGAGTGTATCAAAGATTAGTTTGTGCGTAAACATATAGTAAAGCACTTGTAGGACACTAAGGCACTTTTCGCGTGATACATTATCATATTAGTCAAGCAATAAATAAGGCGAGGAAAATCCAATATCAAATATTGTAGGTGTTCTGTTAAGGCGGAGCATTAATTTTATGAGTCCGTTCATGTGTTCTGTATGTTATTGTCTTTATCCACGGATATGTATTCCCTCGTTTCTCTCTGTTTTTTTATTTCGCATGAACTTGCATATATGTGATATTTATGATACTGAATTGGAGATGCTTTTGGGCAAGAACTCAAGTTTTAAGTAATATAAAGCACCATCAAAAAATGTTGTGTGTGCTGGTATGGTGTGGATGGATGTGTTGTGTTCACTTTATCAAATGACGTGAATCCTTGATACGTACGTGTATATCTGTATGTATACAAGACATGACATATTGCATTAACAACATGTATGAATTCCTTTGAAAAGCACATGAGCATTTTTTTATAATATCGTGATTATTTCCATGGTGATAACTCACACCAATTTTCTAACATTTCATTCCTCAAGGAAGAAGGTGATATTTCCTTGCTATAATGCGCTTAAGTATGGAAGATATTTTGTTAATATAATGTATTTACTACATACAAGTTATTCACTTTAGTGTATATAAGACTTACTTTAAGGGAAGATATCACCTTATCATACATTCTTACTTATGGATGGTATTTACTTGGTTTTTAACATACTTACTTATGTATCTTTTTCAAACTTGTACCTCCAATAGCGATTCAACTTCAACTATTTAGTTGAACATAAACGTATGCGTACAACTTTCGAGTTTAGCAGATTGTTCTCTATATGTAATGTGCAATCACTACACAAGATTGTGTACTTGTACTAGTGTACTTTCTTTCTTGATTGAGTGCATAAGTAATTTTCAGTTGGTAATTTCCATATTGACGATGGCTGTGAGTATCCATTTGTTATTTTATGTATCGAGAAAACTAACGATGAAACTTTGTCCATATTGTATTTTTTGCTATTATAACTACATATACATGGCAAGTATATAGAAGAAACGTTTGGACTTGTTGTCTATTATTTATTATTTCTTTTGCATACACATTAGATTTAAAAAAATGCATTCGAATTGCAAATTATAATGTATACCATCCTGTCATGTTTCCATCCACTAAATTTCTATAATGTGTCAAAAATTTGGAAACAAAATGATAATATGTCAATGTAAACCCCCCGAGCTCCATCAGTGCTCCGTGCAATAATAAGGCAACGTGTGAATGCTAATATAGATAAATGTTTTAGCCTATCCTCATATGCTCTCAAATGCCTGAGCTTTTTGATGTGCACGGAATGTTGTGAGAGATAAAATCCTTTCTGAAAACATATGTAAAGGAGGTGTAGATTTGCAGGCGAGAATAGTAACAGCAACAGTAACACAGTGGAGGAATGAAATATGATAAAATATCTTTCTCACACATTGTAACTTGTAACTCTAGCGCTACATTCAGATGTAAAGTACTTGGACTCACATGGGTTCATTTAATCCTAATATTCGGTCCTACTAAACTTCATACATAACTTATACTTCAAACTTATGTTCTACAATCCTAGTAAACTTCCATTCACAAGTCCTATAGTAGAATGCAGATATGCTCCTCACAAGTACTCATTTCATTCTGATGTTGGTCCTGCAGTAGATGTGGATAATGAGAAAATCAGCCGTGTTGCATTGGGGTGGTGAAATGAAAATAAAATGTCACTCTGCGGATTAGTTTCATTTTCATCTGACATTGTAGATGATGCTGATTTGATTAGAATATGCATTACAACCAGCGAAGGCTGCTCCTACTCCTTGGCCAACCAGATAATATCTGTATTAGTCCGCTTGATTATTTTATTTCTCGCTCGATTCTTATCACCATCCCATCTCACAACTAATTTGCAAAAGAGCAGTGAGTGAACTGAACCACAATGGTTATGTACACAGTAAGCAGAGCTAACCATTTGTAGCCTTGCGTTCTCTTTTTATCGCTCTATACATACATACAATTACTAATACTTGCATATGCAGACAATTACTAAAATACATCTTGCATACACAAAGATATAGACTTACAGATTACTCTCATAACAAAATAGTCAGTCCGTCAAATTTCTCTACTGTTACATATTATCATATGGTTGTAAAGCATATTACGAAAAGTACTTGTTTTTATTTAAGACCAGCCTCAGTGTAAAGCGTTTAAAGCATAAAATTAAAGTGGTTACAATCTGCATAACTTTGCTCGACCATTTCCATGCATCAGTAGTAGCTCTAGTAGAATTAAGCGGGACATCTTATAGTTGTATCTGTATATGCGTCCAAAATGCGAATACAATGTATATACATACATTCAAATCTTGTCCTTTTCCTCACTCTTGTTGGCTGACAAAGATCAAAAGCTGAGATGTGCAGAATAAAACACTTTGTTAAAAAGGTGTGACACCTTCAAAACTCTGTTGACCTCACATACTTTCAAACAGTTCCATAATACACACACACAAGTGCTTAAATTCAACAAATGCCTGCAAAGTCCTGCATCTACATGCACGCATTTTAAAAAGTTATGTTCTACTCGACGACCGCAACTAAAATGAATTAGTACATAATTTGATGTTTTTTTACAGGCCGATGTATATATGCCGGGAATGCATGCATAAGTACTCAAACATGACATAAATGTGCATACCTGTACATAAGAACTAAATACCAGATCATAAATATGCATACACGTACTGAACACCTATTACATATACAGTACATGAATGTGCATAACCACTAATACTTGTACAGGACATAAATGTGCATAGAGTTAATACATAAACATGACATAAATGTACATGGATACTTGCAAGCCACGTACACATGAGTACATGCATGTGCAAAGTAATGACACTTTTCTTCTAACCGTGTAAACTCTCATGTTTAGTAAACCTAATATATATGATGCAATTACAAAGATATTAAGGCACATGAAGGAAGCGTCCACTACTTTGCGCATCACAATTATTATACCATGCCATAGAAATAGTTGAAAAGAATAAGTTATATAGAAGAAAACTCTTTTTTGAAAATACACTGAGATTGCCTGTAGCTCTTAATAGCGGAACATTGCATTGCATTTTCCTTACAACCCTCAGAATCCTACTTCTGAAATGCAGTCTCTCCACAATGCGAAGGATTGTTGCTCCAAGTCTAATCTCTCTCTCAACTCTTTTCTCTTGTTCGCATTGTTACACTTCATCTTCCATGTTCAAGCTGGTAAGGCAGTGAATAGAAACGTTGAGGAGTGTGCAGCTTTTAAGAAATATCCATAGGCCATGTGGTCCTCCCTAGCTTATACTCTTATACTCCTATAACCTATACATGGAATCATCAACAACAACAAGAGGCAAAGGATCTTCTTAAATACTTTGCGACTCTACATTACTATGTATGTATGTACTTCCCAAATATAATTATTCAAGTCAGCCTCATATCCCCTCAGTACACCTATGCGTCTCTCTATTTCATACCTTTGTGACTTGACTTTTATTCTCGGAGATACTCATGTACATACCAACTTACACTTGACAGTAACACAAATAGCGAAGCTATGTTATACATAACGTTACGTTATCCGACGAGACGAGTATCGCCACAACAATGTATCGGGACACAACGTATCAGAGCAGGGTCGAAGACAAGAAGATTCACAACTAAGATAATTATACAACATAAAGGAATAGCCATGCAACACATGCAATATCAATGCAACACAAGAAATATCAATTCAATTCAACTGATATCAAAAGGAACGTACGAAATATCAAGTAATACAACAAATATCTCAGCAGCGTAAGAAGTACTTACATTGAGCAATCCAACAAATATCATAAGAAATATCATTAATATATTTACACATACAATATTACAACAAAATAGATATCAAAGCAGCATAAGGACTATCATTTATTAATAGGTATACAGATATCGTCATATTAATGGAACATAAGAAATATCCCAGCAACACAAGATTGAATGACAATATAATAAAACATAATTGGAGAATCACAGTTACAGCAGACGTTACGATCAAGAAGACGACCGCCAGAAAACATGTATCATCTGTTAACTTCAGTTACTATATCCTTTATTTATCATCATCCGGAAAAATATGAACTATATGACTATATTATTCTGACTGCACATCAGCATCTTCCCAAAAATAATGGTATTCGTATATAAACGTTATAATAAAAACGTGAGCGCGTTCGTCGTCTTGGAAAAATCCACGGACATCACATCACAATGCATTTTCCCTTCCAGGAAAAACTCCCAGAAAGAAACTCTTCATAAAGTGCGTGCACATGTACATACACACTCTCTCGCTATATAAAAGTACATACATCATGTCGTCGGCGAAGGGTCCTAAAGTACCAATTTCTATCTCCCCAACAAGAAATTGGTACTTTAAGACCTTCACGGTATATTCCTTCCCATAAGTATGTAATATCTATATACTTATCTATATCCATACTTATGGAAAGGAATATACTTTTATACAAGAAGTTCGGGCAAAATTTTTTGAATGCATTTTATTTAGGCCGCATTGTATTATTGTACACAGCGTATTTATAAAAATATAATCCAAGTGTTATATTGTGCACGACGGTGGGGTATAAGTATAAACCGTACAATAATGCTGTAAGGCATGACAAGAAGTAATAGATATACAGGTTTATAGCTATTCCTCAGGAGGCATATTATACTTTAAGGTATTACAGGATTGTAAACTTTTTCATCCCTCTATCTACATATAAGTATCTATACATACTTTAATCCCTACCGACGTCGCGACCACTGGCCTCTTATTCTATACTCGTCATATACTCCTCAGGAGTCCCAACAATACAGCAACAATAATACTTTTTCACAGTGCATTCTATCCGTACGCAAGAAGAAGAAGAAGAAGCAGAGAAGAAGAAGAAGACAACAACAACAAGGCATAAGCAGAGGAGACTATGAATGCTCAAGACACTGAACAGAGAGTGTGTGTGAGAGTTTGAAAAATACTTGAATAAAAATCCGTGAGAGAATATATAGCGTATATAAGAGGAACAGCAAGAAGAAATAAAGAAGAACATGATGATGAAGGAGCATAAAATGTGTATACACCGGCAGAGTTCTGGCCTTAATGGACGCACCAAGCACTCAGGATAATATGTATTGGAGTTTAAATGAAAAAGTCCCTGTAGATGTAACAGAAATCTACCCTCGACTCTGTTCAACTCGCAGACACCCCCATTAGGATAAACCCCCACGAATTTCTCGATGGAATGTTCCCTTGCCAAGTGCCATAATATCATCCTACTATCATTTATTCCTATTTTTAATGTCAATTTGAACCCTTTTCCAGTCGGATTTCCAGGAGCGGCGTGGAATTACGAACGGATTGGTATCAAAATTTTGACGGACTCTTCGAAATTCCAGGTGGACAGATGGTTGGAATGGATGGAGTTGGCAACACGGCAAGCGGAATTTGAGTGGTGCCTTTGTGTATTTCTCTCTCTCTCTCTCTCGTCGTGTCTTTTTCGTCTTTTATCCCCAACCACCAACCCTGTGCCCAGCCTTTATAGATGCAACAGCAGTTCGTTTCCTTTCCTTTCCTACGTTTGGTTTGGTCTTCTGTATGATAAAATATACACAAGAGCCTCTCGTTCGTTCAAAGCTGTAGAGCTTTAGATATAGAAGAGAGAAAAATAGTAAATGAGAGTTTCCTACCTATGTCCTGTCTGCTCTTTGCCGTCGAACACTCTTGTTGTTCTTCTTCTTTCATATTCTTATGGGCAGACTAGAATGTGAACTGAACTGTTGACTGTGTAGATTTTCTATATACGTTCGTTTCTTGTGTGCCTAGTGCTGCTTATTTATAATGTCATTTGAGAGTGGACGTGCTTTTAGTTCAAATAATAAGTGAATCAAAACTTGGAAATTTCATTAAACATTTGTGTGTTCCACACTAAATGGAGATTTAATTGGATCTTTAAGTATGGTAAGTCAATTTAATTTATTAAAAACTTTAGACGAGAAGTTCAACGCATATATATCTTCCTCCGTGTGGAAAGGAACTCTCTGGTGCTGCATGTTGCTTCACAGAACGGAGAGCGTTTAAGGTTAAGAAGGAAATTGGTCAGGTATAACAAAAGCTTCTTCTTGTATACTTCATATATATCTGGGTTTTTTCGTTACGTCCTCCATTTTGCTCCAACTCTTTTTGCCGATGGCCTATTGTTGTTGGATGGACGGGTTTTATTTTTATGAGGGATTTTTCCGAAAAGGGCATATGAACAGGAATTTTTCCTACATATTCTGGAGGTGCGTTTTCAGGAATGGCGTCAAAATTTAAGGCTTCAAAGATATCATCGGGGCTCCAGAAATTATGTCACAGATGAGAGCTCTGCAAAATTAACTGGTACAAAATTATATTTTAAATGTAAATTAAAAGGTGTAAAGTTCTGTGATTTCAAATACTGTTGAGGTTGCGATGTCAAATAATATATTGAGGTACCAATTGACCATACCAACCAATACCATACCAATTTCAAACTGAGATAAGATAAGACTTTCAAAACTTGCATAGATTGTGATATCAAAACTAAAATGCAGAGAAAAGTTTCATGAATAATGTGGGAACGGGACTCCCAGTCCAGAAATAGCGAAGACAGAGCATCACAGGGTTTTTGAAAATAGCGTGAAGATAAAATGATATTGTGGAAAGGAAATTCCGTAAATCTCTTGAAGATGGATTTTTCAAGAAATAAAATTCAATCAATCCTTTGCCCGTGCTAGTTTCCATTCTACCAACTCTTTGTACTGCATACAGAAATTTTGGATTTATTTTTATAAAGCTGGAATCGGTTTTTGAACAGTTTCACGTCCTTCGTAAATTGTTTACTTGCTCAAATGCTTGTCGGTGTGTCCTTTACATATACTTCTATATAACTTTTTTGTAAATCAAAACATATGAGCTTGGATTCTGTTGGAGGCGGATGTATATGTAGGGAATTTTATTAACCTGTATAAATTTGATACTGTACACACGAGTTGGAATAGTTTGACACAGAGAACTGTATTCCAGTAGTGTAACATCATGTATGATAAACACATAAGTTTCCTTCGTCTGTGTGAGATAAGATTTGTGTTGGAGGGAATGATGTGCGGTGAACTGTGTGCGTTAAATCAGGAATACCATGACAGTCTCAAGATAAACTTTTTTCCTTTAAAAAGGTAAACTTTAATATATTCACAGGATTTTGGGTTGAAACGTCAATTTATTGTCAGGTTTAAGCTCAGACAAATTTGTACAAATTTTACGGTTCACCCAACGATAGATGACGGGTGAAATAGTTGAGATTGTTAGGACACATATATTGTACACATTCCGCACATATTGTAACATCGTGTGGGAAAGACATTCATTCGAGTCTCCGTTGACATTTATGTTCTTCTTATAAATATAACAGTTTGAACTCTGAAACGACTGTTGACTGGGTACAAACGTAACTGAATCCTGCCACCCGGATCGAATAGTAATAACAAAGTTTAATGAAAGTATTGAGTGATAATTTATTATGGAGTTGCCACCGACATGCAACTACAGTAATTTAGATTGTCGTCAGTATTGAATTACCATTTTTTTCGACCTTATATTATTTGTTCAAGTCAATATATAAGTATACTATAGATGCTTGTATCAGCATTTACTCGGAGCTAAACAGTGTATTTATTAAGTTCACCAGAAGTGTTTCATTATCAGGACATGTGTACATATATTTTATTATTCTTAAATAGAGAGGTACAATTTATATTTTTGTTGAAGTGCGTACAGATGATTTTGAGAGAGATATAACATTTTTAGGTACGTGTACACCACCGTTGATTCATAGTGTATAAAATTTAAAGTTTATTCACCGTATCACGTAACACAAGAAAAATTAATGCATTCCTTATCAGTTGGTAAGTGTATTACAAGGAGTTGAGTCGTCAGTTTAAATGGAACCAAGGCATTCAATTTGTTCGAACTTATAAGTATATGATAGGCATGTATGCAAAACCCTTTATTATGTGGGGTGTCGATTTATGCCCAACTTGCTATTTTTACTTACGTTATCAAATGTTTGTCTTTTCGTTCTCTCTGGTGAAGTTAAAGCCATCAGCACGAACTCAAATTTGAAATATATAATCGAGAGTAGTTGAAGACATAATGGAGTCATGGCAGTTATACGTGCACATTCGAAGATCAACGCGGTAGTACTTTGCGTTAAAAAATGACTACTCATCTGCTGAGAATTATTTTTCAAGCCCTTGTAATAATAAGGAATAGGAGAGAGATCTTCAAAGGTATTTAGATACTCAAGGCCTATGTGCAAAATAAAGTATTTAGCATCCATCCGTGTACTTGTAGTACTATAGTATATCAGTAAGGAATAATAATTCATTGCCCGCCATATGCTAAGTATATTATGATAGGATCTTAATATTTAAATTGCTCGGCTTAGTTCCCCATAGGAGCAGCGAAGAGGTTTTAAGTGTCATTTCGTTTCAGATTTTGATAATGAAAACTTATGTGTAGTTATATTTTCCGCTCTCTGTCTGATTCGTTATATGTATGACGAGTGCAATATTACTACTTGTGTGATATTACTAATGTTTTGATTGGCGTGAAGAGCTGAGAAGAGCGAATCATCCAAGTTATGAGCCTGCATTTAATGAGGGAATTAGTGTCGAGTAAGGAAAGAATTCCTAGTGTATCCAAAGTTTTTCATGTCCTGACACATACCAAAATTAGATACCCATCCATAGAATATTGGCTTCTTTCGAGGTATTCGACATTAATGCTTATTGTCAGGACAAGACTTTTTCATTTCCCTCCATGGTGTAACTTTACGACTGTGTAAAAAACTTTTTCTATGGAACACTAGTCTGTACGGAGTTTAAAACAGGGATTGGTTCACCTTAGACGGTCATCAAATAGGACATGGGAGAATTCATGGATAAGAAATGTATTGATAAACACATAACTTTATTTTCGTTGTTTTTTTTTCTCGTTTTATATATAGAAAAAGGAGATAAGGCGTAGATATTTATGTTGATTGTTTACCAAGAAGAGTAATATTGGTTCGGTGTATATTTCCCCTTTCCAGAACAACTTGACAAGACTGGAATGGCAGAAAAGAAATGTTTGGTGGAAAGTTTAGCATGTCATCGTGATGTGTAGATAAGGATGATTGCAAGTTTCATCTCTGAGGAAACTTACACTCAATTTTCAGCAAGTGTTTCTCTATATATATGAACAGTACTGGAAATGCTGTCAGCGAGTTCAAAGTTGTGGTAATACTTGTTTCCCATTCATGTGTACATATTATACAATTGTTTCGTATACTGTGAATAGTATGCAATCTATACAGTAGCAACAATACTATGAAATAGTAAAACACTTCCTCGATTCGATGAAGAAAAACTGTATGAGATTTTTTCCCTTGCCAAAAGTGTGAAAGGCACGGTATTATATGAATTTGTACATCTACCCACAAATGTACATATTTTCGAAGTAGTCCCAGAATTATAGAGTGACAAGATAGATCAAGGTGCTTTGGCCCGACATTTACTTGAATACCACAAGACAGAACCTCATGAGAAAATAATACACGGATTTTTTCACGCCTCTTATTCTCTCGGTGGTTTTCTAAAGTTTTGCCATTGCTGCTGTTACTACTTTGCGATTGTAGTTAGATCTCGATATTGCTATACATTTTCTCGTTGCCACACACAGTCATTTCTACACTTTTTGCCATCACTATACTTACATTTTGGCGTTTCTACACACATTGTCAGCGCTACGTACGGAGTTTTTCTGTGTTGTTGTTGTTGTTGTTGCTGTCCCTGCTTACTGTTGTGCGGTGCCTGTCCTCGTTTTGTTGTCGTGCTGTTGAGAGAGTGCAAGAGTGTCTCCGTTTCTTGTCACCTTCCCAGTGTGTACCAGAATCAGTGTCAGAAATACAGTTGTACAGGGCTTACAGAAAGAGAAATAGCTCAAGAGCGGATTCTGCTGCCGTTCCGTCTCTCTGCGAGCACAAGTTTCCGTTTGGGGAGTCAGTAATATTATAAAAGTAAGGAAGTCTTCCTGTTCTCCCTGTGTGTGTGTGTGATTGTGTGAGCAGCGCATAGCAAACCGGAGAGGAGTGAGAGACTCTCGGAGTTTTGCTCCTCTGGAAAATATTGAGTCAAAGCCAGGAAAGTGTGAGAAGGAGTTTGGCTCTGCAGACGAGAGCAGAAGTGAGTGGAGCGTCAATTGTAACACAAGTGGTAAATGCAGTCAGGAGTTGTGTGTCCAGAGTCACTAGGTGAGGAACTAGAGACGAAGACTAAAACGGGAATTCCACAGCGGCAGTGACGACAATAACGACAATTTTAACAACAACCAATTCTTCTTCGTTTTGACGGCGACTTCGACGACAAAAAGAGAGCAGCAGAATTCGAGTGACAGAACATGACAAATCAGCATTCCTGTAAGTTGCCAAATAATTAGTCCCGTTACTGCACTTATATATAGGTATAATAGCCTGCGTAAGAGATGAATGTGTATTTCTGAGGCAGAGTGAGAGAGAGGCCGAGGGAGAAAGATGAAGAAGAATGTGTTTCTACTACTTCATCTGCTTGTTCCTCTATTATTATCATCGTCATCATCACCGTTTCCCATCACATATAGATAGATTTTTCTCCACCAGTTTTTTACCCTTGCTTTTGCTATATTTAAGACTCTATTCAGAGAACAAAAAGTATACATCGTGTACTTCCGCAAGTACCTACACAAATCTGTTTGCATCTTTCGAAAATAATTAACTGCCTGTCCATCAATCTCTAAATTTTTTTTCAAACCTTCCAAGTAGCAGTAGAGAGTGTTTGTAAAGTTCATTTTACAGCCCCTAAACTCTTCTGTATTTTTTTAATTTTTTTTTCTTCTGATTCTGCCTTTCGCTCCCTTGCTTCATCCCCTATATGTGCTGCTCTCAACGAATTCGGACTACTCTTTTCTACGTTTACTTCAACTATAAGTTTACTAGAGTAGCCTTCATCATATCTATTCAACCTTCTTAAAGTAGTCTTCACATATTTACAAGTATGTAAGTATTTATATAGATTCTAAGCACGGTGTAGTGTATGACAACAAGGGTTGGAAGCTGTTAGGAAGGAGGAAATGTGTCATCGTTGGCTGTAAGAATAATATTCCGCTACTAGACACGTTTGAGAATTTTCAGACCTCACATTATATATTGTATAGGATGAGAAAACGATTTGCGTGGCACTTTTAGTTGTTTGTCTACACATTGTTAAAATATTCAAGGTATGTTAAAAACATTCAGTCTGTTTTTGAGTGGTCAAAAAAATGAATGTTCATGGAGCTCGGGAGATGTATTTTGTATGTGTGTGTAATTATTTAAAACCCATATTTCTCCTTATACATTATACACTATTCATATTTGACTGTACAAAATCAACATGATTTTTCAATGGTTAGGTTATACTATTGAGTTTGACATTGTCGTTGAGTATATGTTTGATAATTTAGTTGCGTATATTTACGCTTGCAATTGAAGTCCCATACATTTACGCTTAAAATTTTACTTCTGTATATTTACTTTTGAAATTTTATTCGTGTGTATCTATTTGGAATTTCAGTTGTGCGTATGTAGTTATTTGAAATTTAGAATCGTGTGTGTGGGCAAGAGCCGTTTGAAATTTTAGTGAGTATGAGTTTGTTTGTGTGAGTTGATAATGTCGCACTGTTGAATGATGTGGTCCTCCTAGCTTGCATGTGTGTGTTCGAAATAGTTTGTAACCGGTAGGCTCATCACTTAGCAAACAACCATAAACACACTTACACACGCACTCATTAATGTGGACGTTCGTTCTTCACGACATATCCGAATTCTCGCTTAAGTATATACTATCTCCATGGCATGTTTAAAAATAGGTGTTTCTTTGGCCATTAAAGTCCGTCGAATTACTGATAAGAGCTGATAAGTTGATGTGATGAGATTTTTGACAGAGGAACAGTTTTACAAGCAAAGAGTGTGTATACACTGTGGGGCATTAGTTCCGTTTCCTCCCCTTTAGCTCGCTTCTCTACTGGAAAAAAGGATTCCGAATCTTGTAGTCACACTGATTCAACTGTCAAACTATACCAATTTGAACAATTGACATTTCAGGCGAACGTGTATAAAGGAGAGGGCGAAGGAAACGTGTTTAATGCCTCTCTTCTTCATTTGTTTAGACAATATCGGATATCTCGTCTCCTTAGGGGTATGACATGAATTCCTCTCTATCTCTCTCACACTTCTTCGCCCTGTCTCTCTCTCTCTCTCTGTTCTTGCAATATCCACTTGCTTGTTGTTCTTCGCTTGTTGTTGTTGTTGAAATCAGCCTATAGAGGAAGTAAAAAAATGATATTACACTATTGCTCACTATATTTATTTATTATACAGAAAGCAGAGAAGGGTTACTAATATGTATTAGATGTACATGCTTATGGTTTATTGGTAAAGCGTGAAAGTCGAGGGAAGTTGAAGAAATAAAGATAATAACGTATTCGTCTTCCAACTTACCTTGTTTCCTATCAAGACATGAAAGGCAAAGTTTGTTGATTGCGTAAAAGCACGCACGTAAGAGTGACGGAGAGGGAGATGGAATAAAAAAAAACTTACAGACCATACTTATGCTATAGTAGAGATATATATTCACAAACTTAAATTCATGATATTCGATAAACGTAAAGTGAATCCCCCCAAGGATTAACGCTTGTAGGAAAGTTATGTATAAGCTTGTATGATAGCTAACAATGTCTAGGTAAGACGGAGGGAATGTTATTCAAAGCGGCAAGCAGTCATCATCACCAACTGAGAGTCAATGCTACATTTTGTATAAAAGCTTACTTTCAAATCATCCTTTTTTAATGTGAGACCCGTATATTATTCGTCGTCTAATGTGAATTCTTATATTACTTATCCTCATGTGAGATCCTTCTTCCCGTATGCTAATGTGAGATCCTTGTATGCACAAACCGACATAAAATCAACGTGAAAGGTTTCCCTTGATAGTAAATACATGTGTTTGCTTAAGAAAACTCTTCAGTTTAATATCAAGATTTATTGTAAATAGAGAGAGCCAGAGAGCAAGAAAGAGAGGGAAGAAAGGGAGGGAGAGAGAAGCAAGGTAGTGAATGAGACACGAGTCAATATGTGTAAACAATAAAAGGACGACATGTACAAGTCATAATGGTTCTGACTTGAAAATCTCTGTTCTGGCTCTAAGAAGTTTCAGAATCATAGTGGTTTAAAAAACTGGAGTTCCACCTCTCTATGGATACGATATTTTCTATATACTATAAAGATTCATACGATTTCTACATGAAACAGGACGCAAAACAACCCTTTATGTGAAATTTAACTTGCATACATTCCCTACGGAATTAAACGTGCATATAATTCTTGTGGAAAAGATGCATGCATGATCCCTGCAGTAAAGATTCATACAATCCCTACAGTAAAGGAACATAAAATCCCAGCGTAAAAAACGTGTATACAGATGCCTATGGAAAACAAACCATTACAGTGGAGCTCCAAGTGCATTTGTTGGAGTATCTACTATGCACAGGCAAGGATGGCCTAGAGAAGAGGAAAGCGAGAAGGAATAAAACGAGAGAAGAAATAGAGATAGACGGAAGAATTTCGTGCAGTAAATACCAGTGTGACTCGCGAGAATTTTCTCCTTGATGAAGGAATGAATTGTGGACGAGTTGTTACTTGTGTGTATTATATGTAAGTATGTATACTGTAACAAGTAATAAATACTTAAAAGTGTAGAAAAAAGGGTTTTGCCCACTGGAATCTTTAAGCGTATAAAGAATATGTATGTAGACGTGAACAGTAAAACGTTTCGCACTGTGTGTGTGTTGAAGGTTCCTACATACATATATCTGTGTAGTGTTGAAACGATTGGGGAAGGAGAGAGGTAGAGTCAGAGGCAGAAGGCAAAGAGGGTGGAGGGTGACCAGACTCCTGTCATGTTTGAGTGTATGATCTTATAGCACTATGCTCTCTCCTCTCTCTCTCCGGTCGTGTTCATACATGTCGAGTGTATTTTCAATTTGAGAAGAAAAATAGGCTAATAAGAGTGACATAATAGAAAGAAAGGTATTTTATACAAGGAGGAAAATGGAAGGAAATATTGGGTCCATTTCGTCAGGGTCGAGTCTTCTCAATATGTACCGGTCTCAGTGTGACTAACTCGTCCATTCGTCGTGTGGGTAATGTTTGTGTTATTGTGTTGTATTGTCGTGACAGGAATGGAAAGTGTTTTCCATTAGCGAAATTGTAGACATAAATTTTCCAAGGGATACGTCTTCTTGGACTGATATATTCCTCCGATTTAACCCGATTTATCGCCACGCGTTTTGGATGTTTTCTTAATACAATTTCCATTCCTCATTCTAACTCTCTAGCAACTGTATGCCTTCTCTCGTGTCGTGTCCTATGCAATGCACTGTGGTGTTAGATCGCCTGAGAGCTCGTAGTATGTGTTAAGTTGAGGAGCTAAATGTACACAGGATTCCTTTACTGCATGGTATTAGTGTTCATTTCTTTTTACTCCTTTTCCCTCCACCCCTATACACACTAAACTTCGTTACTACTTTTAGTTAGTTATATCCTCTTGTTCTTCCTTTGGTTTCTTCCTTGTCTTTCAGGTCCTCTTCTCACCAGCCACCATGGTAATGTGAAACTGGAGTCATTATTGGAAGGCAAGGGTGCAAAAGACCAGCGGAGACTTGCCAAAGAGTTGACTCGTATTCACATTCTGGCTTTCATAATAATATGTTTGAAATTGTAGCGAAAACTTTATTCTTTCCTTTATTAGGAATCAAGTCCTATCTCTCTCAGTGTGTTGTTTTCCTTTCACGACCCTCCAGTATAAGTGCAACACTCGTGTCTTACATAAATGTATCTATGTATAAATTGTACATGTGCCTTTTTGGACTCGACGGCTTGCGTTTTCTTATTCTCTCGTATTTATGTATTACTCCTCATCTCTATGACTTCCTCTCTCTCTCCCTGGAAGTTAATATCTATAGGTCTTAAATGTAATATATACGAGGGTTTAATGTGTAGGAACATATCACTGTATCTCCTCCTTACGTATATAGCTTCTTCATGCCTCTCGGAGATGTCCTGAATGAATAGGGTAATTCTAGTGCGCGAAGTAGTCGCCAAAAGTCCTTTTCAACAATCTAGTTTATGTGACTGCTTGGACCCTGTTGTTAACTTCCGTAAATATCACACAGAAACTTGTTTTCATTTGGACTTCTTCAAGTGAAACGGAGTGAGTATGCCGGTTTTTGCTCAAGTTCCACCATAATATGTCTTTTCTTTCCTTGTTTCTAATGCTATGGCTCCTTTGCTCTATGTTCTGTTGGCCCTGGCTGGTACTAGGAAGGGTATTAGGTATGATTATAATAATAATTGTTATGTTATTATAGCATTCCTCGCAGCTTCTCCACATATGTCATTCATCCCGTCTCTCTGTTTCTTTTTACTCAGTCTCTCTTCATTCTTCTCGCGCTGGCTAGTTTTCTTGTAGTTTTATTGCCAAAATCTAGCGTCTAAGTCTTTATTCTTCCACATGCAAGTATTGGTGGTAGTTGCTTTTAAATGTTTTGTGAAACTCCGCAGTACACAGTATTATAAAACAGACTATGGATAACGTATGTCAAGTGTACTAAGCTACATTATTATTTTGCATTAGGTATATTAGGTTTGTTGTTGCTGTTGTTATACTTCCGAGCATGAGGAAGTCGTATCACCTTCTTAATAAATATTAGAGCTGAAGAATGACAGTGAGTGTAACTCTACGACTAATAGACCGTGAGGAGTCTAAAGGATTTCGTAAAGTGTGGTTCCTTCGTGTTTTGTGTGTGTGTTCTGTAATGTGCAATTATTTGTTTGGAATCCAGTTATGCGACGTATACGTATATGTAATATATACTGTATACAACAAGAATTGCAAGTCTTTCCGATGCAAAACAAATCTTATGTCTGTTACATGTCGTTGTTCAGTATTGTGTATGTATAACTACTATCTTGTCATACATAATGGACACTCTCCTGTGAGGTGGTGGCCCCTTCTTCTTTTTGTCGTGTTTATAGTCTAGTTCTTTTTCCGAAGACATGCTGGTCATCTCTCTTCCCATGTTAACTATGTAACATTACAAGCAACATCCGCTGATAGATGGTATTATTTGTGGAGGCAGAGTAACACTTTGTATCTATCTATATCTATCTAGTAAAGGAAGTTGCACCCAGCAACCTACTTTGGTGAAGATTGGTGTACATTTTATACTCCGACAGACTTAGAATGACAGAAGGAAATGTACTAAAGTCAGAGGTAGAGTCAGGCTCATGTATGGAGCAATATTATAATAATCATTGTTGAGCTTCTCTTTATAATATATATTATATTATGTAGTATATGACGTATATCCACAAGCAATTTATCTAATATACGTGATGTTGTGTTCTTGGGATGAAGACTCCCACGTGTGTTGAACAGTCAGAAGGATAGGTACAGACACTTGTAGGTCTATTTAAGTTTTGTGTTTCGACTGTATGTTGTCAAGATTGTGTAATATTGAGGTGGTTACTGAAGGTCTGTACATGTTAAAGTAATACTCATACTTCTGTTTATGTAAATATTGGAGAAGGTGAGACGTTACGTAGAATTTATATGTATCTACATATTGAAGTTCATTATGTGTGTGCTTTGGTATTGAGGTTGCTGGTGGATGTTTTAGACATACATTTTGAAATGTTGCATATTGTTATTCATAATTTTGCTTGTTATTCTCCTTCACTTATTCCATTAGGAGAAAGGCTCAGTTGGCGTAATAAAGGGTTGAGTTCCACTCTCCTCAAGCCATGAGCAGGAGCAAGAGGAATATAAAGTGTTTATAGTATATGGAAGAGGAAGAAATTAAGGATATGCTACTGCTATTTGTGTTATATGTATATGTTGTAAGAAGTATAATAAGCAGCAGCAGAGGCAACAACAACAACTTATGACTGTCTAGGTATAAGATAATAGTAGGGAGGGAGAAGGGGAATAATTTCTGTCTGTGCTTTGTACTTATGTTATGAGAGGCTGATGTATGTATATATATATATAAGAAGCGATTAAATTTTGCAACTTGACTTACGATTAGAATGAACAAAATGGATGGAAACCTCATTTTGTAAGTATATATACACATTACATCCACTTAAATACAAACTTGCACATATTTGAGCATACAAAACTGCGGATGAGACTTGGTGGACTATGTGGCTTTTGGCTTTTCCTCAGCAGCCTCTCTCGCCGTCCTCTTATTCTGTCTTTCTCTCTTCTAAAACTAATGTGGAGTTAAAAGGAGAGAGAGCGAGAAGCATCAAAGTTGATGAGAAAATTAATGTGAGTGAGTGAGTGAGAAATAGAGTAGAAGTTAACGAGGCTTTAATTGCTTTATTTGTTCGCATCGTTCATTATGCATAAATTTCACTTCCTCCTCCGGCCCTTCATTCAGAAAATAGTCCAGGCATATTTAAATGTAGTGAGGAGTGTGTATATGAGGGATGAAAATGCTTCTGTTTCCATTTGACTCCGGTACAATATCCATTAGGAAGGCTTTTACAGACTTGAGCCCTATTACATATTTGGTCGCGGGACTGACTGTATATGGTAGGTGTTCTAGTCGGTGGTCGGTCGGTTTGTTGAGGAGGTAGGAAAGAGGAGGACTCCCTGTCACCCTTTTTGCATGGTGGAGCGATGACAGTATTGTACTTACTGATTATACAAAAACGGGTGAAAAGACATGTCTCTAATGCTTGTCTATATTTGAAACCACTCCAATTTGTAGTCCACACTTAGGAGTAATGCTGAAAAGTCTAATGGAAAATGCATAGTTACTTGAGGGGCTCCTCCGTTTCCCTATTACTAGATTATAACTTTAACTATTTTAAGCACTGGGAATGCTCTATATTTTAATCTCTATATACATAATTATATAGATACATAGATATATACTGCACCCTGAACTAAAACTGTTCATCTTGGATCCTCATGCATGGATATATTCACATATCTCGGTACTACTTCATATATGTTTCTCCATCGGCACTCATACATTCTTTCATTTATCTCCCGGTTCCCTCCACTTTCTTCAACATTACTAAAGTTGACAAATTTTGACTACGGATGGATGCTCTCAAGTACCTTGTCTTCTCTCTCACTCCGCTCCCTGTCGCTCTTCATCAAGCCAGACACCAGGCTCTTCTTAGGGTATCATCTGTGAGCGACTGGTCTCTATGCACCTTCTGGGTAGTACAGGACAAGGCAGCATGGAAAATGTCATAAGAACAGGTCTATATCCAAAAAACCGTCAATACATAGGAGTATCTTTATGAGTAAATGCATAGTTGAGTATTTTACATAGTTTTCTGTCCTCCTGTCGTCCTCTTCCTCTCCCTTACATTTTTTTAAACTCCACACTGACAAGACTTACTACTATAATATACCTCCGGCATCGTCGTGGTTCACTTCTTGAGAAAAAAAAAGAAGAAGTTTTTTAACATTTTTTCAGTAGCAGGAGATTCGTCGGTGGCACTTTTCTTTCAAAAATTAAATGGAATCAGGGGGGACAGCGAATGTATTGTATCATTCTGGAAATGTATGTCTTATGTGAAAGTTTATTCTACCTGTATGTATGTAAATGTTACCAATACCTATAGTCACATTATATTGTGTGAGTAATAAGTATATTGCATCTCTGCCTAAGTACTAGTTCCTGTTCCTCTCTTATGAGTACTCTGCTGCATTTTATGGCACGAGTAATGGATGTACAGTTTAAAAGGTGATCCGTTCAGGAAAACAACAGAAACGCACCAATGCAATTGTGTTCGAAACAGAACAGAGAGAACGGAAAGAAAGGACCACTCAACTATGTTGTATATACACATGTAGAAGCTCTGAATTGTTCTTGTACGCTCAAATGAACAACACGAATAAGAAAACAAAAGCTGAGGAGTAAGGAGAAAATACCGAGAGTAGCCTACATGTAATCATACACTCCCATGTATTTTTTACTTCAAAGTCACAAAATCCATGTTCTGAGAAATATTTATTGGAAATCGTAACACCAAGTTCTTGTCTCCTTTTTTGCTTCAAATAGAATTACAAGGCTTGTGAATCAAAAGAAGTAGAGTGTTAGAATCACAGGAAAGAGGATAAAGTCAAAACTACGTGGTAAATTTATACAAAGCAAAGATACCGTGTGTGTTGGAAGACTAAGGTAAAGATATCTACAGGATTAGATTGGTAGCTAGATACTAAGGTTTTTGCTTCTTATATTCCTCATATGTCTTTCCGTACTTGAGATTCGTAATACTTCAAGTGTGTTTTCCTTGAAGAGGAGGAAAATTGTCGTTTATGAAATCTATATAAGATGGCTTGGCCCTCTTGAAAGTGAGTAGTGAGATTGTATTAAGAAACGGCTGTGTGTATATAGTATATTTATCTTTATATTTATATAATAGTGCGTGTGGGCCTCGTTCATCTCTAGCCTCAGTACTATATATTTTCAAGCTGCTCCTAAAGTGCATCTTAAGTTGAACTTGTTATTATGAACTGGAGCTACTACCCGGCTTACAGTGAATGTATGTGTGTGATTAACGAGAGGAAGAGTGGCGGGTTCTCCATGGAACCCATTTTTCCTCAAGTGTCTTGAGTTATGAGTTTTGACTTGAGCAAGCCATGTTTCCTCAGCTTAATCAAGTGTCGACTGACTCTTGCCAACTTTGTCTATTAAAACAAAGTATTTTTTTCGGTTCTTGTACTTTTTTCTTCTTCCGTTCCTTACCACTGCTCTTTCCTGCTCCCACTATCTCTGCTACTTGCGCTCTTATGTTACCCATGTATTTGATTTGTTTAGTGTATAGGAACATGTTACTCGGATGTTCATGGGAGTTGAGGTATTGCGGCATATGTTAGATAAGTTGTGTTCTCTAAGTGTGTAAGTATACAAACATATCATGTTAATAAATATGCAGTGCTAACGTATGTACGAACGTGTTCAGACAGTCGTTTAGGCCTCCGTGGCTTATTGAAAGTAGCATGTGAGTGTGTGTGTGGAGAGGTACAAGGAAAGACTGTTTTGCCACCACCGTCGCCTTATCTTAACTAATGTAAAGAGACCTCGTAGACTTCTTTATTTGTTTTTGAAGGGAAGACAGATATTACATGAGGAGGTCATGGAAGGTAGATGAAAGAATTAACGAACGGGAGAGGCAGCTCATACTACTGTTACTAGACTAAAGTCTTAAGTCTACAAGTAGTCAAATAATAGAATTGTCGTCGAATCATCAAGATTGAGATAGATTGAGAGAGTTTGATGGGTTAAAGTTTGTCGAACTTGTTTCTCCTCTCCGTTTTTCTAATAAGACTTCTTCTGTTAGAGACTCTTTAATAAGACTTACTATCCTACTTCAGTTGGGCTAACTATAGATGAAAGAATTAATGGAGTGGACGTATCTGTATATCTTAAGATAAAGTATATGTATAGAGCTAACGAATTACTGACAAGGACCAATCCACGGAAAGATGGAGGGAGCAAAAGAACTTGAAGAACACAGTATAGAAGTAGAGATGACAAGTATTTTCTATATTGAATCCCAGAAGCACCAGCTTTTTGATCTATCTAATGTTCAAGTAGTTTAGCTAATACAAAGCTAGTAATATATTGTTATTACATGACAGATATTATTGTAGTAACAGTAGTAGTCACATTTCTGGGATACTGTGGTGTCATTTTGGAACAGTTTGAAGACCTCTTGAATTTTTTTCTTCGTCATCTCTCCCTCATACTGTACTTACTCTTCTCATCTTCCTCTTTATATTTGTACCAGTCACATTTAATATGGCTTTTGTGTGCTGCAAGAACGATTACGTACTGCAATGGTTCCGTTCTCTGTCTTTACGGTGGGCATACCAGCCACCAAAATAGCAGGACGGAAGGAAGCAAATTACGTTCACTCCTTAGTTGACTATCATACTCAGTACACAAAAAGAAAAACCTACTAATATTTCATGCAGTCAAATTTAGAGTATCTATATATATAACACAAGAATTTACAGCAATAATGGTGATATGATATGCAGGCCCAACTATACATACAGAAAGCCTTAGTACTCACTTTGCTCTTTTTTCCCTCTGCTCTTACGAATGATTCTGCTAATGGAAGTGCAACACTTGAAAGCCTGATGCATTCGATGGTGTAGCCCAAACTTTTTGGGAAGTAATGAGTAGGAAGTCTAGTATGACCACCATGAAGAGAAAAGTCGCTTGGAGTAGCGAAGTCACCGACCGGGACTAACAATAAGAAATATTCTTCTTTTTTCTTGGTGAAAATATATATGACTATTTTGGTAACTCCACCAAGAGACCTAAGCTATGTTTTACACCATTGAATACTCCTATATACACATACATGTATGACTTTATTACTCTGTACCCTGATCGTTCATTCTTCGATGACTATCGGACATGGAGGGAGCGAAAGCTACGGAGAGGCCATAAGCTACAGTAAGTGAAAGAGATTTCTTTATGGACAGCAGAGGTTCAGTAACGTCCAGCCGTTAGCATTATTACGAATTCAGTATATATTCACTTATTGCTAGTCGTCCGACGTTCTTCTCCACATTCTCAAAATGTTGGTAGTACTGAGGTAACGAAAGGCAAACTTTGCTTCTTCTTGGAATAATCTCAGATTACTTGATTTCTTCGCTTCTTTCTCTCTCTCTCACTGCTGTTTTGGCTATAGAAAAACCAATTCTCCCTTCTTTTTCTTTGTCGCTTCCTTTTTCCTTTTTTATATTTCAGCGGAGTTTTTATGCTTCAGCGTTCTTTCCCTTATCCTATTGTTTTTGAGGTGAACTTGACTACCAAGGTATGTACATTTGGTAGATGATTGTTCCCATTTTTGTATATAGTGTTGCCGCCGCCGACGCCGCTGTCTCTTTTAGGACTTGTTTAGTTTGACTCGTTGGTTACAGAAGGAATATGCGGAACTCTGCTTGTTGTTGTTGTTCATGGGTTTAAAGGTATGCCTATGTAATTTCGGGTATGTATATGTATGACGCATTGTTGTTCTGGAAGGTATGTTTTGTTTGTATGTGAATAATCATGTTTGTATATGCTAAAGGTATGTGTATAATAGTGTTTGTGTTAAGATTTTGTATGTGTATTTGTTCGGAAATTTTGCTCTGACTGTGTATGTGTCTCCATGCCTGAGAGTTTTTCCAACATTGTGGTTTTCTCCTGCTGTGCAACCTATGATTATTTATGTTGCTAGTTGACAGAGTAGATCGATCTCCCTCTGTATCTCTCTGTTTTATCTTGTTCTTCTCCAGCAGGAACTTCTCCCTTGTTGTAGCCTTTTGTGCAACATTCCCTATAAGTCTATGTGTGTTAGTTTGTTCTTCATAAGTTGCGCTCCCCAGACTTTTTGAGCAGAGAAATGTATTTTCATGTAGATAGAATACATACACAAAGTATAGAAGAACAACAACTATCTATTCATATGTCTGAAATGATGATGATTTCAGCAAGACGCTTTAAATTGGGATTCCTAAGTCATCCTTTGCCATCACTTTGTCTCCATTCATAATGTCAAAGGTGTCTGGGGTAATTGATGCTCATGTGTCAAATCATAAAATGCTCATTAAGATCGACTCCCTACATGTAATCTCTCTACGTTCCTCTCTTTCGCTTCTCTGGTACTCTACTGCACACATAATAGTACACTCTTGTCCCTTGTCTAGTTTATTTGATGTTGCGAAATGTGAGACCGTCACATTATTTTAGCTTATCATTTGATGATACATGAGATAAGGGATAATTCAGATTTGTCAATTAGTCTTCAGGCCTGTTTTGCTACGGCGAGGAGACAAGAAAGAAAGATTGCCTCTGATAATATACTGTTAGTAGTACTCTGGCCGAAGAATGAAGAAGCCAGGAATGGAAGTTGAGATGGTGGTAACTATTAGTTTCCCAGTACACGTATTTTCGGCTTTCCCATGTTCCTCAAACCGCTTGTACATAATAACACCCCGTGTGTTCATGGGTCCTCTTGCAGTGATGCGACGTTCTTCTGATCTTCTCCGTGCATTTTATGGAATGACTCGTCTTATAGCGTCTTACTCACTTCATCTGACGCTGTATCTCACTTCTCTCTATCACTCCTTTCCTTTGTGTTATTATATGACTATATAGCACATAAAATTTGGGGGTAAGAGCTTCGGCATTCATTGGTTCATTCACTGGGTGCATCCGAACAGCTTGATAATCAAGTTGGTTGGAGAGATTTAAGCCGGCTATCTGAGCATTCTCTTACAATTACTCTCCTATCTATCTCTCTTTATAAGATCTCAATTATTAGTATTCCGATTGGAAACACATATCTATACTGGGGTCTTTTCAAGTCGTTTCCATGCAGAATGCTTACATTTTCTAGTTCGCGTTCCACAGTCGTATCTAGTCATTCATGTATCTATAAGTATAGTGATAATAACTACATATGCATTTGTTACGATTCCCACGTTTTACGCCGAAAGGTTAACGTACAAAACTGAATGGTTCTCTGTATGTATAAACGTGCACTATAGTATCCGCAAAAGTGAAAATTAGTTCCTTGAGAAGTCTTTCGGTAGGGAATCTATGTATCAGTGGAAATATCTGCAAGTAGGTACGTGTAATAAAATATAGGAGGGATTGAGAAAAGACTTGAAAATAAAGCTGGAAAAAGTCTGAAAATTTTCTCTCGTTTATTTCTTCTCTGCTTCCAACATTCAATTACGTATGTAAGCTATAGAAGAGTGGAGGGGTTGTGGGGGAGGAATCCGGAATGGTAGGCTGAATGAAAAAGTACGCTCTTAATGCTGTTATGTGTATATATACAGTCAAAGGACGGATGTTTCCAACGCCTGTACTTGTACACACATAAAGAAGCTTGGGTGAGATATTTGTAGATGTGAATCTAAAGTTATATTTTTCTGTTTGTCTGAATTTGTTTGAGTCTGGAGGGATTGGCGAGTAGTCAGTGAAAGGAAAGAAAACGAAGGGTTGAGGTTGTTATGGTCGACGGAGAGGAATGAGTGGAGTTGTGCAAACTTTCCCCATGTCCATCGAGTTGCAATAGTGCAGGAGAGCCGGAGTGAGAGGCTCACTCAGACAAAAGCAAAAGCCTTACCCTTCCAGTTGTTCTTCTAGTTGTTCCTGATGTATATGAACATAACTATATATAAATTCAGTTACCTCCTATATATGTCACTAGTAGATGAGGTTTACTATGGTTATATTTATGACCAAGACATGAAATCGTATGCATTCGCGGAACTTATGCGTTTTATAGGATCTGCTGAAGTCTTACAACATAGACTTTGGTGGGACTTGTGGGTAGTATTTGCTTTCAAGGAACTTATTGCATAAGGACAAAAAGTCGGTATGTCAGGTTCCTTCAAGCATTTATACTTGTGTGTGCGGGAGTACTTGCCTCTTCTTAGTTCTGTTGGTACGCTGTTTAACTCGGATGGGGAGAGAATTTCTACTCTTCAGTAGCTCCCGCTTCTCTTCTTTTCTGGTGATGGCCTTCTCTCTCTCTTCCTTGTTCTTCTTCTGCCTCTTGCTTGTGTGTTCCCTTTTGAGAGCAAGTCAAGTCAGCCAAAGAGTCGACTTTTACCAAAGTGTCTCATAATTTTAGTTTGTGCGGGAAGAGAAGCCAAGTGGAATGCAAGTATTTTAGGTTAAAATATACGTATATAAATCCACTTGTGTATGTGTTAGCTTGAGTTTTTCACTCCTGCGTATTTTATATATGAGGCTTGTGTGTTGAAGAATGAAAAGAACGTGAACTAGGAGTAAGGGTAATATACATACTTATAGAATGTGTTGGAGAGTTAAAGGGGAAGAGGTTCAGGAAATGTGTTAGTTATATATTATGAAATCCACGTTGAAGATAGTAAAGAGTTTCCAGTTACATGTGTGTGTATGTGTCTTTCTCGGTGTTCCTTCGTCGTCAGACTCTCCTCTACTCTATATGTTCACGTATTAACTTTAATTCATTCGGGTTTCTCTTTCACACATTCCTCCTCCAACCTTTTTAATACTTACACAGGAGGGAAGATTTCTCCACGTTGGCCTGTTAAGCCAACGATGGGGGTTTTTGTTATGGAAGTGCAGTTACAAGTTCCACAAGTCAAGAAATACAAACATGCACGAAGGGACGGTAGATGTTCATTTCCTCTGTACAACCTACTCTCAGGTAGATAGATATATGAATCATTTCAAAACATACACACTCAGTATATGTTATGATAATGTGTGTGTATATATATAAATAGTTACATATGTTTCATATGTGCCAAATTTTGTAGTAGCGGGAAAACTTTGTTGAGTAGATTTGAGTAGACTTAACGACCTTTTCTTCACGCTAGTCTCAAAAAGCTCCTGTGAAATTATCAGCGATGCAAGATCTACCTTTCCGCAAGCGCCTCTAAAATTCATTTCTTCCTCTAGTATCTATATTGCACTCTCGCCCCTTAACACTTGGTTCGTCGATTGCGTACGTATGGGTGGATGCATGAGTAGTTATCTGAAAAAAGAAAAGGCTTATTGCTTACACGTTACACATGGACATGGATATTGCTTCCTCTCTTTCTCTTGTTCTAGTGAAATCCTTTTTCGTTCTTCTTTCTCAATGCAGCTGGCTCCTGTAATGTAGATATGTAAAAGCGTTTGCTGTAATATGGTTTGCTGGCCAGCATTTGCTGTATACACGTTTTGGTGCAGCCGTTTACGTAGGTTGGGTGCAAACGTTTGTTGTATTTGCTTGTGTCGTGTGCTGTCCTCCGACTGTATTGCAGTTCCTTTCCTGAGTGTCACGATAAAGGGCTCTGACTCGTTTATTCGACAAGGAGTAATAGTATTATTGGATGCACCAGCAGTAGTAGCAGTACAAACGCAAGGATTGGTCTTAACACTAGTCTATCCTGTACACGTGAGGATGTCGTGTATACTGACTCCCGCATAGGGTGGTTTTGCAGAGTTCAAATCGAACAGATCTTTCTCGATTATTACTGAACAGCAAGAGAGAACGAGCTAGTGAGGGAAGCTTCTGTACGCCTTCAATGGTTTTCCGATTTTAACGACCAAATCGTAGCCGAAATACTAGTTACACCATTCGGTTTCGAGTGTTGAGGAGCACATGTATGTAGCGCAGTGAACAAAGCCGTAGGAGGTAGAATGTTTCGAATTACCGGGTAAAACTTGATGAGCGGTGGTAGTTTTCTTGACTCTCTCTCTCTCTGTATGTGTTGCATGAACTTTCCAAGGCTTGGTCTCAAATTCTGTGTAGGGAATTCTGAGATAAAATGAGAAATACTCTTTATTATTCGTTCTACAAGGACCGCAGCAAGGGTTAGCTTATACAGTAGTTAAAGCTTGCCATATCTTTGCTATATATGGAAATGATACCTATAGATTCTAAACCATTGCTAGTGTGGCATGTACACGGTCACGGCTTCCATAACAAGGCCTAATAGTATGTCAAACCCGCTTTTCGGCGACAGATGAATGCAAAGAACGATGCTGAGACTTATTGCTACATGTACATCTATATATACGAGTGTCAAATGCAAAATTGTAAATTCATATGCAAGGCTTATAGTTTGAGCTCGTATAATGTTGCTCGCAGTCAGATTGTTAACAAGAAAGGAATGAATTGAATGGCTATGTAATATGTATATACAGTCGATTCTCTCACTCCCAGAAGTCTAGAAAAAGTTATGTCGTGATCGTGAGAAGGAATTAAACTGGAGCGTTAACTGACGTCAGCACTCGGCAGAGTTTGTAATTACTGCTGCTACAATAATAATAAGAATGGGATATTATGATAAGTACAAGCTTTGTTTCATTATTTCTGTACGTATTTCTAAGTATCTATACGTCGTGCCTTCTGCTCATTATTAGTTCTGTGTATAGGTATAGTTGTACCCGAGAGCCGTTATTTAGTAACTTAATGGGGTGGTCGTCGGGATAAGAAATCACAGGGAAGAGAGGAATGAAAAGCCAGTGAGATGAAGCTAGACTAGGATTTGATGATTGGATGGGATGGAAAGCAGACTAGAGATTCGTACTTTATTACTTAGACTATGACTTTTCTCTAAAGAGATGTCATAGTAAATTTGACATACATATATAATTATAAGTATGTATTCAAAAATGGGTAAAATCAAGAGACTCTCCAGACTATAAATAGCAGCAAAATATTTTCTATACTGTGTAGGGCATTCTAAAATAATAATCCGGATTGCCTATTTTTTACCGTCAGAACTTGTGGAAGTAAAAAAAAGTTTGACATAGTTTATTGGAATATTCACATTGAGTTAAGTGAGAATGATGTCGTAACAAGGTTGGGATAGAGTGTATGGTAGGTTTACCACGGAAAACTTCTTTGGCGTGTCCAGAGGGACGCAATTCAATTTTTTCTTTTTTCCTTATTTTATATGACTGCCATCATTGTGTCTTGTAGAACTCACTATCATCCCAAAAACGAAATAAATTTGCTTCTTAATGGGCTTCAACGAGTAGAAATGAACTGATTTTAAATTGCTGCAATGACTTTATAAGAGCTATGGGAAATATAATTAAGTACATCGGAGAACAGGCTTGATGACAATAAAGACTAAATGAGACGGGCTAAAAGAGAGACAGAACTATTATCAGTATTTGACGTTATGTGATATATCCCATGGTCCTATACCTTTTATACCTATAAGGCTTAGATGCAGGACCAGCAGCTCAGTAGGATATGAGGCTTGAATAAGAAGCTTATAAAATCATGCCTTTTGGTACCTTTTACATGGAGGTGCTGTTCCTTCTCCTAGCTTATTATTGTCTTGAAGCCGTTGTTGTTGATGGTGGTGGAAACCCTATACATTTATGTATAAGATACATATAGGCCAGTCCATACTTGTATTACATCTGTTGTTGTTTGCATCCTTTTATATGCGTATGGATGCATCTATAATAAGTAGTAATTTCCTCCCAACCAGATTTTCAGCACATGAATGGTGTGATGAGACGGAGAGTTAAGTATACGAAGCTTTTAGATGAGAATCTATTACTTTAATGACGGATGACGGCATTTAACATGGTCTTTACTAAAATTTCTGGCCGCGTTCTAGCCGTGTAGTTTGAGTGTATTAGTCTGTAATAAGTAAGGAGTGAATTGGAAATGCTACATAGGCAGTGCTCTTCCGTTTTTCTCATAAGGCATAAGGATCACATAAGCATTGAGTGCAATCCTTATATGACAATGTCATTATCCTGAACCGTCTTTTTGAGATGAAGTCAAATGGCTTCGTGGTCAAGGAGCAGTGCTTAAAGCGTGTTACAGTTATAACATTTGTAGACAAAGTACGGCTGCATATAGTAAAAGTATTAGTATAGCGGGCAATATAGTTTGGTAGGTACTGCATATATACATATCTACTTGTCACAGTACATGCTATGTCCTATGGTAGACTATTACCACCTCTCTACTCAAATTACCCATAACTATACATATAGTGTTGCAGGTTCTTGAATTACGAATACTGTTACTTGGACGATAAAGCTAACTATATAGGATGTTTTGGCTCTTCGGAAGGAAGCAAGTCTCTATTTAAGTACATTTGCGTTATATGCACTTTACAATGTGTTAAAAAATGTTCAGGCTGTACGCTTTCAAAACCCTTGGTTTTGGTGGTGGTTGTCGTGTTGATAGATTGCCTGAACTTTGGTACTCACTTTTGGGTCATTCTCGCACTATCTTTTAAGAATTCATTCTCCTCGGTGCTGTCGTTCGAGCACTAATTTCATGTACCGTCTTTCCGGCTCGTATTCGAGATACACGTATGTATGCATACTTTGTCTTGGCAATCACTCGTTGTACGATCTTCGGTCACTTATTTCATACTTTCGGTTCTGCTAAAGACACTAGAGAAGAGATGTTAACGGCAGAAGAAGAAAGATGAGTGGATATGTATGTGTGTGTGTAACTAGAAAGGAGTGAAGAGAAGGCGGATAAGTAACCCAAATGGTGTGGCTCTCAATGATGGGCAGCATAGGAGGATGTAGAAGCTAAAAAGAAGGAAAGCTTCCATAAAAATTTATTTTTAGGGTGTACTCAACAGCCTAGTCGTAATAATGTACATTGAGTCTCGGCCTGTTCAGCAATTCTCTCCCTGTGTCTTTCATACTTCTTAGGTACACCGAGTGGGACTCATTAAGTGTTCATCTCATTACTTTATGAAGCTGATGGACTGAACAATGTCTGAGTACAGAGTTGAAAGAATGGTTGCAAAGCTGTCGTAATAAGATGCTTTTACTCACTGTATACTTGTGAATATATACTGCGTGATATTCTTTCATGGATGCTAGAATACATTTGGTGGTATGCTCAGTGTCAATGTATACTTGCATCACACAACACGCTCCTCATTCTCTTTATTCCATCCTTCTGCTCTTCTTATTCAGATAGCCATTATATGATTACACTTGCACTCTTCGTGTCTCTATCCTCTCTCGGTTCTTTCTGTGCTCATCTCTTTAATTTTTCTCTCTCCATCTCTAACACACATCTAACGCATAGGGAAGGCAAAGAGGAAAAAAGGGGGAAAAAGTTTAAAGTTGATATAATGCTCTTATGGGACCGAGAATCAGCGTTAATGGTTGACTGAGTGGAGTGATGCAAATATTTTTCCAAGTCGTCCTGTATGTATTATAGAGCAGAGGGACTAATATTTTCTTAAAAACTTGATTAGGCAAAGAGGCAAAAAGAATTAGTATGCAGACTGATGAAGTTTTTCATGACTATCTCTATCCCTCGCTAACATACAAGCATACATAGACACACTTGAAAAGTTACAAAATGAAATAGAATCTGAGAACAGTGTTTCACAGACTGGCAGATTTCAAGCAATTTACTTTATACTTTCCTATATTAAATATATGTAGTGAGCGTGTACTTTTCTACGGCTTATAAGTACAAGGTGTGTACAATGTTGGTTCCATATAATAACATGCAGATGCATAATGTTAAATTATGATATGGCTCACATACTTATTTGCTTCAATGGTATGCAAGATTTGAGTTATTTGCTTGGCTGCTATAAAATGTTTAAGCGTACTTATTCCCTTCATATACGATAAAAAGGAACAAGGGGATAGGACGGAAGGAAAAGCTTGGAGCTAATCGTAAGTACTGCTGGATGCAGTCCATAATATGACAGAGGATATTAGTCATGTCATGATATTATATGTATGTAGCTCATTGGGACGTTATCGTAAAAAGGCTGGAGGAGAAAAACGCCAAGCATTGTTGTCTGTTTGTGTCTGTGTGTGTGAGAGAGGAAAATTGATGTAGCTATTATATGTATCAACATACTTTTAGTTACTATGTCAGTGTAGAGTATCTACAGATGAGCCTCCTCTTCCACTTGTGCATATGTGATGATAGACATATTTTGTGGACGGAGAATCGTAATAATAATGTGGAATGTAACATGTAATGCAGTCTCAGTAATGAGATTGTTGGTAAAATTGAATCTGCTGTTGTCTCTGTCTTGTGTCTCTTTAATATTGCTCCCATGTATCATTATTATAATGTGATTTTCCTATAAATGTTTGTCCTAGTAACAATGAAATATCAAAAGTATTATATTTACAATGACTGCATCTTTGAAAAGTGTAGTTTGCAGCAGAGGGTGGTTGAAACTATGTGGACCATGGATATTACTGTGTGGTATCATAGGTGTTTGAGAACATGAGTCGCTTGAAAAGCTAGGGTTTTTGAGGCCTCGGAATGAGGTAGATCAAGAAGGATATCCTGGGAGTAAGTTTTCGGATTGAACTGCCTATTGGTTTTACCAAAGTGTCAACGTACGTACGTACCCACTTGAAATGCCGTATAGCATGATATTGGTTTTATAGCTATATTGGAGAGAGTATATGCATCCATTGTTTTCAACAAATGTATTAACCATATGAACAGTATGGCTTTGGCAAAGTGTCGAGATATATGTAGATGTGACTTGATATCGGTTTTCCCAAGTGTTGTGGATGTTTGGATTCAGTACTTAGGGATATACGCGTTGACTTGAGGTGGCTTATCTGGAACTGGTTGTTGTTCAAGTCGACTGATTTGCTTTTGGGATGATGTGGCTTTATGATGTTTTGTTGTTGCTGCCCTTCTTCCATGTGACGTAGAAGATCGGATGAAGGAACAAACGAAGAAACGTGTGTATTTGTACACAGACACTACTGATTGTGTATGTAAGATAGGGAATGGTGATCCCATCAGAGGAACTATAGACATATTGTGTTAGTAAATGGAAAAGCCAGTGTTCAACTTGCTGAGTGGAGGAGATAGCTGTTTGTGTGAGACTTTTTATTCATCTATATATGTAATCAAGATGTTAGTGAGTTTGTTAAGGTTGGGTCGTGCATTTATATCCATGTTAGAACTTATTATAGACACTACCTGACTTACAATCTTCAAGGACTTTAGGTTCTTCCAAGCTTTGGTATTCCCTTTGAACTGTAAATGATTTGGTTTGTTACGGTGGACATTGTAATGGTCGTGGTATGGGAGAGAGATGTAGTGGTAGGGTGGTTGGTTCGTTGGTTGGTTTGGTGGTTGCTTGCATTGCTGTGGAGTGAATGGATAGTTGAGTTTTCTGTAGTGGACGGATGGATAGTTGCCTTCGCTATGGTGGATGGATGGATAGTTGTTGAAAATGTAGGGTAGTTTCGATTGTGACATTAAAAATTTAAGCTTGAGATAGAGGAGCGGAAAAAAGTTAAATTGCACTTCTGCTTCCACTTTGCCCTTCTCCTGCTGCTGCTGTCCTTTTAGTGTAATAGTATGCGTAAGGTCTCATGCAGTACATTTGCGTACACGCTTAATACTACAGCTGCTCTCAGTTCTGCTGACGTTGCGTGCTCTCCTCGCTTCAAAGTAAATACGTGTTTGCAGTATATGAAGATACAAGGAATAAGGGAGTTTGACTGTAGTCAATAAAGTCAAATTAAGAAGCTGAAACGTGAAAAGAGAGGAGTTGAAGGGGGGAAGAGCCCACGACTCAAGTGGTTCCTGTTGCCTATTCTGTTGTGTGGAGCTGTTTGAGCATATACGAGAAGAAACAAGGTCTCCGAAATATATAATGCAGTCAATATAGTAGTAACAGTAGTAGTAGTTTCTGTATATGGTGAATAATAATAATAATAATATCGGTGCAAAGGCAAGGCAGAGGATGAGTGCTGCTCTTGGAGAGTTTTTATGCATATCACTTTACGACCAGAGAGATGTAAAAAGTAAAATACCATGTGATGTGGCTGTTAAGACGAAAAATGTGTCGCGGTTTGGGTTGGGCTACGGCTATTGAAGGAAAAGATGAAGAAGACGTGGAAGAAGAATGAGAAGTGAGAGAGAGATCTCAAAGACGACTTTTCTACTCTAGAAGACAACTGTAGAAAAGTGTGTATGTATTATGCATATCAGCTTGCAGTGCATTAAAAGTGACTTGAAATGATTTTTGTGGAAAGTTTTTTTTCTCGTCATCTTCGTCTTTTTCTTGTGCAAGTTACATCTAGTGCATACTACTATATAGTTTAAAGGAAGACGAGGACAAGATTTCCTTCAGGTCCTGTGTTCCTGTCTTCACGAACCAAGTAGTCGTCATCGTCGGTGTCATCTGAGTAAAGTTAAAGCCAGGGTTCTAAAAATCTAAGTCTGTGGGACTCTTTTTCTTTCGTCTACTTCTGTTGCTCTACATCTATTATTATGACACGCTGCCGCGAGTAGTAGCAACACCACTTTTGCTACCACGACTCTTTCTTATGATACACGCTGTCACAAGCGTCCTGTCTCTGTAGACCTGCTGGCTTCTGGATTGTATTCCTCTATGAACCTTCTTCACACATATATCTTTGACTATTCTTGTATATATTAGTGGACTATCTACGAATCTTCTATGAATCTCACATGTATCTACTTGTTCATTCCATTCTACTCTTGTCTATCTATGTGTGGCTGCATACGGAAAATCGAGAAGGGTTTCCCGCAATTCACGTAAAAGAAACTTAAAGAGAAATGTCTATGGGTTCTTGTGTTATGGATGGATGGCAAAAGTTAAAATCACTCTTAAAGATCCGGGGATTCTCACACAATCCGGATTTCCAGGATGTGCATGGGTGCATATGTTATTTTTACCATCATCCATATACTAGGACGTCGCATTACTTGTCTTTTTTCAACCAACTGTATATATACATACATGGATAAGACTCATCGTCCTCCTCCTGCTGCCTGGTGGTATTCAGAACGTGGCTACCAAATGCCTTAGATGTTTATAACTTCTTCCTTGAACTTATGCCCGCTAATAGAGCGTACAGACTATGCTGTGAACGTTTTCGGCCGCAACAACATTCCATTCCGGAATTAAGTTCTGTTTTTTAAACCATTTTCTGGTGAAATGATACAGGATGTATAGCATCTTTGCCGGCTTATATGTCACAATATACATCAGCGTGTCGGCATCCAGCTTAGCGTACGTATATACACCATGCATAGAATGCGACAGCTTAAGTATGTAGATTTCGAGCGTTTTACAAGCGTGAAACAAACAAGCTGGGTTTACTTGTAAATAAGTAAAAGGATATTGAAAACAGTCTTGGTGTAAAAAATTAGGGATATTTTACCATCATTTGCCATTGTTGAGTGCCGAGTGCAGAGCGTCAAAGACATGCGAGCTAAGATTATGGAGGAAATCTTCCACATTACGTTGAAGATTTTTTAGAAATGAATCCCATAGAGAATGTACATACCGGCAGTATGCTGTAAATTGTGCAAGAAGCTCTGCTGTTGCTATCTATGGTTTGGGTTCATCAACAACAACAACAATAATTGCCGGCTGGAACAGACTTGAAGAGTTGTGACTGCTATTAGGTTGGATGTGATGTAATGATGGGAGATGTGGGGAAAAGAACGGGTTGATAGTGGAATTTGGTAGCAGCAAGCAAGACACTTTTTGAGTTTACTATATGGTGTACATTGTATATGTTAATAGATACTAGAAACGGACGGATCCGAATGTGTGTGTGTGTGTGTGTGTGTGGATACTGGAAGGAGACGATTGAGTGCATGAGAGACGTCTCTCCAAAGAGTCTTTTGTCCATGGATGGTTGAACTTTTCCACTCTTTGCATATGTTCTACAAGGAGTTGGTAGTGAAATTTTATTGACTCCAAGAATGTGTTGAAGCTTTGTTTTAAGGAATGAGTTTCATGCCGGCTTGTTCCTTTTCGCTTGACTCACTGACTCTCTCTCTCTCTCTCACTGTGTCTCTCAAACACACTCTTTCCATACTTGAGGGGTTTCCACCGGTGTCTTATACACATACCCCGAACCATATTCTAAATATTTCGTGAAATAATGCTGGAACGCCGCACACATTCACAATCCTCTGAGCTGTACTTGGGCTACAAAAGACATGTTAGCTATAACTTATGGCTCTGTGTAAAACCGGAGGAAAGGCACAATGAGGAACATAACTGTGACTCACAAATTCATTCTGCTGTTCTATATGAGTTGTACCGGAGAGAAAGAGAGGTAGAAGCAATGTTGTTTCTTCTACTATGCTGGAGAATACTTCTCAGAATAGAATAGCTGTCTGAGGTGTATCTATTTCATACTAAATGCTGCATTTGAGTTTTAGCCTGTTGGAATGCTTCCTTTCCGCTACTTTGCTTAAAGTCTTCATCTGTCCATGAACTGTTTACTACTAGTACTACTGTAGGAGATGCCGATGTACTAATACACCATACCATTTGACTTCCATACAGCGGTTCTACATTGCTATGTACGCAAAATACTAGAATAAATAACATGGAAATATCTTGAGGTGATCCAGTAGGTTTTGCTATAGGTAGATACGTAAAAATCTTATACAGACTTGCATCCATAAGAAGTTATACTAAAAACATACATCCATACGTATGGATCTTTCCGCAATGAACACATGCATAAGTAAATTGAAATTAGCTCATGCATATACAAGTATAATTTCGTAGTAAGCAGAGCTTTTGGATATTTATTTGTATGTGTTAAAAAAAGGAAGAAAATTAAGTAAGCTATTTGCCCCTTGCTACCACCGGTGCCAGGTCTTATTGTACGTATATATGTATAAACTTAACCCTTTCCTCCCGTTGTTATTTTTCCGTGTACATTCAAGCAAGGTTTGGTAATAGAATTACATGTATATGCGTTCGACTGTTTTGGAAACAAGGATTAGGTTCTGCAGTATCTGCTGTAATACTAGTGTAGTTTTAGGAGAGCGCATATAAAGTGAGACAACAATCCGAAAGTTATTCTTGCCATGGGAGCTTGTACCAGAAGAGTTTTGTGAATTTGCCTTCGTTTTGTGTTTGTGTGTACAAGTGCTGTTAAAACACGATCATCCCTCAAACTCAATTTCTTGCACAGGATTCTCTCTCTCTATAGATAGACACCATGCGGAGCGAGTTAGGGTGAGTAGAGATTTTAGTGGCTGTCGAGTGTGCAATTCCCATTTCCTATTTGCATGTCCCACAGGTTTTAATTATTCAAGTGAGTATGTTGAATAAAGGCAAAAGAGATAGAGAGAGAGAAAACGAGCGAACCAGCAAAAGAGCAAAGGAGACAGAGAGAAGAGAAGCGAAGACAAAAGAGCGAAACGAGATTCAGTTCAGAACATATTGGTGGTGGATTCCTTGCCAGTTTAAGGATGGACAGTTGAATTTTAGTTACTCAACCTTATAGAATTTAGAAAGATCTTCAGTTCTTTTCTGTGATCTCCCTGTGTGTGTCTCTCTGTTTGAATGTGGTGAATGAGACCAACTGAGAGACAAACAACTAACTCACACCACTGTGCAGGTTTTATTCATCCTAATATACAGAATATATGTGTATCTATATCTATAGGTATATATGACACTGTTGTTGTCGACTTGCCCGTCTCTTCATTGAGGTCCTTTGCCTTGATTCCTTCTGTATCTCTCCCAATGTTTGTCTCGAGGTTAGTTGCTTGAAATGGAGAAAATCCAAGGAAAACAAAAGGGGAGAAGAACATGTGTATGATTCTCTGCTGAGATTTCTTGCGACAACAAGCAACTGTCATCCGAGTACAGAGACCAAGTAGTATATACATACACATATCAGTATGAGCAATATTATATCCACACTCACCACCTTTTTTGTCCTGAGAGCAACCAGCATTTTCGTTTACATTGGTGATTGTAAAGTAGGGCGCACTTAATCCCTCCGCTAGCTCCTCAACATGCTCACTCACACGCAGTTCAACTGCATGTGGGGGGTAGCCTTTGGTCCACACAAGAGAGCAGGAAGGATTTGTTCTGTGGGTATATAGTAGAATAATTTTTCACTTACACTGTAACACATAGAGTATACCCTTTTGCATATACTGACTTACACGCGTCTATCATAAGTATATTCCAATAGTATACCACACGCACATGTCATGCAAGTAGATAAGCATGTAAACAAACCTACACATAGATGAAACAATCGAACATGAGACCATCAAGATTTCCTAGCACATCAGTACTTCTGCAATGCTTTATGATGAAATGTAAATCTTGTTCAATCTCTGCGTCCTTTCCTACCAGCAGCCGCATTAAGTTCACTTAGTGTATGAATCCCTTTTATATATGAACACAGCATTCAAGTTGAAATTAGAGCTATGAAAATAATAAGTAGTTTAGCAGAGAAGCAGTAGCAAAGTGAATATTCCTCTGGGTGGCATGAAGTATTTAGATCCAATGATTAGAACATAAATGCCAAATTGAAAGTGGTGGTTGCTTAAACAGTGGAGGGAATGATGAAGGATTAGCATGATTATGTCGTCTATCACTGGCACTGTTTCTTATTATTTTACGGGTGCTCAGTCAACGTTGAAAAATATAGAATTCTCTAAGCGGTGTAATAACTTCCCGCGTCCACTTCCTCCCGGTTTAAAGCTGTACACAAATACCCACAAACACAACAATTTAATAGTGATAGTACGGACTGCAAGCCTTTTCGATAAAATCATAGATTTATTCTTAAGTCGTCTCTCCCTCCACAGAAATATACTTATAAATACATTCCGGTATTATTGACGTGTTAAAAATATATTTGTACAGTTTATAATTGATTGGTTTGGTTGCTACGTATGAGCATAATTTTAGAAAGATATGGTTTTAAAAATATCATTTGTAAGTACTCCCGCTTAAGTCATATCTAAGAAAATTCAAATAAATTACTCATTTAAAAAAAGGAATTCATTTTGTACGGTTCAGTGGAAGTTCAGTAGCTTTTGAGTTTAAAGTTTCAAACCTTTTCAAAGCGTTAAAGTTTGAAGCTTTGGAAAACTTGTTTTCATCGTCAGCACTCATTCACAAAACTCATTTAACTTTTTTTAAACACTCTCGTTTTACTCAAATTGACTTGAACGTAGCCTCAGAATTAGGTTTCTACTCTCGTAAAGAAAGAAGCAGGCTTACATGTATTATGGGCGGGATTGAAAAAGGAACTGATGTCAATCAATGATTGCTCGTTAGTGTTTTAGCTAATGAGGTGTATGTTTTGTAGCTGTAGTGCTGCATTTATACACGTAAATACGGCTTAATAATCACAGGTAAATTTATGACAGCCCCATCCTTCCTACTTATTAAGAGCTTGACCTGTATGGAATGTAGTTTAAACGGAAATATTAATTACTCTATTAAGTGGTACTTAAGGTGTTAATGATATTCAATGTTCGTGGTGATGTTTGTATTCTTATTTTTGTGGTTGTTGTTGTAGTAAATTTATTTGAAAAAATCCTTCTTTGAAAATTATTTCAGACTGAGGATTACTCCTGCTAGAAGTGGAATGGATTGGCCATTCACTTATCACTCGAAAGGGAGGCCAAAAAAGTCTCGGATTCGGATTCAGCAACTATGGTCGTTGGCGTATCTCCTCACCCTCATGTTTGGATTCCTGGATTCATCTGCAGAAGCAGACTCCAGTCCTCCTGTTGCAGATGTGGAAGATCTGTTCAAAGGTATGTGATTTCCTCTTTTAAGTTTAATTTCCAAAGGCTGTTTTATACTTACAGTGTACACTATTACTTCCAGTTGATTTATTCATTGTGTCTCACTATAGCTCATACATGTACTACACTAAGGTAGTAAGGTCCTTAAAGAATTAAGGTGTACATTACTCATTGTTTATGTGTAGTGTAGTGTGTAGCGAGTTCTCCTTTTTTCTTCCATTCTCCCCAAGATCTTTTTTCGTTCTTTGTAGTATCTCTATGCAGACTTACACGTAGACACACACGGTCTTCCTAGTCTTTCCTGTGTGTACTACATATTGCAACATTTAAAGAACATGGAAACTCTATTGGTATTATGAAGTAAATAAGTGAGAAATAAAAGAGACTACTCTTATTTAAGATACTTTGACTAAAGTTTAGGCAGGCAGGGATACCACGGAGTGTAAAAGAGAATAGAGAGAAGAATACAGTAGAGACGGAGATTCGAATGAGAAAAAAGGGAAAAAGTTGAATGAATTCAGCTGAACTCATTCAACTGTAAGAGCTGCTACGTGTTCCTCACAATTTACTATACTTGTACAGATATAGATTGGTAGTTCAAACAGTCTTGAACGTAATTATATATAAGAAATACGTTATATTAGAATATAGGTTTGTATGGTTTGGTTCCGTTACCGTAGCAGCAATAAGTTCTTCAAGGAAAACTTTATTGGCAAGGGGGCATACATATAAGGAGTTTTATATCCGAATATATTTATGTCTATTTGCAAAGTGAATTTAGATGTATTGCTGGTAATTATACATACCATATTGGGTAGTAAGCTGTATTTATGAAATATACAAGGATATTATTATTATGTATTTCTGACTTGTGGTTGCCCCGTGTCTGTGTGTTTTTGAAGGAAACTTTTTAAAGGAGGAATTTTGGTTGGGAATAAACGGTATTTTATGGTCTTCTTGTACGTCTTTCAGAAAACTACATAGGATTCGTGTATTTAAGCAGTTCCATAAGAATTTATTGTTATAAAAGAGTTTTGCATTGTGTGAGCAGTTTTACTCTGAACTTTTTATTATTTTTCTTGTTTGTGTATGTGCTGTGTGTATATTTTATTTTAATAGGTATGTGAGCTTGTGTGGGTATGTATGTGTGTACAAAAGTAAAGGAACACGAAGAATAAGAAAAATAACGACGACGGCATATTTTTTGGAATTATATAAAGTGTGTATGGAGGGGAAGAGAAGGGGAAGATATATTAAGGACTTATTTGGTTCTCGATGATGCGTCTTTAGGGATACTAGTAGTTCGCAAGTTTTTGAATAGAATACTTCTTTTTTGCCTTTTTATGCGTACTTACTTATTGTGGAGTAGGTCCTAACTCGTAGAATTTATATAACTAGATACTTATTGCGCATAGTTTAGTTTGGAGAACATACAGATGAAGGAATGATGCAGTTTTTTCGGTTAGTAGAAGGGTAGGAAGAAAGGCAGTTTAAATTGCCAGATTTGATTTTCTTGCAGTTTTATTTTCCATATATATTCTTCTCTTCTCTACAATTCCACTGGCTAAGCACTAATTTAACTCGTAGGGCTGTGCAATTCGACTACCACTATGACTATATTTGTTATATATTTTGTGTTTTGGGGAAGAGAAATGAATGCAAATGGTCTTGTGGCACACGGGAGAAATCATTTCAATGTATGGAGATCCAGACTCATGTTGACTCTGTATACATAATATGTATATTCGTTTACAAAAAAACGTTTCCTTTTCTCCTGTCTCTGCTCCTGCGAATGCCAGTCATTCCTTAAGGGACAGAGTGGAAGGATGCAGTAGGAAACATAGTACTAAGTCATAGCTACGCAACAATATGTAGGAGGAATAGAGGGACGGAGGGATCTTGTATCCATATGTATACCTATATGTAAGAGGAAACCTTGCTCCATGTTTATTACTTACTTACTTTTGTTGTACAGAGATATTCTGTGAAACAGAAGAAAAGAATTTAGGGAAGAGGACGTATATAATATTGGAAGGGTGAGAGAGAGAGAGAGAAGAAGAGGAACGAGGGAAAAGGTCATAGATATTAACGTTGGGAGATACAGCTTTTGGGATTCAATTATGTACGCGTCCGAGTGGGTCTAATATATAGAGATATCTATATATACATGGTGTCGTACATGTACTTATATGTCCCTAGCAAATATACACAGTTAAGGGAGACTGTGAGGGAACCTAAGATTAGATATGTTGTTCAAGTCGACTGATCAGCCAATCTTATACTCCGTTGGACTCATAACTAAAGAGTTTCCCAAAGTCAGGAATGGTACCCCTGAGAATCACCTTAATGGGCTGAGATTGCCATTGCCTTTCTGTTCATATCAGTTGACGCGACTCTCTGACCTGTACTGACAGCTGGGCACAACACACACATACTTGTGTACCCACCACAGGACGACGGAAAGCTATGTAGTCTGTACTTTTATATTATACTATTACATATATCTAGTGTACTTTACTACAACTGAACATATAAAAACTATGCGGGACAAACGAAAAGGGCCTATGGAGACTTTCCTACTACAGCTTCAATGACTCCATCCTCATGTTTGATTTCACTCCAGCTGATGGAACTATTAGGATTTATTGAGTGCACTTCACCCCTTCGTAAACGAATCGTTCCTCTGTCGCTTGAGTCAGCTTACATACAGGGACAGAGTTTGGGATAGGAAACCCTTAGTCAGTTTACTAGTGCTGATGTTATTAGCACTGCAGCGTGTCTACCAGCGTCTCCTCTCTTGTCTGTTCCTTATGTATGATTCCATTGCTCTTGTTATTGTTCCTACACTTTTGCCGTCGTAAAGGCTCCCTGTGATCGTCAAGGTCCTTCACAATATATAGGCATAGGCCGATGATCTTAGACGTCGTACTTTGTTCATTGCAGGCGTACGTTCCTACTTTGTACATAACTTGTGCGTACTTTACTTTGTTAGCGGAGTACTCATGCTTATTGAAGGAACCAGGGAGAGGACGGAATTCCCGATAGGACAGCATCCAGTTGAAGTAGAGGAACTAGAGTTAAAATCCCATACCGTCCCCATCTCATCATCGCATTCTTTTGTATAGTAAATCCTGAGACTGTGGACTATCGCTGTTACTTTAAATGCGCTGGTATATCAGAAGTGCATTGATATCATATAATAGTGATGTGTTGATATAGAAAAGTGCGTTGATGCACCAGAAAAGTATAGGTACTATGTACACTGCATGTGCCCAGATCTTTTTAGTTTTTTCAATTCTAATACATCCATACGCTATCTTTTTTGAACATTCCAATTGAATAAGGTAATGGAAGTTAGGAGAGTTTTATAGAGGGGACGAGATAGTTTGAGCTTGCTATGTGCCGTGTAATTGATTGTCTGACGTCGTACCATTAAGTCAATGTAACTTCATCGAATTGCATTCTCTCTCGCCTCTTTAAGTTTCCAATGGAAAATGAGCCCGTTTGGTTCTGGCTGTGTCGTGTGTGTCTCCACACTTTTTAATATGCCAAATAACGCATGGATACATATGGTATAATACTGTAAGTATTGTAATATGTCTGCGATGGAGTAAACTTGTATGTATGTATAGACTTGCTCTTTGGGATGACTCCGTTTCTTCCGTTGATTTAGTTAAAGTGGATATTTGTTTGGGTATCAATACCCTTGAACTAATAGTCCTACTCCCATTGCCCTCGATTGCTTGACCATCATTCCTATTATTATAGTGCATCCCAACGGCCGAATGGGAATTAAGTGTATACACTAGACACTATCGGGAATTAAATATGCTATATAGATCGTAACTGCAAAGATAGACACTATTACACTATCGAAGTCAATTTGAGCAGACATTGCTTATTGTCCCATAGTATGACCCGCAAGAACAAAAGCCTATTGCTAAAACTGCCATTACAGGGCTTGTACAGTAGCATTACTATATACGTACACTAGTCGAAGTACTAAGTACTACAAGCAGGACAACAAAAGAAAATTATTTTACATGACAGCATTACATTACTCTTTATGTTTGCTGTTACAGATGTGTTTTTCAACCCATTCCTATCCCTTCTGTTCCTTTCTCTCTCACTTGTTCAAGAATCCATTAACTTTCTCAAACGATCAATTTTGTTTGCATTGAGCACAACTATTCTGTATAATATGTTCCTACTTGTGGCTCTATTTCGGCAGTACGCATATAAATACGGGTTACAATCAGCCCACTCATTCACATGAGTAATATATAATGACTCCTGCATGATGCATCACAATGGAATCTTTCGCAACTGCATGGGCTTGCAGGATTATGGAAGCTTACACATACACACGCTCACAAGGGAGAGGGTAAAGCTTGAACAATCTTTTATTATTTGTTAACTTGGGATTCTAAATTGCAGTTGCTGTAAAGATTCTAAATTGAAGTTGCATAATAATGTTTTAGAGGGTTAAAAACTAATTCAATAGAATGCGACTGATTATTTTGTCTAGGTACACACGCTCTGCAGAGTACAATATATTTTCTCTATACGTACACGGCACTTTTCTAATGGAAAGACAGTGGAGGCAATAAAAGTGGTGAACGGAATTGTAACATGATTCTGACAAATGACATGTATTTTTGCTATTGAGAGATAGTAGAATATGTTTGTATGTGCATGTATGTATAGGAACAGAAGACGAGATGAACAAGAGGGAATAAGGTTATACTAACACATGAGGATAAACGGCATCTTTGTGACTTGATAAAGGTCTTGTGCATGCACAGAGCGACAGTTATAGGCTCTACTGATTTGAGGGGTGTCTTTGCCAATACAGATGAGCTTGCTAACTGATCAGCTATTGCTAACTAGTATGTGTGCATATTGGGTTCGACTCCGAGTGTCATTTTATTATTATTTTGTCGTGTTGTTGCCATTGGGGTTGAGTCAGCCGACGTGTGGAACAAGCATGGTTGGAATCAAGCGATCCGATGAGTTCCATGTGTGTATGTATGTGTGAACTCTACCGTCGTTCCGATATGTATCAACTAATAATCTAACGGGATAGGGCTTGGTGGCCTTATTATAGGGATGCGAAAGCGTATGTAGTTGATGAAGTTGTGTAGTTTAGTGATTTTGTAGGTATCTCTCTATATATCCGTACATATAAGGTTCTGATTTTGATTGCACGTAATAACTGCTATATAGAAAAAGGCTAGTGGGACTTGGTGGCAGGGTGACAAGTTAATGAATTGGAAAAATAGGATTTAGGATGGAATGATGGGTACTCTGATCATCATGCAGTAGTAACGAACAGCGAGTGTTCAAAGATAGGGCTTACCAGTTCACCAAAAGCAACCACCACCATCATATCATCATAACATACCACTATCCGTAGCCTCATCCTTAGACAGCTACTACGATATACATGCGAGGAGCTGGGCAAGGGAAATTCTTTTTTTCACTCTCTCTCAGTCTGAGTATGTGTGTGGATATGAATAAATGAAACATAAATTATGTTCCTGTTAAAGAGTAAATGGAAATGAGATGTAGTTTTCTGGCAGAAGGGTGTATATGTAACCCATTGCTGTATGGATAAGTAGGTACCAGTAACTACATGTATGTTGCCCCTTTCTATATTATGGTTGAATCATATCTCTACAGTTGACTAATACTATACTAGTGAAATTTATCAAGAGATTTGAAGTTAGTAACAACCTTGGTTTAATGCATTCATATCATATCTATATCCATGTATTTGGATGGACGGATTCTAGCTATGCAGATGCAGCAGTCTTGCTCTCTCGCTGCCTTTTACATAACCATGACGTTTAAGGTTGGCTGAGCATTCTCACAATAGTCTTGGTTGGAAATTGATAGAAGTTTAACATTTTCTCTGTGATGTGTGTCTGAGGATAAGAAGTGTATTTGTAACATGTATCCGGAGGAGCCATGTCAGGGCATTTTCTAAAATGTGTATTTTTTAGCCAATCCTTGATAGGAAGATTGAGATCGGAGAGTAGAGAGAGAAGAAAGAGTGAAAAAATGTTCAAGCAAGTAAAAATATTATTATATATTTTTACATGAAATATCTGTGAATTCGGTTCGTGAGGTTTTTGGTTGCCGTTTTCTATGCGAATGCGGCGGGTTATGCAAAAGGCTTTAAGTAAAATGTGGAAAAGTAGATCCGTAAAGTACTAGCTAGTTGAAGTTGAGTTCAACTGACTGAACATTCAAGCATCAAGCTGATCCTCTTCTTGCTTTTTGGAACTACACTACTGCTAGGGGTAGTAATGCTGGTGGTTGTAGTAGTAGCCCTCTTTCTACTACAAAGATATTCTGAAGCGATGTGGTATACTAGTGGCAACCATTTTTACACTTATATATTATAGGAAAACAGTTTGAATGCATGCCATTTGTTGTGTCTATGTAAATCTGTAGGTTCTTAGGGCTATATAGGTTGATGTATGTACAGAAAAATACGACGCCGAAAAGTAACTATATAGTTATATACAATAGGTAACTGGGCCCGTGGGTTGTGTGTATATGAATACTTACATCGAGTTCCTGCCAAATAAATAGAATACTTGCAGAATAAAATATTCTTAATATGTGGGTGTTTGCATGACCGAACCAGAACCAGAAAACCAGTACAAACGCACATTCAGTTAGACACACGAGGAGAAAATTCCTTTGCGTGTGCATCTAGGGTATAGAGTTAGGATAAAAAATCACAAAAATGATCTCTTTAGTATATGTACATACACACTACACAGCAGAAATGTATGTAAGTAAAAGCTCGAAGGTTGTGACTTGGACATGTATGAGACTTTTATCTCCTACTAGTATACTTGGATATGTGGATGTGCACGTTTATTACAGTACATTTTTCTAGTAACTATACTTCATGCATAAATATATGGAACTATCGTAGTACAAGAATTCATGTTGGATAACTGGAAAAATGGTTTTCCCTAGTATTTATACTAATCTTCTATGCCTCACATCAGTCTAAAGCTAAAGGAAATGAATTTTTCTTCGTCTTCCCTCCTTGTCTCTCTCTCGTCGAATATAAGTCACATATTTATGCATGTATATGCTAACTCCTTGTGGATGATTTGCCTTGTCTGGATTCCTCTTTACAACAAGAATAGCATAGGAGTAGTAGAAGTAGTAGTAGAAGTGGCAACAACAACAACAACAAAAATGTGAATGAAACTCAAGCTCTCTTCACTGTATTTACAAATGTATCCAGAAATGAGAAATGAGGAGCTTTTCTCTCTTATTGCAAACATTCGTGTATCAAGATAAACCAAAGGTATACACACCAGGGTTTATGCAATGCGTAGTCTCTGCCTCCTGTGTACTTTAACCAAGTTGAGCTTGCATGTTTATGCTCTTAAAAGGAAAAAAGCATATTTTCTTTTTCCGGCTAGTAGTAAGTCATACCGAACTACTTACGGCATATGGGATTACTCTGGTGGAACTTGGTGATGAAATCTTACACGTTTATTTGATACTGCATATAGACTGATGCTCCTGTTGGAATCGTATACACAACTCCTTTTCTTATGAATTTATGATTGCAGTGTATATACAGTTTGCCCCATCGCAATCATTAGAGAATAGATTGTTGGCTGGGGAAGGGAAAACATTTGAGAATCTTTCTAAGTAGCGAAATGATAAATTTCAAAGAGATTAATCTTTTTTCTTCCGTGTACAGACAGTAAACTGTTTTCATATATATGTATCTATGCATGCATAGTAGTATAGTTTACACTCTTCACAAGAAGTCGTTACAGATAGAAGAATGAAAATGGTCCTCTGTAAATCTTGTGTGTTTTCCAAATCAGCGTTTCGTTGGCTCCATGCAATTTACATTATTTTTTAAAAATACAATCCTTTGGCGTATTGGAAAGTACAAGCTTGGTAAAGAGTATGGAAGAAGTAGACTACAAGAATCTCGAAGCGACGACTAGGACGACGACGTCGTTTCTAAGGTTAATAATATGTAGCCGAGTAAATTTATGTGATAAAATGGGAAGGTTGATGGACGTATCACGACACCACGACATACCACCTAAAACATTCTTGTAGCATATAACATTCTTACAGAATATGACAGGAACTGCAAAATCCCTGTATCATATCAAGTGTGCATGCAGGGGTAACCTCAATATATATCGCGGTATACAGACTTGTGTACACCAAAGCCACCCCAATCTGATTACAATGCTGAATGCCATGGAGTAGGAAAGGAGAGGGTAGTTGACAGGTTTGATTTAATGATTTTGACACTCTCTAGACAGGCTTGGCTTGAGTAACAAAACTTTTGTAAATTCGACAGGAAAGTGATTTGTTGTATTTTTGACAGGATAAAAGATGGGGCAGAGATAGAATTGTGAAGGATTTAAGAGTAGCCGTGTGATATGATGTTATAATGTGGAGAGAAAAGATAGCTGCCAAATGAATTGATACCACTACTATATTTTACTGTGGTGGACCACGCGCACCATTGCAGTATTTGTTGATGGTACTAAGGGATTAAGTACTTGAGGTACCAGTATCATAGTATAACAATGTAATAGTAGGAGTAGTGAAGGCGGCTCTATTGTACGAAGTAAACAGTCAGTCATATAATGGTACTTATACATAATTGTGAGTGTGTGTGGAGGAGCTTAAATAGTCCGTTATCATCCGATTCCTTCGAAAATAATAGATCATCTTCACGTTAATTGTAGAGGGTTTCCGACGACGGAACTTGTTAAGATTCTGTGTGTGTGCATCCCAGCATTCCTACACATACACACAGATGGATGGGGGCATATAATAGTGAATATGCTCCTGGGATTGGATATCATTATTACGACTATTACAGAGCCAAAGAGTTAAAAGGTATCATTTCTGGAGCAGTCCTAAGTATGCTTTTTAAATATATGGCTCACACATCGCACCTGCCCTCCAAGGCTAACTTTAGCCTTCCCAAGTGGTTTATGTTTTTCATATGTAGATGTATGTATTGTACGTCTTTCCTTTTTGCTGATGTACCTATATATTATTCTAAACAGAAATCGTTTCGCTTCAGGAGAGCTTAGTATTGCTCCTAAAGAATAGTATTATGCTATAGGAAGCATTCCTCTTATACTAACTTTAGTTGGTACACATAAGTTGAAAAGTAGTTATGCACTAAGGATGCATTCCTGAATAACAGCATGCACTACTACCGTGTATGCAGATATTGAAGTTTTAAAAAATGGTTTTGGGAACAAGAAGAGAATAAACGGATAGCTGGAGAGAGAGAGTGGTTGGGGAAAGAGGCATATCTCTACTGTTAGTAGTAGTAACGGTGGCGGTGGTAGTAGTAGCAGCGGCAGAGTGGAGAAGAGATATCCACAAGGGGAAAGAGAGTGGCTTTGAGAGGCTGCTGCTACGACCATGCTTCTCCTGCTATGTTGAAGTCGTCATAACTCGTAACTCTTGTAATGGAAGAATAGATTTTTCATCCGAAATCCATAAAAGTGATAAATGGAGAGTACGACACGAGTTACATCTCATTGTATTTTATACCTGGCTAGGGGTAGCAATTGTATTTATAGTGTGGTGAAAGAAGCAGGATACTTTCCCCCATTTTATTTTATCGCCATTTTTACACTCGAGCGAACGCGATACATTTATATTCAGATTTCAAAACTACTAGAAGCAAGAGGAATAGAAGCCTGAAATGCTTTTATACGTGATATATGTATGTACGGATGCATTTATACTGCACGTGGGTTTCCTTTTCCTTCTCTCACTCTTCTATTACTTCTTGTTCTTCGGTATTTTTTTATCTTTTACTTCTCTGAATCCATGTGACTGCATCTGATCGTGAGTATGGTTCACCTAAGTTATGTTTCGTTTTGTTCGTACATCACTGCTACACCGCTACCAGGAATACTTGGTGTTGCTCTCATGATCAGGAGAGTGAGGAAAGACAAGGGCAAATTTTGGATATACATGTTGTATTTCTATATATATACGTGAAGGAATGAAACGAAACGAGGAGAACAATCAGAGGCGGGAAGGGTTAGGAAGATGAAATTTATACATGTATTTTTTAAGGATTTTTTCTCTCTCTCTTGGTAGAAGCTGTAACATCCAGAGAATTTTCATCCTCGTTCAGATATATATTTCTGAAGGGAAGAAACACATGAGATTGTTGTAGGTGGAGCGAGACGAAATCTGAGATTTGTCGATTGTCTTTCGGCTCTATTTTGAATGGTGACTGGCTTGAAATGACAATAGGCTAAAGAGGCGGTTCCCGTTGGGGCACGAGGATCCACACTTTCACTGTTGAAAAATCGGGGATGAAATGGGCTTTTCTTCCTTCTTTTTTATTTTTATACATGTATGTAGTATCTCCCGCCTTCCACACTTCCTATTAAATCACAGACACACACATTTTTTTTATTTTTCAACTCTGAACTGGAAGGAAACGGAATTTAACTGAAGGACCGTTTGTTTACTCCATTGTGACAAACTTGAGATCAGTAAGTAGTTTGTGGTGTATGTCTGTGTACTTTCAAGTCTTTGTGCTTTTCAACAGCTTTAATATAATCTTTAATTTTGATGATTTCTATACACTTGCTTGTGTACCAAACTATATTAATTCAGTCCTTGTATGTAGTTGTGGTACTTTATTGGTCTACTTTTACTTTTTTTGTATGTCAAAGAACCGTAGATTTTGATCAGTATAGCAGGTGAAGTAGGTATACGAACCGAATTGTTAAGTGGCTCGACACGGGATCTTGCGATTATTGAAGCGAGTATCTTTGACCGGTTGAGCTCCTCACACATTTCAGTATAATACCTTGTATGTGCACATACATTTCTGTGTAATATTTCTCTGTTGCAGTATTTTATGGATTATGTAGTTTTACGTCCTTTTTGCCTAGTTTTTTTCCGGTGAAACTGAAATATTGAAGGTTAGTGAGACTGAAATACCGAAGTTTAGTGAAACTAAAATACTTAAGGCTAGCTATGAAGCTGAAATATATTGGGAGCAGGAAGAAATTGAGAATAGGAGAATTTTATTCGCTTATGGCATTCTTTTTTACCTTTGACTTTATTTTGAGGTTTCTTGCCTCCTTTTCCTCTTTCCGTTTAAATTGATTCACTGAGGTTCTTTCAAGTCGGATGCTATTGCTATACTATGGGATGCATTGAGGCTCGCAAACTGAAAATTGAAGCCAAAGTATCTAAAGTTTGGTACTTATAAGACATGCTATGTCTGTATTTTTTCTTAAGAAGGAGAAGCCAAAGGAGAGGAAGAGCCGCAGTTACATAGGTATATTGTAAGAATACAGTACTGAAATTTTGTATAGTTGAGAGTTTCATCGATAAAAAATTGATTGTTTGAGCAATCTGAACCACATTCCTTCTCTTGACATTTTTTCAGATAAATCATTGGATAAAAAGACATTTCCCCGGTTTCACTTATTCCCTCAATATGGCATTGTATCAATTCTCTTCGTTTTGCCATTTGTTTGAATGTCATAATCATAATGTATGACATTGCAGCAACCTGTTCATCCCTGTGGGGTTACACAATCCATAGTTTTATGATTTCATTCTTTTGAGAGAGGCTCCGCTCCATGCTTGAACTTTGGCTGTTGCTCTGTTGTTGTTTTGTAGTTCCTGCTGCTGGTGGTGTGCAGATACTATTCACCATTGCCGGCATGACTAACTTTGAGAAATGCAAGTGTACGTTATGTTATAATACGGATGGATGATCATGTAGTATTTTGTAGTCCTTGTTTGTTGCAGTCGTAAGGGTTCGTTCTCTCGGTGTTATGCATGCTTGCGTAGGTGCTTTATAAGATTCCATTTATATTTTGAATGTTTTATATAGTTTGTACACATCGGTGATCGAGTTGGTTTCTTTTCCCAGTGTTTTAGTTTTGTATCTATGTAGGTTATGTTAAGATTGGAAAAGCTACGTAGTTTAGGGAATGTGTTTCGTGTCGATTGGTGTTTCTTTAAGAAAAATTTCCCTATTTAATCTTGGATTTTATGGACAGAGTATTCCATTCTTCTCTAAAATGTGTGTAGGTGACGGAGGAGATTAAGATACCGTATATGTTCAATTTAGGAACGAGGGCGTCCTTTTAATCTTTTCACACGCAATGAAACTCTAGACATATGATTGCAACTCTTAGAGTATGAAGGGGGCATAATATGATTACCTAATAAAATTTTATATATATATATGTGATTATCCAGTATAATTCACCTCCTTAAATGTAAAATTCAAATTCATTTTTTATTATTCGGAAAGGAAGGGAAGAATATTTTCTAAATGTTATAATCGTGAGATTTGATTTGTACTAATGGTCTTGTAATAATGCTATGGGTTCCAAAAACTGCATGCAAGGAGTGGAGAAAATAATAAAGTCAAGACGAAATAGGAAGGGATGTGGAGAATATTTGGAGTATCGGTATGCGCTTAAATAAATATATACATAGATGTGCAATACAGTGCTACACTTTATGTTAATGTTTGTGACTTTCGTTTCTACACTTGACTTAGAATTATGCACTTGTAGTTCATCCGCTGAACTCGTTAAGTCTGCTTTTTACAATACAAAAAGGGAACTTCTCTTCATATGCATAAGTGAATATAAACATGAGGAAGGTGTTTATACAATTATTTGAGCCTAACTAAGTTAGAAAAGTCCGTGTAAAAAGGTTGGGCTTTTAAAATTGATCATGACGAGAGGAAAGGGTGTATGAATAATGTATTATGTTTTAATTTTATTTTCAGATGAGGGTTTCCTCCGTATGTCACGAGGCGGAGAGGCTTTCGGTCGACGACCACCGCCACCACCACTAATTCTGAATCCACCTCATTTGTCGACCCAACCACCGAGACATTTTCAAACACCTTCGCCTCACCTCAATAAAGACAAGTCCAAGCCACCGGCATCCGCTAGTTCGTCGAGGCCGGACTTAAATCAACTAAGTAACGACAAAACTTTAAGCAATGTTAATAACAATCAATTAAATCGAACCGCCATACCTGGCGGTGGTAGTACCGGCAGCAATAGTAACACTGGCTCACTCCCACCGAGTGGTCAGGGTTCTTTCCCAGAAGAGGATCATGGACGTGATGGAGGATCCTTGACAGCTATTAACTCTGGTGGACAGCTGGGAAGCGGGGGTAAACCTTTGGAGAAGGATGTGAATGCAGTATTTTCGAAGGTATCTCCAGGAGGAGGAGGAACGAATGCCGCCGGGTCTGGTGACTCTGGAACTGATTCAGATGCACATCCTTTGCTTGGAATAACTCCAGCTGCTCCAGGAGAAGCATTTGACTTCAATCCTATTCTTTCGAACCCTGCTGTCACACGTATTTTAGCAGGAAGTTCCGGGAGAATGCCCCAATGGGAACCCACGATGTCTGATTTTCATGGTAATGGTCTAATGAATATGTTTCTTTTGCTACACCCGCCATTCATGTTAATATGAGTAAAACTTGGTCGCTTGAATACTGTATGTGCATGTGATGGCATATTTGAGGAAGAATAATGGAGATAGTAGTGGATATGGCAATGGCATGTAGAGAGGCAGAGCGAGAGAGAGAAAGAGTTGAAGTCGAGAAGAAAAGTATGACTCTCCGAGTTTTTTTTACACACGCATAGTTATATCTACACACAGGAGATTTTCTCGACTCGCCCTCCATATTTAGATGACTCGGAGTCACTAAGGGAGTTGAAACCAAGTGTATGCTGGTGAAATGAGTTTTTCAAAATTTATTGGTAGGAGCTTCTGCCTGTACAACTTCGTGTTCGTTTCATCGAGCTCATGCCGATGTTCGTCTGCATTATTGTTGCTCCCTGCGATATTCTTTATCCTCAGTGTATAGAGAACTCGAATTTCTTCACTCCGTCGCTCTATATGTGAATTTTTATTGAAGCCTCATGCCATACTGCAGTTTGTATTGCCAATGTTTTAATTCTGATGCTGAAACTACTCTTGTAGAAGTTCAACTTGAATATAAGATGTAGAATTGAAGAAAATAGTCAGTTTGAAATGCTGGAACTCGTTGTAGAATATTACACTGCTTGAAGTTATGCATTTTTAGTTGTTTCAGCTTGTTTCATAAACTTAAGAGACGTGTATTTGCATGTCGTTCTCATTTTTCTCATGGATGCATTTTTTGATCCACAGAGAGTTCACACGGACCGGAAGTAAACTACACAGCAGACACGAATCATAACAACAGAGTGTATGGTAGCAACAGCAACTCATTCAATCCTTCTCAACAGAAGGGTAGTGGTTCTTCAAATGGAGGAACAGTTGGAAATTCCATGGCAGCGGCTGGCGGAGGGATTTCTGGAAATGGTCAAGGACAAGTACAACGACATAATCCTAAAAATCCCGTTTTTGTTCCATCACCCGCTAGTTCTAAAGGCTCATCGACCATGTACAACATGGATCAGATGACAAATAATATAGCCATTCCTAAACATGTGCTGCCAAACCCCAGTAATCTAGCGACGTCCCGGACTACAATCACCGAGGACAATGGTGATTTCTATGGGGAAGCCGGTCATGGTGGTATGGTCGAGGATAGAGACAACCATCATGATCGTTTCAGTCCGAATCCGGGGAGTAGTGGATCTTCGAATCATTTGGACGAAAGCCGAGGGGATGGAGCCAATCCCTATGTTTATGACGAGGACGACTCAGGAGTCAATGAAGACTCTGGGAGAAATTACTTGGGCTCTTCCAACCCTGGGGATGCTCAAGGTAAGAGGGGAATATGGAAAGGAGAGAACGGTCCAAATGGTCAAGATAATTCCGACTCCCGCCTCGAAAATGGTAAGATACAAGTCTATTTCTCCCTCAATACCCCACATTGAATATGCACTATAATACTACTACTCTATCCTGCATGATCAGAATTTATAGAACTTTTGGACAGCAGTTAGCGGAAGAGAACAAATAGACCTATTCGTTTATAGAGATACGCTCATAGATATTGTTCAATGTTAATGATGCATGTTTAATATTAGAAAAGACAGCATATAGGATGCATGCCATTTTTATTTACGTATGTATACCCACATATGTTTACAAAATAGCCATCACTACAATACTACTAATTCTTATTACGTGTTGACATGCATTGCGCTCTGGGACTAGTATGACAATGCCCTTAACGTTAAACACACGAAGAAGGGGACATTTATGGCGCATTTTATGTCTTCTACAACTTATCACTGTAGTTTACAATGCAGCATGCACTTTGGAATATCCTTAATAGTCTTTGATATATGTTGAATGTATGCTGTATGTATTCTCTTAGTTGAGTTTAGTTTTTGAAGCTCACTTTGTGTGAGACGTTCCTGGAATGGTTTACATACTCGTTACCCAGCATGTGTTGCGCATTTATGCATGTCTACACTTTACTAACATATTACTCAGAATGTGTACAAGTTAGACCGGACTATATGACATTTCTGCTCACGCAAATGTAGCATTGCTCGCGGTCATCAAAATTCATGTTCTCTGTATAAGAAGGTAGGGTTGCTGTTATTTCATACTGAAGAGTGCAGATGTTTATGGTTATATGTGTGCACCTTGGTAATGATTGTAGATATGTGACTATTACTACCGGGAGGTAAGTTAAAAGAAATGACGGGAAGAGGGGATAGTATTGGAATTTTTAGTGTGCGTGCGTATAGGGAAATTTATGTGTCAAAGTGGGAGACAAATGTTGACTGGATCTTCTTAGTGTTGTTGAGTGTAAAAGTAACAAAAATATGTTTATTTCTTATAGGGTTGAAATACGTAGTTTGTGACGCTCTGTGTGGGGCATGGAAACACCAGTGCAAATTGATGGGCATCCTCTTTTCTATTACAAGTGTCCTCTGCCTTTTATTTGCCTTCGCCGTCTTGTACTCCTTACAATTCCAACTGCGAGGTAAGATTATCTTAGTTTTAAACTAAACATCCAAGCCCAAGCCTCAAGTGTGTATGTTTGCTTATTTCGACCATCATAATGGAGGAAGAAAAGAAAACCTCCATCTGCATGTACGTTTGAGTATTTTGTGCAACTCCAAAGTACTTTCTTACATCATCTTCATACAAAGGGAAGAAAGTTTGGGACGACTGCGTAAATATACCTATATAATTGTTTGCATGACTAAATGTTATGTTATAATATGATGCGTACTTTTGTGTTGAGTTTTAGGTGTATTTGTTTTTTTTATTTATGTGTATGTGTGAACAAAGTAGAATGAATGTTAGTGGAGAATTCGGGGCTTACGGGCTTGGAAACGAACTTAGATGAAGAAAATTGAGATGAAAATAGGCGAGTCTAATCAAAGGTCTTCAATTTTTTTGACAGATTTTGCTCCGTTCTCAGTAATCCTATTGTTCTTGTTCGCAACCTCCGCATCTCGAGCTTTTATCCTTCTGTCAGAATCATTTTGTTCACCCGTGTCGAGACCCACATGGCTTCCCATAGTCTCAACACTCCCACCCGCTTTCTTTACCATCTCGATCCTAGTGGCTCTGCGTCTAGCCCGATTCCCATTTCCTTTCATTAAATCATACACGATTTCATGTTATACCATAGTTGTAATATCCCTGGTAGCTTTACTACCACCATTAGGTCTCTCACTAGGAGCACATTTTCATCCACCCAGCCATGCAATTTTGTCCCAAGTTGCATGGATAACCTGTCATGTAGTAGTAGCCCTAGTTTCATTAGCATACCTTTTTAAATTTCGCCCATTTTATAATCGACTGTCAAATGAGCGAGGGACTGTCAACATGAGCAATGGTGCTCCTACATCCTGTATCACGGGCCTAAATGGCTCATCGAATGGGAATTTCGGGATCTCACCTGATAGCAACCATTTGAGCTCAGCACTGAAGAAAAGAAGCTTCATCGTCAACTGGGGCTGTTTGCAAGCTAGAGCCATGTTTGGAGTTGCTCTCTTCGTTCTTAGTCTATCTACGATGATAATTATCTCCGTTGCAATGGTATGTTTATTTTGATCCTACTCGCTTCTGGCAAATTGCATTTGTACCGTATATACTGTGTTTACATGTCATGAGCTCCCATTCTGGGTGTAATTACTATTGATGTGGACTGTCAGTTGTATCCCTATGTGTGTCAAAGATAGTTAGTTCGCCTTGTAGCAAAACACAAGGAATTTTTACAGTTTAACGATTTGTCACACAGATCTGTGCGTCATGTAATACATATGTATGCACCCAAAGGCTACGTTTACATGCTTGATTATATAAACCAAACATGTGTATGTACACATGTATCTGACGTTCTGTGTTATTGCTGGGCGTGAAAACTTGAAGGAAATGTTTCCCCTCACTGACGTGTCATGTGAAACGGTTAATATGGCAGAAAATTATCAGTTATGTATGTGCTAATAGAACGTGTCGTTTTTATCTTGTCTGTTGGAACAGAGTCGTGGAGAATGTGAATCTTCGTCCACATGGACAGGCTGGGTCCTTAGTTTGTGTGCTAGGATGCTAGAATTTGCCATAGTCATATTACTTCTTTACGTTACTATATCTTCCGCTGACGTCCGGTTTTTGAGGTAAATCCTACTCATTCAACTGATAATTCTTTTTTCTCCATCGAAAGATCTCGTTTTTTCTATACGTGCTCTCCAATATATGAGAAGATTGGAGAAGAGGAGTAAAGCTGGATCAGCAATACTCCACAGTCTATCTCTTTGTGTTTCTGATGATTGAGTCTATACAGTATATATATACGTGTGTGTACTTAGCATTTACACGGTGATTTTTTTCTGCTTGCGATGAGCATGTAACCGCATCGTAAGTAAGGGGTCTTATATGGTTTTTTATGTCCTTCCCACAGTAGGCTTACTCGCGTCCCAATCAATAAAAGTAACGTCGGGTTGATCAACGCGGATATCTTCCCAACGATGGTGTCCTCCAATACAGCGGTTCAAAGGTGCATCCCAATGTACAGGTGAGTTTATTATTATTAGTAGTAGCAAGTTGAAGGAGAGAGGGGAGATACAGGAAAGAAATAAGTGAAGGCAGTAGTAGCACTGAGCATAGGAAAGTAGAAAAACGAAACCTTCAACGGAGTGAAAATAGAGTTAAAGTAATTGAATTTTCTGATGCGGAATCGTCGTAAGTATTCATTGGATGCGGTTCTTCTTTTATTCCACCTCTATAGTTCAAATACCCGGGCGGATGTGATGATGCTGGGTCCGACGGAGAGCCGATCTTCCTTGCGAGGGAAAACGTTTGGGGAGCGTGCACTGCCGGGTAAGTGGCGAATAGTTTTTGGAAAGTTGTTGCCTGTTGTTTGGTTTGCGTTTATTTGCGTTTGTCTTTTTACGAGAGCAAGATAGATTCACTTTGAGATGTGCGGGAAGTAGAGAGCGAATGTTGAGATTTATAGTGCTAGTATATATTACTTTGCTAGTGAATCAAATATTGCTCTTCAAATGCTTCGCTTTCGCTATGTATTCGGAGCTCAGCCATGATTGAAAGGTGCATTTTTAATGTTCAGGTGAGAGATTAGGAGAATACCGGTCTAGCGTTGGCCGAGGTTTACCGCTACGGTTAGGAAATGGACCATCTCAGTCGCTACCCGGAACTCCATTGGATGGATTTCCACAAGGGTTAAGACTCCCGGAGCCTGCACCAGCAAGTCTTTTAGTAACCAAAGTAGTTTTCGGAACGCCTGCTGTTTCCCGAGAGGTGAATCTAAATCACCAGCATGAAAATCCGCTATTATGCACGGGTGAACCTGACTCATCTAAAGAAGATCGCGAGACCAACAATATTTATGCGAGTCTTGAAAGTGTTAAGATAGCGTCTATGGTTAATGCGGGTTCGTCAACTGGATCCAACCACAGTGGCTCCGACCGGGTCCTCCTATCAGCTCCAAGAGATTACATATACTCCATTTCTAGAGATTTAACCAAGACTATTGACTCCATTTACGATACTTCCAGACCTAGAAGTAATAACTTTGCTCATACTACTATAGGTTAGATTTTTTGTATTCATTTATGCATGAGATCTGCGTGGTTATAGAATATGATTGGACTTTAATATATAAGTACCTTAAGATTGCTTAGAGTTAGAAGTATGCCAACAGATTTCTAACTCAAAAGTAGCTGAACACATGTACCTCCAGGAGGTGGTATACTACATTCTAAGCCGAAATTTACATTCGGTTTTATATCTGGCGTTTGTAAAAACTTTTGTGAACACCGAATTCTTCATTTCGTTTGTCACCGAACCGACGGCTCTTTTGTTGATTTTCTTTTATTTCGATTTAGTCAAAGGTCTCTCTTTTGTTCCTGAGTTGGCACTTCTAAGTGCCATGTCATTGTTATTTAAGTGAGCGAATCAAGATAGTAACAGTATTTGGTGTTTTTTGTTTTTCCAGAAGCTTTATGCCCATCGCTGGCTCATACTATTGAGCAAATAGGTTCGATACCAAATTTGAATGGAAGTCACAATAATCGAAATGGAGGACAGCTAAATTTTCATACTCATAGTTTTCATCATAATGGTGGGGGTAGTGGTAATATGACTGGGCTGACCCCAGCAAGGACTGATTTAGCACGGACGATAGACAGAATACGCTATGCCGCATCTTCTATCCCCTCAAATGCTTTAACAACTCCCACGAATAGTCACCCTGGCCGAAACTTCGTGTTGCAGCTAGGAGCTCCTCCGGCAACACATCTACCCGGCATGGGTAACCCACCTCCTTATTGCTCCAGTGAATCCAGTCACGATGTTACACCTGACTCGGGAATCGTGTCTGACATCCATTCAAAATCAGGTCGAATGGATATCCCTGAGGTCGTCTACGCCAGGTAATCCTTTTATTGTCTTTGCGAATAATTAACGTTTATAAGGCTGTAAATGCCTTAGACTAATATTTTGCCATTGCCATGACTAGGTCGTTTCATAGTTGAGTTTCCCGGAACAATAGTGGGTTTCCAGAGGCTTTTATTTCTTTTTGTTTGTGTTCTTTTACCATATATAGAGAGTATAGACGAAATTCCGTAGAAGATGTGCGACGGTTACCACTTATCCCTGTACCAAAGCAACATCGTACAATTACTCCGGGTTCAACACCATTGTACGACAGAACACCAACATCCCCCACGAATCCATCATCTGCGTCGTCACCAACTATGCATACTGGAAACTCACCACAATTCATCCCTACACCTTCACCAAATAATTCAATAGTTGGTCGTGTTGAACATCTACTGAATCAAACAGAACATATTCTGTCAAGAACTGAGTCATTGGATAGTAACTCTAACTCGGCAGGATTGCAAAGACTTTTATCACATAAAGAGCAACTCGAGCATGTCGAAAGACTTTTAGCTCAGGCTGAGTATGCTATTTGGTTAGAGAAAAGAAATTGTGCGCAGCAAGTTAGTCAGTTGAGTCCCGCCGAGTCTCCGTGTTCATATGTTTACAGTTCAGGACCGACGGGAAATGCCATTTTACCCTCATCTGCTGCCCAAAATGTGAACGCCGCCTCGTCATTCCCGCAAAATAATAGTGCCAATAGTGCCAATCCTGTTCAATCCTTGTGTAAAGAAAACTGTAGTAGTAGCTCTCCGATGGTTGTGAAAACTCATTGCAATAGTAATTCAGCGAATAACACTAGCTCGTCATCAACGAGCAACTTAAGTACTAGTAACAATCACAATGGGGGTGTCAATAGTAGCCACTACGCTAAGAAAATCTCGAAGAATCTGGAAGAAGAGAGCGTGGTGTAGTATACCTTCTCGTCACATGAAAAAAAGTTGTTCAAAGAACTACTAAAACCTATCGGCTTATCTTCCAAACTGAAACCTGGTTTTTTCTTTCTTCCTTAGTCGAATTCACGTCAATACTTCATCTCCACACACACATGCATGGCAGACAGCAGAAGATGAGTTTCCTTTCTCTCGTCAACTAGTAGGGCTTTTGAGTTATTTCTCAGACGAGTGCTTCACCAAGTAGCAGAACTACTCAGAATAAGGGGTGAATCTCTTTTTACGGAAACCTATATATAATTATATATATACACAAATCTATGTCTAGACTATAGGCAATGGCTCTGTTTAAGAAAGTTTGGTAAAAACTTTTCTTTCCATTGATGAAGCAGCTGACATCTCCTTTTCATCGAGTTTTAGACATGTTTCCCCGTTGTATCTCCTATTTTTTCCTTTAAACTCTTGATATAAAAGAAACGACAGCATCCATAATGACATTTCTTATGGTTCTCAATATATGCACCAAACCGTCTCAGATGTTTTTCTGCTCCCTATTATACTGTGTTTTGTTAATTAGAAAATCTTTGACATTCAAATAATTAACTATTATGTATTCCTATTACGCTTGCGTATGTAGAAATGTGCATAGCGACACATTCTTCGAAATATATAAGGCATTCCTAATTATTATTGTCGTTCACACGCACACGTCTTAAACAACAAGTATTTCTAAGCGGGATATGATCTGTCACTCTCAGTTATCTCTTTTATAGGTGTATACGTTCAAGTAAATATTATGTTCCAATTTATTTATTTAAAAGTATTTCGTCGACCGTCGCAATTTTAGTACTTATACACACAAAACTTGATAAATATGTATTATTATTACATAAGCATTTCTAAACAACCGTGCATGTTAAAGAATAGCTCTATACGGTGTGCAGAAATTTATGTACAATAGTTTCTGAGCATTTCTTTTCCTCGGATGATATGCATAATAGTATTACACTTACTACAGTAGATTTATTTTATAATGTTGTGTGGACATCCGTGACAACCACTGATAGTGACTAAAATTATGTTAAATATACGTGACCCCATAGCAGGCATTTTAAGTTTTATACCACTGCGTTTTTGTACTACTCGACTACAAAATATCTAGAATATGTATAATAATGATCTAACGAAAGGTTAGTTGTGTTGAATGTGATGACTGTATTTACCGTAAATCAATTTTTATTTAACCAGAGTTCGTTATAGTATTTAAGTTTTAATATTTTGTTGTTTATTATCGCCAAATACTCATACAACCTAATTATTTAAATATTCCATTTAGTATAAGTTTGGCTATAAATATGTACGTATGTAACAATTAATATTTATTTATATCGTATGTATAAGACGACAAAACTTCTACTGTACCAAGTAATATTAATAACTTAATGTGCCGTAATGTTGTTTTACCTGCTAACTATATAAACTTAGATATTATATATAAAGATGCCATTAAATTATTAGTAAATCTGTTTGCAATGAACTTAACCGTAACAACGTAATAACGCATATTTCACTGACTGGTCAACTAATTCTCTACTACTGCGTATAATAGAACAAGAAGTCGGATTCACTGTTACTTTTTTTTAGCATTGCAACGCTACAATGACGAACTAATTACCTGATCGATTTTTAAACCCCTGCTTTTCCTTATTAAGATTTTTCCATATTTGACGACAACTGGTAATTTATGATTAGCAAGTTGTAGTTGTTGAAGCATTAGTTATTGTTTTCATGTCGACACAATGGTTATGTTACTTTTCACGGCTTTTTTGTTTTGTTTTGATCATGTTACAGAGAACTTAATTTATGGTCTTATTCATGTAATATGCACGGGATGACTCTGTGGTACTTTAACAAAGCATGAGTACCACTACAGAAATGGAAAGATACCATAATGTTCTACTTAACACTCACGTATGACATTTTTAGTCATTATTACTTATAAGAGGTTGGCCCCATGAAAAGAAAAATTCATGCATATGTACGCAGCGTCAATATGTATAAGGTTTGCTGCACCTCTATGTAGTAGTAGAGACTATTAAGCGTACATTTGATTGCTTGTTGATGTTTTGTGCTGTTAATTATCAATGCGACAACTCGTTAATTGTTATAATTATTGTACTCCATTAACACACCCTCCTGTTATTTCAACCCTGCCTTTATCAAATGAACTGAGTAGATTGCGATAACAAAAGTCTTCTTATTTGCACACTGTACACAGCCGGTGAATAATAATGCTATATGATGTGTAGTGCGTAAATCATGTTTATGCTGTTGAAAGAATGGAGCTTAGTTTACATTATATTTATTTTAATAATCGAGAGAATGAAAACATGCCCTCGACCTAGCTCTGCTCACAGTCCGACAGACATACTTGCACATGTCATTTGATTTTATATATATCACCGTTAAAAAGATTACCATTTGAGATACTCCTTGTTCCCCTAAATCCTTTAACAATACTAAGCACCAACTTGAAGCATAATGTTCTGTGATTTTGCAATGGTAAGTGCGTTCATTGTATTAATGGCGAATTTAAAGGGATGTTTAACAGCCACTTGAGTATATTTTGTTCCTTCCTTATTTTCTCAAAATCAGAATTCGTGCTAGGATAGGATTTGTAGTACGCTTCCGTTTCCACTCGAAAGGTACTCTATCTTTTAATACGTTATAGGAATTTCGCATTTACTCAAGCCAGTGTATATAAACTTTGATATTACAAAAGCAAGCAGTTTCCACCTATATCCGCACACTTATCACACTAAGGGCCTGTTGAGTTCTCTGATTCACGCAGAACTAATGGCCTCTTGAAGCAACTAGCTTGCTGCAGGCAGAAGTCACGGCATCACCCCAACCTTCTCCTCTCGCCGTTTTTTCGTTCAGTTGAAATTACTGTTCTTTTCCCTTTTGAACTTTATGAGAATAAGGGGAATAGGTGAAGAGAAGTAATTTATTAAAATTTACATGGATGGCCTTATACAGCCAAATATAGCCTAAAGAGCATTCGTTCTCAATTTTTGCGCGGGATAGCATATTCGCTGTTCTTGCAATAACAAGAACAGCCTCAAAACGTATTTTCTGCTTTTGGATTTTGTTTTGAACAACTGCGAAGTCGGAATATAAGATACACACGGTGTTATAATCCTCAAAGCATCCAAATGTTATATTGTGTGTGCGTTGTCTCCACATTAGCAGGGAGCCGAAATTGTTTTATTTGCCTTCGTGTCATTTAGCTTTTGCAACGCAACGCGTTGTATACTTGCAATTAGTTTTAAATTACGTTGGTGTATGGGCTTATTGTCCATTTAGTACCATGAGGCTAGCGTTAGTAACATCCTAATACCCAGTAATGGGTGTCAACAAGTTCAATGACTTTAGATGAAGATGAACAGTAACAACTTGGGCTTAGGAGCATTACTATATAACATTAATTCATTTAATTATATGATATTGTCGATGTTTATATTGTGTACATTTCTGGCAAGTTTTTCAATTATTCATTTTGGTATTCGTCTTATTTCCAAAATGTCATCGTGCCAGAAACACATGATTTTTTTTGAATTGTCACGTTTTTAACACTTACATTTTATGGTGCATTCTTCAAGATTATACTTTTTTTTACCTGTGCGTTGTGGAGGGATGCGATATATTAGCTGCGCTGTTCAGCATTATGCTCTCTGTGTGAATCAAGATCAACCTCTTAAGCCTTGTATTTGCATGTATGGTATGGGCAAGTTTAGACTTCCTCTGGCTCTGGCTGTCATAACAAATCATATTAAAGTCACGGTATTGCAACGAGAAAACACCCTTCGCAAATAGAGTCAGAATCAGAAATGTAGAGTTATCAACAAGAAGTCTACATTTAAGCTGTTCTTCCTCCCATTTACGGTACACGTATGTTCTCATGCACCAGTGTAGTTGTAATACGTTTTAACCAGACAAGGTTTGAATATAATAATAGCTCACTACAATTTAGCTAATTTTAAAGACTGTTTTACTTCACACATTGCAAGCATATTATTTTGCGAGAAGGATGCTCTCCTGCAAGTAAAATTTCGTTGAGTCATACATGCCAAGTGCTTGGTGAAGAGGTAGGCGAAAATTCTGATATTTCAATGTCAACAATAGTGAATAATTTTTTGATTTTCTTATTGTTAAGATTAGGATCTGTTAGGAAGCTACGGAGTCTGCCCTGCGATAGGCTGCATATAAATACTATCTATATTTATGCGTATGCTTACGAATGAAAAATATTCCTGGCTCATTCTTTGTATAATACCGTTTTGTCATGGTTATCTTCTTAAATTGGATGAAGTCGCTTGAGAGCAATTCTGGATCCATCATCCTCTCGATTTTGCAAGTAAGTAATGCATAACCCGTCAGCGCTTCTGTTTATGGATTGTACTGCAAAGAACACTGAATGAGCACATCACATTCAGTGCCTACATCAAATCTTCTGCAAATTTACAAGTTCTAGTGCTTGCAATGTGGCAGCTTTTGACTTTAATGTTTAAACTTTCCTGAGCATGCAAACAGCGTCTAGTCCAACGTTAATTAAACCACAACTTGTAACAGTGGACAGATTTTTTGCAGCAATTGATCCGGAGTTTGCCTAACCCGTGGAATTTGATGCGAAATTATATCCTCAAGGTTTGTTAATACGCTAAATGCATAGATGTTTTATATAATTACATACATAAAATTCCCTTTAAGAGATAAAATTTTGAGCGTAAAACTAGATTCGAAAATCCTTCTAAACAACGGTAGCATAATGCCAATACAATAGTTGGTACGTGTAGGCTCAGTGTTTAAGGATTCAGCACAGTGAAGATAGCAAATCCTTACCTACCCATATAGTTAAACATACCACCAGTACCCGAAGCTCCAGGGGATGGTTTCTTAAGTTAGAGTCCGTACAAAAGTTTTTTTTATCTGTGAAGTTATTGTGATATCTAGAGACCCTGGGAGCGGTACAAGTATGATGGATAGGGCGGAATTGCTCAGAAGTTTGGGAGATGTGCGAAATACCCATTTTTCTGGCTAAACTTTAGGAGGCATCATAGTGTATATAGTAATTACGCTTGTCACTATACCGTACTATACTGCGGCTTTGCAAAAACCGTATTAATAAGAAAGGAGGAACGAGTAGCTGTTGTGGTTGTAAAAAGACACCAGCAGGTATAGAGCTGACGTTTCCTTGTTTCACATACGAGAAACGAAATTTTTATTGATATCTTCTCAGACATTCTCTTTCTCCATGCACGGGCATAACAGCTACAGAGTAGAAAATTCCACTGCGTGCATCGGATGAGGATTTAGGTTCAAACGTTATTAAAGTACTACTGTTTTCCTAAATTACATGTAATTACATACTCGTAAAGAAGGGAGGAATATTTGGAAAAGTCTTTTGTGTGCATACCGTCTGACTGTCAGCAGCAGCAGAAGCTGTCCACATCAAGTCATAGGATGTATCTTCATAATTACTCCTAAAGCAGCATGAGCTTTGTCGACTATTAGTTAGGTAGTAGTAATTATGAGTATTATTATTGCCAACCTGAAGAAAATATTAGGTCTCGACAATTAAAATTTGCATTGTTAGTTGTTCAAGTAGGCAATTACAAGTACAACAATGGGTCTATTATTTCTCCCGTCATTTAGCAATATACTGTGTAATGTATGCTTATTCTTAGAACAATTCCCTGTACACACCGAGATTTGATTTTGCAACGCGGTAGCTGTACTTGCAATTTATTTTTATCATACGTTATTGGATAACCTGTCTCCAATCCACAACGTTTTATATGTAGTAGTCAGTTTACAGTCAAATAAACTTCCTCAAAGCAAGATATGTTGACCTTGATTAAGGGTACACCTTTATGTAAAGATGTGCAAATCGTTTTATGTTTAACGTCGATACAGAAATGTAGAAGTTTTTATACAATTTTAAAAACCATGTTCCTTCGTGTTAATGAACACTCGTCTCAGATGTTTCCTATATTATTTCCCATCTTATAGATAAAAGCCAAAGACAAAACAGCTTAAACACATATTATATTAATACGTAACGTATATTTGGAACTAACAACTTACTAACTAATCACATGTGTAGTAGTTTGCGTACACTCAAATAGCCATTTTACGAAAACTTTGAAAGTCAAAGTTTTTCTGACCGTAATGTCCAGCTCTTCAAAACTTTATCTAATAAATATTCAGAACAATTTCGTGCATATGACAACTAAGCTATATATAATACGTAGTCTTGTATTTCTATACGAATATCTTACTTATAGTCTTACAATGCCCATAGACATATGTTTCTCTAACGGGATATTTAGTGAATGACAGATTATTGCGTTGTCAAACTGTGGCTCTTGGAGGTTCTTAGATAGAGAAGCTTTTAACGAACCTCATAGTGTTAAAACAACGTATTTTTTTATAGAGACAAAGACAGCATAGTATTGTTCGGTATAGACTATTTTAAGGTTAGGGATTCTATTGATATTCGCCTTTGATATAGGTATAGAGATTTCTATAGCGATCTTGTCTATGGTATGTACGTAATTTCTGTGAATTCGGATATGTGACCTGACTGGGGAATGTACTTTTACATTATAACTATATATACTATTATACTTATTACATATACTCTAAAAAGAGTCTGTATTGATGACACAGAAATATCCTGGTTTTGCGTGTGTTTGTGAATTTATTTTAAATCGTAAAATTGCTTCTCTATCAGCCCCTCAACTATTCTACTGTGTAACATTCTGTGTAAGTTTCAATAACTAAACCTTCGTGCATAATGTATTACATGAAGATACATATGTGTCTCCATTAGGCATGGATGAACATTCACGAAATATGAAACGGTATCAAGAATATAGACTAAGAATTAGTTCTTCTAATAAATATATAAATTGTATGAAGTCTCTGATTTGAGAACTTGTGTGGATGATTAACTACTTAAATGAGCGTCATATTGCAGATGAATTTAATATGTATGCAGATATTATACGTTGATTCGGTGTCCCGTAAAATGTTATCTATATATTATACGACAGAAGTATAATGGCTGATATTTTAATGTAATGTATTACGTCTATTTAAATGAGATATAAGCTTCTTGTGAGTGAAGTCATCGGTAGAATGTGTCCATATGCTTTTGTCAACGTACTGAACTTTTGTATCGTTCTTGATTGTTGTTATGTATGTAAGTATATAGTAAACGCTATAATGATTGAGCTACACTTGAGTTCAAAGATATGACGAGTATTAGTATATATTTATATTTTACCTATATTGTTTTTGTAATATTTCCATGTTTTTATTAGTTAACTATTGTCGCGTGCTATTTAAAATATCGTTAATACCTTGTATTATTATTTAAAACATTATAAAGAGATATATGTATATTGTAAATCTAGTTATAATTACATAAATTGACGAATGTTTGAGGACTTATTTACTTAATAGATTATGCAAACATATGAGTTGTATAAGTTTTTGTACACATTTATTTTCAGAGTTTTTCTCTCCTCAAATGAGATTTGTACAAATATTTAATATCAGTTAATTTACGTGTTGAACAAACGTGTTAATATGGACATACATTTATATATAACTACACAGACGTATGTCAATAAATAGATACTCGCGAATATAATAATTATTCAATCTACATTACTTTGTTTGCACTTATTTAATAATTACAATAATTTTGTATGTATGTAGCTTCATCGGAGTTCCTGGTTACATGAAAAATCGCTTTTGTAGCACTATTTGATTCCCGTAGTTTAAAAAATCATATAGGTACACAGTGTTGATGGTCTCTTACAGTGTGCCTTTCATTGCATCTAGAACCATTTGTAGTGTGAACGGAGGATCATTTGTCATATTATTCAGTAGCTTCACAGGATCTGAGTGATGCAAGGGAATCTTTTGTGCATGTGGTGTCACATTAAGGAACGGTTGTTGACTTGAACATTCCTTTGGGCCAAGTTGACACAAAGAGTGCAAAGGTGGAAAAACACTTTTCCTTGAATGCGACAAAGTCTTGTTAGGAGAATACATTGGTTGGGAAACAAAGGAGTCAAGTTTAAATATACATGCAGCTTTACGAATTTGTTTAGCAATACAAGAGCTCAGTGAGTGTTTCTGCTAAATTCCCACTCGGTACGTATTCTATTCACATAGGGTTACATGGAGCTGTGAAATGGGAAATTGGTATTAAAAGGCTTGAAGAACTCCGTATACATGTACGTACATATATACGGGAGTGTTGAAAGAATTTTTTATAAGTTTGTTGTAATGCAGCGAACGAGTTGGATCTTGGTCGAGTGCTCTTAGTGGAAACATTGACCAAGCTTATGTGTAACTATGGTATAGTGGAGAAAAAACTGAAAAGTTAAAAGTTGTTGGTTGAAGTTTGAGGCTTCTGTCCATTCACTAATGATATTACAAGGTGGTTTCCGGGTTGCATAAAATCCTCTGGGGACGGGCCTGGAGCAAGTTTTTACGTCAATGAAAAATAAATGCAAGCTGTTGGTGAAATAGAATTTGGAGTTCTCCATGGTCCAGGTCCTTACTACATGGCGGAGAGGATGTGTGGGAATTGAAGGAGGTGATGGAAAAGCGTCTTGTCATGTACCAGGAGAGGATTCAAAGTGTATAACCATTATTTATTTACTAGTTTTTACTCCTCTGCTGACTCCTGCTCGGAACCCTCTGCATTGCATGAATTGGAATCCTCGTCACAGAAGAGACCCGGAGCACATGGACAGAGGAGTTTGAAGGAATCCACGGTCGACAGTTTTTCTCCGTTTGGGTAACTTAGTGTGAAATTTCTCGGACTGTTTCCTGGAATGCAGGAATCTCCTAACTGACCCATGGGAAGACAAGACGGAATGCTGTAGCGCATCATTCCTTTAAATAATTTACAAAGAAATTACTTTTTTTTGCCAGAACTTTTCAACCATTTAGAAATAATGCACTTATTTTCTGCTTCAGTTTCGTAGGGGACTCATACTCACAGTTCAGAGCTTATACAATAACCGGGGATACAAGGGCTAACAATATGAGTACTACTCAACTTTTCTATTGATTACACAACACTTTGCTACACCAAAAGTAAGCAATCCTCCAAGAGCGTTCCTGAAAGCACTCCCTGGTTTTTTAGACTTAGGGTTACGTTCACAAGTAAACAATGCCTAGCATATAAACACTCCCAAATCCTTATCACTACAATCCACATTGACTTTGTACATACAAAGAGATTTATGATACTGGAATTAAGATTTCATATTTTGATTACATTAAAGAATGCAAATTTGCTTGCTATATGGTTATATGGAGCACTCCAAAGGTTTAATGTAATTAATGAAATCTGGACTTAAAAAATTCACCAAAAGTTGCCTCAGCCTGTCTATAAGCTACCTTCAAATACAACCATTCAACTACCTTAATGCAGTACGTACATAATGCATATGTAGATGGACTTATCATACACACATAAACCGTAACTATTTCAGAAGGGTAATATGGTTCATTGGTGCAGCTTCGTGGAGTCCTATGATGATGCTTTATTTAATCTCTAACATGTGATTGTAGCCAACGTAACAACAAGATGTACATAACTGAAGTGCCGAGGATGTGTAACGTCTACATGACGATCTAAGATAATAATTGAGTTTTAATGGAATGACGGCAACTCATTTAATGCAAAGTTAAATAGAAACTCAGGAGACGTTGACAAATTCCGTATAGTGGAAAACTTTCATTTCCAGTATCTTTGTAATGACGTAGGAAAATGTAGAACTGGGAAAAGAACTTTGCTTATTTGCTTCACGATTAGTATTTTGATACAATCTCTCCGCACTCAGAATCAAGGCATAAGTTGCGAGTAAATGGATGAGGAAAACTGTATTTACGGTTTCAAGACACTAGACATTACGGCTATGCACATGCTACTCATGGCTTTTACGACTTGAAAAGTTTTCATTCTCGGCCTACTAATAGTATTTTGGATGCTCATTCTCCTCAACTGTATATGCAAGTCTTACTGGGATGAAACAACTTCCCATTTGATTTGATGATTAGTAGACAGCCAGATTAATAGCTATGTCCTTTCCTCAAGCTTGGACAAAATGTAAATGGTAGAAAATATAATTAATTTCCAACACTAAACAACTCGTCGCTCTCGCTCCAACTCTCTATGTATGCCCCTTACTTTTCCAAAATTATTTTCACTTTGCAAACTAACGAATTTTACATCATCCTTCTCTGTCACTCCTCATGAATTTTTAAGTTTCCTTTTAACTTTAGCCCAGGATTTGCTATTTACCAACAAGTTATAACTTTCTTTCAGCCCTTCGCTTCCTAATTCCACTCGTCGTGGAACGGTTATTCGATAAATACTTGCTAATGCTTTGCTTTACAAAGTCATTACTAACTAATACCAAAAGGGAAACAGGCACACTCCAACTCGGTATCCGGTACTTGAACATTACTACATTATGACAAAATGAAATTTTAATGGCTTACTGCACCTCTTGCGGAACGTAAATGCATGCAAAAAGATTGAATTACTGGTTGGAAGGTATGTAGTAAGCTTAGGACAGGAGGAGACTTAAATTGCAGACACTTTAAATATTAACTCTGAAGCTTTATTTTGGGAATAACGAGGTGAAAATTTAGTAGGACGTAACTTGTAGCCATTCGGGTAACTGTTTTAAGTGCAGTAATGGTACACTCACCTACTGTACAACAATATGAGGCTGAGCAGTCGTCCCTAGTTAGGCACATTTTATTGAGCGGTTCAATAAAATTCTGGTCCTCCTCGGCTTGCAATGATGACAAATAGGAGTTGGATGGGTTCCTTGACTTAGGCAAACTCCTGGCTCCATCCAGGACGAGAAGAATCACAACAGTTGCACATAATATTTCAGTCAGGTTATTCATAATGACAGGAACTTTTTACCCGCTTCAATACTGTAGAGAAATGTGTGGGAGTGTCAAAGGGTTTGAGTTTATTTTGTTATCTCAGCGTCACTCTCGTATAATTCTCAATTTATGCAATGTGCTCCTGACAGATTTTATGATATCATACTCCGAGGTTCCATATACTTTGGAATTCAAATGGCTACAACGCGAACATATGGCCTGAGCCGCTAAAATATATGTAAAGTTTAGGTGAATTTTTTGATAAAAAAAGTTTTAGAAAAGTGTGGAAAAAGAACAGTCGTCCACACGATGTTATGGAGTGTAAGTGTACACACACTTGGGGAGAGAAAAGTTACCGAGTAAAGACGTGTGTATGGTGTGTCAGGAGCGCTCAAGTGATATCCACAAAAGTTTTGCTCAAATACTATACTCCAGTCCGGACCTCCCTTATGATTTTATAGTGTGCGAAAAAAGATGAGTATGAGATTATGAAAGTTTTACACTGTCGGAGAGTGACTAATAATAATGTGTCTACCTCAAGTCAGAGCTATTTCGTGTGCGATTTATGCAAGAAAAGCGAAGGTGAATGTCAGGAGTCTTGTAAGTCCACACATGGAAATATTATAGTCATCCTTGATATTATTACCTGTTATCTTGCTCCTTTGCCTTTGCTCTCCACTCACATCCTTCTTCTTCTTGGGGGAGTAGGAAGTGAAGCCAGTTTTTGTACCAACTTTACATTGTTATTGTAATGTACTGATAGAGTTGAAGTGTACTATAGGAACTTGTTGTCTATGCGATAATATGCTGAGCCACTGTTTTCACTAGTTTTTCCAAAATATCTTGCTCATACGTAAGCGTGCACATATTATTACGTATGCTTGTAGGTTATTATAGAGTAGGTATGTATCTGCGCTGTACTTGGGAATCTTCCACGTAAACAGCTCATCTTCACCATTCATACACAAATGATCTATGGGTATTTCCAAAGTCTGAACGGATAACATCTCTTATGAAGTCCAACCACATATCACCACAGACCAGTAATGTCCACACAGATACAAACTTGTGGAAGGTTGTTGATAAAATATGTTGGAAAAACAACAGCTGAACAAGACTGTTCGTAATGCTGAACCTCGCTACGGCCGTAAATACACAACACAGTCATTTGCATTTGTTTTTCGAGTATTTCTTGCTTGTTTTCCTCCTCGTTAGTTGAGCAGAAGAACATGTTTAAGTATTAAGTTTACGAAAATACCTCCTAGAGTGAGAGAGGATAATATGCGTCTGTGTTTACCATTTTGTAGATTACTATCTTGGTAACTTTTTGTTGAAAAAAATTGTAAAAAAATTAATAGAATCAAAATTACTTTCCTGATTGTGCCTACTACATCATCATCATCGCTTGTACGTAGGTAACCGGCAGTCAAAAATACTTGGAATGATGTAATCTACTACGTATACCGGAGATGCACAGAGGTACAACGTCACGTCAGAACATGCAAATACAACATTAATAACATGGTCGGTGGATCCGCAATTTCATGCTAAACTTCTAAATTGGCCATAATATACTCTTACCTTTTGGTGATGAACAAAGCCAAGAAGATGTTCCATAAGTTTATTTCACTTGAGTTAAATAACTCATTTATCATTCGCGCATGTATGGTTCGCTGCACAATCACTTTACATACAACTACTACACATACGCTTTCAAGCTACATTTACAATCTACCCTTGTAACGTAAAGGGAGGCTCGGATGGTTTTATTAGGTAAGTCTCGATAAGGACTAGAAACTGATTTTTTAACAGCAGTCGAATCGGTTGGCGTTCTGCAACGTAGGTGCGAATCTAATGAGTAAGCATTTTGTTGCCATCTTCATACAATAAATGAAGGTACTGCATATATGAAGGTGGTATTAAGTTAATAATAATGTTTTGTCATGACGCTTTGCTTATATCCTTGAACGTCATTGTCAAAATTTTTAAGCAATTCGTTGCTGATTGGAAACTCCATGTCCTGCACAAAAATAATCGGCTGTACATTTTTAAATAAATATTTACGCTCAAATCTTAAACTGCATGTAAATCATCACGAAGTTTGAAATTGTGATTTATTGCTGAATTAACAAATTTTCATGCTACGATTGTTAAATGTATCCGATATATACACGACTTGTATCTTTACGTTGCAAATTATACACATAAGGACATTACATTTCGTGTGAAATGCCATAGCTTTGAAATGAATAATGCATGAATTTTGCTTCCAGTTACGCTTTACCTTTTTTTAGCTTGTAGTGCACTAAAGTTAAAAAGCGCATTTTAAAAACACAACCTCGTATCGTATCATTCTTTATGGCTATTACTACTGCTCTTGTGGGAATGAAATCATAGGACCGACACACTTTTCTGCTATAATCTGTGAATTCTCAAATGGAAATCTGCTTTCAAGCTTATGCATACAAAATAATAATTGCTGAACACGCATCAATACGGCTTCTCTGCACGGAGAACTATAAAAATATTATTATAATTATACTGAAATAGTAAATATTATTTTATTTTATGCGCATTTTATATTTATATTTACATAATAATGTAAATTGCAGAATTCCCAGTAACCCTGTTTACGTCAAACTCTGTTCATGTTCTCAATGCTGCAGTATTATTGGTCGAACCATAACCATTTTTACTTAATAAAGTTCTACTAAACCAAAAAGATTAAAAGATTCTGTACTTGGCAAGAACAAACATCATTTGAACCTTCAGAACACACATCAAAGACTTCTGTGAATCATGTTCCAGGGCGTAAAACACATGCTAACTAAAATTTAATTAAGCGAAATAGTGATGACCTACACGCCATTACACGTCGTTCAATCTTGGAAGAGAGCACTTAGTAGCCTCAGAAAAGATCTGCATACTCTTAACGAACCTAATGCCTGTTTAAGGTTACGCGCATTCCTTATTTATTCAATGGTAGAAATAGGACATTATAAGTGCGAAAGAACAGCTGAATGTAGGGAATACATTAAACTTGGTCAACATTTCACTAGACCCTTCAATAAAGAACCAAAATACATTTTAGCCTATGCACCAACATAGATACAAAAGTTGGAAATGATGTGCTAGTTAATAAAGTTTAGGCTCATAAATTAAAGACACGGGTTCATTAGGTTGCAACTACCAAGACGTTGCGGTCAAACCCCATTCGTTCCAGAAATGTATTTCCCAGTAATGCAACTTATTAGATAAAAATTGTAGTAAGAATGATGAGGTAGGGGAAAAGTTTCGGGAAACCTGCGAGTTTCAGCGAAATTGACAGACCGCGGGATGTGTACATAGTGCATGTAACGAATCTGTCAATATTAGTTATGATTGAAGGTGGTAAGCTCCTGCAAATTAGGAACTTGTCTACACAACTGTTCTGAAAGTTACTCGGACAGCAAAGTGATACATAATTACATACATACATATACATAGAAACCTTCGAAATTATCTTGAACAGTACGAATAACTCCAAAGAGTGTTACTTCTCCATAGGGATCCGAACAGAAGCTAATCTGCATTAAAAGAGAAACATTGATTGGCGTTATAATTGAAGCAAAAGATGATCAAATAGAATGGAGCAGTTTGTTTGTTCCTCTGATTTCCTGGTCTTTCGTTAAGGACGGAGAGTGGGAGGTAGAAAAGGCTTGTTTATTTCACAGCCACGATTCTATAAAGTTAATTACTCTCTTGTGGCTGTCGTGGTAAAAGGAGCACCAGCCCCACTTTATACATACGATATAACTTCCAACATTGCAGAACAAAATGTTTATATACATACATAGTAGTGCTTATGGCTATACACGCTGAATCTTATTACCGAAACTTCCTGTGCGGAGTATAGTGAAGTTCCAATTTTCCTACTTAAGGCACTAGGAATAAGGGAAAAGAGCAAGAATCTGAACATCACGAAGAGAAAGCATTTTGCACAGCCTTCAGTTTCCTGATAAGAGGTTTCGAGACGTTCTAGTGGATAGTCTCATAGAACCCCAGCGTGTTCTGTTTTCATAATGAGAATAAAAGGTCAATTCGAGAAACGTTCTCAGATATGGCGGCAGTCTCACACTGCTATAAAATAGAATAAATCCTTCCTGTTTTGCAGAAATCTTATCTAATTGTCTGCGAGATCGTTAAAATGTGAACTACTTCTGTAACCAAGTTATATTATGTACTCTGAGGGTATTAGGAATGCGAGTCTATAAGTATTAAAATGTATATACCTAGCAACACTGGACAGCCGTCCAATAAAATACCCCTAGTTTTGCCGGAGTCACGCCTTTAGCACTATTAATATACGAACATAAATTGATATTCATTGCAAGTATTCACACACATTCCGATTCGCAACTCGCAAGTATTTTCCCCTCCAATGCCCGTTTGTTCCAACGCTTGCAAAAGTCTTTTCGACATCGATTATTATAACAATGGAGTAATTTAAATCTATATCCGTTGATTTCCGTTAAGAGGCAGCCCTCGTAGAGTAGATATTTTGTGAGCGTGAACATGTGTTTTACTAAAGCAATCACAGCTTTTGTATTCTTTTGCAAAAATTAAACACTTTAGCAAAATGAGCAGAATATTATTTTTACTTATATGAAGCATTTTTGCTATACTGATGATATGTACCAACTTTTTATATTTCATTGGGTAAAAATTACTCATGTATTTACGTTTATAATTAATCATTTCATTAAACATGATAACTTTATTTGAATTTTATTGTTTACAATAAAGCCTGTAAGGAAAGCATAAATCAAGAATGTGTGCTTGTTTGATTGTGTCGGCTAGTGTTTAGAAACAACCAACTTGTTATAACGATGATGACGCCTTGCATATTCCGGAATATAAAGCTACTGTGGACTCTGTGGTGTGAAAGACCACATTCCATGAAAGCATATATACATGCGTTGAAATTTAGACTGAATGGAAACTCATTCATGTGTATCCTCATGAGTCTCTGTGGAACATTAGTTACTCCAGACGTATAAACACGACATGGAATCAAAACTAGGCTGACATAACAGGAGAATAGTCTGGCTCACCGAATGCTTAATTATTGTTTATTCATGCTTTAGTGCCGTATTTGCTAATGAGTACAAGTCAACAGAGGATCCCGGTAAGTTTCTATTAAATATTTTGGCAGCTTCCTTCATTAATGCTCATTTCAATGGTTTCATCACCAGCTAGAGCATATTTGCTAAAGATGAATTTCCAAATGACTTTCACAGCAAAAAATTAATGAAAGTCATTCCCACAAACAAATGTTGCAATTTTGTTTCCGATGCATCCTGCCCTGCAACTTTAAACCACATAAATGGGCTACTACTCGATGCACTCGGACAAACTATGATTTTAGACCTCACTAAATCATTTAAATAACTGCCTAATTACTTTACCAGAGCTTAATCAGCACAAAAGATGATGTAGTAGAGCTTTGTCCGGAGCGTGGTCACACCAAATCGAGTACATGACAGGATATTGCCGGTTGGTTAATTCCGGCAAGCGGTTGTGTTTCCATTATATTTTGACATGTCCCTAACTAACACTTTCATACTTACTACTGCTTTCTATAGGAAACATTGAATGAGTGAGGCACAATACCCTACATCTACAACCCTTCATATGGCTTTCTTTGTTGAATACTTCCATACACAACAGCGTATGGGCGTAAAACCTGAAGCGTCGCCTGTGTTGTCCTAGAAACGCTGGAAAACAATAAATTTAGCTTACACTCGCCAAATTTTGAATCACATCAGCAGATACCTTGCACCACCACCGATTTCCTAATAAACATATTTTCTACTATCGAGTAAGAATACATGTGGTTCATTTTCAAGAAGTCGAATTTGTTTACCGGTAACATTTTATTTTAATTTTTAAAAATAAGAAGAAGCCCCAAAATAACGACGCAACATTTTGTGTGTAACAGAAATTACATTCAGTTTATTAAGAGTCAACCCAGGAAGTTAAATGTATTAAAGACAGTTGTTATTGTTATTATTGTGTATTGCTGGGGGTATAATTTTACATATACCAAGCCACTAGAATGTTAGCTCAGCAGTTATAGCAGCAGGTTTAGTAAAAGAAGTATTGTCTGTTCTACGTCTACAAGCATAGCAGGCATGAAACAATGAAAACACAAAAAATATCGTTGCTCACGTAGCAGCATTGCCTTCATAAATTCATCTGCAGTTCTATAGTACAAATTTCAAGTTGAAGCGACCTAAATTGAAATTAAATTAATGTGCCAAAATGAGTGAAGAAGGGCTTTGTCTTGCCTACTCCTCCGGTCACCTTAGTGTCATGTCGAATAAGGAGCTGTCGGAGAGTCTCCTAAATGAACGCATCAAGTCGGAACAGCATCGGCTCAATTATGAAAGACTTCGAAGTCTCTATGTCAAGTAAGTTCTGCCCATATACCGCTAACTAATTTCCTTTTATTATTAAATTAGTACAGACATATTCCTGTTTTCCTGCTTAACATCCAGACACTCAAAATGTTATTGCCAAAAGTTACAGGGAATAACTTAGTTACTGTGAAACAATTTAATTATTTAATTAGCATTATAATAGGCAATATGGAAATACCTATGTGTGTACCTCCGCGTTCTTGTTGCTATGCTAATTTCTTAATAAAAGCTTGAATTAATACCCTGTCCTATCTACGATAACTGACGCTATTATTATGTACTATGCAATCATTAGTCTGCTGATGTTCAGTGTATGTACCAATTATAATTAATCATCTTTCTCGATGAATTGTTAGCATTAAAGTCAAGATACAGGATATTACATTTCCTACATAACAGGTTGAAGTAAAACAAGATGACTTTTGTAGGTCGAAAAATGAGTATCATTTTATGCAAATTTTATTGGCCCAGCGATTCAGCCTGTCAACGTTTATAATAAAACTTATTTGCAGAATCTGAGACCACGACTGTATTCGAGAAATTAACATGTAAAATAGATACCGCTCATATGCTTCTCTTAAAGCATACCTGACACTGTTTTAGAAACGCTGATTATGTGATTATATAGAGTTACATAAAAAGGAAATTAAATAACTACTTGAAGCGGAAAGAAGTACAAAGACTGCGATTACATCCTAATCAGTCAAATTTTGCAGTTCGCTAGATGTATTGCGAGGGGCTTAACATGCTCAAGTTGCTTTCCTAATAACTGGAAGCCAGCTGGGGTAGAATATTTTCTGCATCAACACCCTCCGAATCCTTGCCGAGACGATAGCGCTGTGGTAATTAGTGCCGTCTGATTACTTTAAAGTTACACGGGGAAAATACTATTGATAAACATTGCCGTTGATACGCTTGTGCATTTTGGGGTGCTTTAATGATTCCTCCCGGTATAAACATGTTTACACGCGCCGACTGATTGCTATAGATGCCTTTGAGTTTCTACGTCTAATTCCAAGTATTGAACAGGAAGGGGAAAGCCTTCAACGTGTAGTGTAGTATATCGGATTTTGAAATCTGCGGTTCGTCCAAACCGCAAAAACAAAAGTTTTTGAAGGTAAATATTGAAACATTCTATATATGTTCTATAATGGATGTTGTATCCACAATATTTCCTGATGATTGTCATATCCACGGCGTGAAATCAGCTCCATAACGTCCAACTTTTGATAATGAACTATGCGAGAGTTTACTGGAAGTGAAGCCTACATTTATTTGCGTGAATGCATTAGAATAGAGAAGCTTTGTGCATGCCATTGGATTTGAGTGGCTTGGATGTATTAGTTTTGAAACAATTTATTTAAGGTTGCAGCAAGACTTGAGCAACCAGAGTAGTCTCATCAATGATGCGGAAGAGATCCCACAATGCAAAGATGAAGGAATTCAGGTCGACGATGAAATCAATGCGAAAGTAAACAAAACAAAGTTTCCGATCAGTTCCAACGATCCAGGCAGCAAAGGTGTTGGTTCTCCTCCATCTCTAGTCTACGACAGGGTGACCTGTAATACATTTATGCGCAGTCCAACTTCTAACCCATGCCTTGTAAGTAAGCTTGCACGGTAATTATGTTTAAGCATAAAAGCGCCTGTGTGGAAATTTGTTCAAAACTAAATATAAACTAAGGCAGTAGTTTGTAGGCCGAGTTGTTAACTAGGTAGAACAACAGGGTCTAATGAACTCCCCTTCATTAAAATTTGTAGCTCATATCACACTCTGGACGGAAGTCTTTTTGTACAAACGAATTATTTCAAAATATGACTTTAGATGGATGACAGGATGGAAGATGTAATGCCAGGGTTGACAGCCGTTCCACATAATGAAATTTTGAGACAATGCAACCGATGGAAGGAGCTGTACGTGAATCTCCTGGATGAATTCCAGCATTACAAATACAGCACGGACGCCCTTATTCTGAGCAACGACGAGGTTTTCACGAACAAGGTTTTAAAACAAAATTTTTGGATGAATGTCACCCTCTAGTCGTAAAGCACTCCAATTACATACGCTTACAAAAAAAAGTGGAACACAAAAAGAAATTGTTTGTTCTTTCTTCCATAACAACCTCCAACTACCCCATATATTTATAGGTAAGAGAAGCTACCCAGGAACTGGAGAAGATCAGAGCGGAGCAAGACACCAAACTGGAGAAACTCACGACCAAGCTGGATAGTGCGATACGGGATAAGATAATACTGCAAACAGAAATTAAGGTAAGGATTGTATGCTCTTTTTGCTAAACATTCCTTTGCTAAACACCACTTGATTACCTTTTCTCTAGAAGAGTTTGTTTGCAAAATTATGATAAATGAGAATGTCACTTCGGAAAGGCGTTTTGGTAAAGGAGCAGGATAGAGAGGAATGTCTATTGCAGGAAACCAAAACACGGAGAATAAAGTTGAGCAATGCGGCGTTATGAAAGATTAAGTGTGAATTCTCTGCTCACAGGGTACGTTGTGAGAAAGATAAGACGAATGAAAAATAGCTGGGTCATAATTTATTTATCTGAATACAACCTAAACGGCTGTCCAATGGTATGAACAGAATCGTTACAGCTGATAGTTGAAAACATTATAATTTGATATGACAGGCGATTCGTGAGCAATTGGCGGAGACGAGTGCAAAACTCCAGGAAAAGTCCGTTCTTTGTGCAACTCTTCAAAGGCAGATTGATGAGCATACCATGGGTTCTCCTCTCCAGGCAAGTTTAAATCTTAGATAAGACCTCTCATTTTTCATTATACGCTTCTTTTCTTATATATAATAACATATAATACATGTACAGTACATACCTATAATAATAAGTATTTACGTCACATGCTCCCAACCTCAACCTCTGCTTACCCACCTGGACAACAGATCTTGAACTTGCTCTCTCCGGCGATGGTTGCATCAGCCTGCCGAGAGGATATCATTTGTTCTGTTTCATATTCCATATCTCCTTGAGTTCATTTTATACGCCACTATTATTCTTGTTTCATGGCTGGACAAGGAATTTTATCCCCCTTAATTTCCCTCAGATTACTCCTCTGGCGATTTCTCAAATAACAGACAAGACTCGGGAATATATGTAGTTAAATATCTAAATCCTCACCAAAAATGATGTACAAGGTCCTGGGAAAGGAAATATCTTGTGTATTCATAATATTGTGATTTGCGAATCAATAAGACTGCAATATTCAACATAACCAATACATGAACAAGATAAAAATAAATATATACATACGCTCAGACTTGTACACGGACAAGTGCCACATCTTCGGGAACTCCGAAGCAACGTGTTTACATAGAGGCAAACGAATTGAATGTTTAGTTGTAGTCTATATTTGAGCTTATATGAGAAATATAAATTCATTGCATTCCTTGACTCAAGTATTTTGTTTGTACATGTCATAACAATTTGTATGTAGATAACAACAAAGTTTCACTGCACTTTAATTTCACCCCCAGGGGAAATACCAAGACGTTGTTCATGATCCTCGGTTGTAGCAATACTATTAGAGCTAAAATGCAATTTATTACGTTACGACTATTAAGTATTGATTGAGCTTCCATTGACTGGATTCGTTCATGGATTACCATCCACTGACAGCATTTCTTGTTTAACATGATATTTTGTAGAAGCGCTGCGACATAAAGGCCCATGTTGGTATTGAAAACAACTTACATGCAGCGGAGTCCCGTGTGGAATTTCTGCAGGAAGAAATCTCTGAGATAAATGAGAAAAATGTTATGCTTCAAGACAAGATACTCAACATCATTCAAGAGAGCACCAAAGAAATCTCCACACTTCGAGAGGCCCTCGTAGGAACGGAGGAATTCGCTCAAAAGGAAAGGATTGATTTACAAAGCCAGCGGGAAGGTACATATAGCTTCATGGATTAAATTTAAAAAAATTGCAGGCACAGGTGTCAGTATTTTGCAAATAATGCAGGCACTTCCGCCTGGATTTTATATATCTCTGCATAATTTGATAAGCATCTTGCTCAAAGAATATATTAGATTTATAATCTAAGCATATGAAATATTATATTCCCTTCCTGTAAATAAGGTGTTTTTTATGAAATGTAAATACAATATGTACATATATAAAGTGTTGTAAGTAAAAATACAATTAAAATAACTGCAGAAGCCTTACAGCACCTCCAGATTCAACAGGCTTACATCGAAGACATAGATAAATTCGTGAATGAGCGTGTGGAGGAGAATCAGGAAATCTCGAAGCAAGTTCAGAACTTTGCATCTCAAGTTGCACAAGAAACAGAACAAACTTTGAAGGTACCCTTGTCATTTTTCTTTTCTTGGTCTGTCGTTGACGTGCATATGTGTACATGTATATAACTATAACTAAGCATATAATTTACGGGAACAAGCCCTGACTTATAAAATGTATGTAGGTATATACTTTTACTTACGTAACTACTTTTACTTATATATGTCTATCCATATAATAGTTACTGGAAGACCGGCTGAAAAATACAGTCGAGGAAAAGGCAAAGGTGGAAGAATCCTTACTCCGAGCGAGTCAGATAATTCGAGAGCTGACAGAAGAGGCAAGACGTCAACGTGTTACTGCTTCGCGATTCATTACCCACATATACCAAGTGTTATCGATTCCTCCAGGAGATTCCAATAATGAGGTTTGTGAACTGCGGACGCTACCTTATGTCGTCCTTTCTGACAACATTATCAATTCTATTGACGACGACTCTGACATGGCTCATACTTACGCCATTGACACCAAGATCCACATGAAGGAACTTTTGAAACGAGTAATCTTCTGGAGTCGACAATTTGAACTTCAGAAAAAACGACTACGAGAGCGAGTGACACAGCTGGAACAATTCCAAACGGAACAAAAAAAGGGTGTAATAGAAGAAATCGATCGCTATCGAAAGGTAAATTGAGTAAAAATGATAATTGAATTCCTTCGTATAGTAAAATTATTTCAGTATAAGACCAAAGGGCAGACTCCAATTCATTGTTTTTAGAAATGCTCCTTTTACCGCGATATACTGAGACAGTTACGGCATCATCTCGGGCCAAAAGTTATAGATGAATATTTGCAAAAAATCTTACATCCACGGATTTATGAACAAGCGGGTAATTGGTTGAGCAGGAACGAACCTCCAGAGAAACAAGTTAACAAACTGCTCCGTGGATCATCATCAGAGGAGCTTGTTGAAGAAACCGTGGGACCTGAAGCTGCCAAAGAAACTTTTAGCAACTCCCCAGCACAGAATAAATTCGGACAAAATACTCCGCCAAACATCCGTCCATTTATTAGTGTCAATTTGCACACTTACTTAAGGAGGCATGAAAGGTTCGTTCATATCCTAGATAATGTAGAAAAATTTCTGGCGAAAGGTCGCGATCGTGAAGCACTCGACGGCGTTGGCGAGGATGCAGTAGGATACCCCCAAGAATAGCATATGAAAACATTTTTGCTCGCGTCTGAATAGTACATACCAAACAAAGTCACAGAGTATAACACCAATATTCCTAAGGTTTCCATTCTCAACACTCTATCCAACATTACATTTTGTTGCAATTGTTTTAGATTGTAATTTAAAACACGCTATGGTAAGTAAAACACAGACTTTCCACATCTTTCCAAATTAACCTCTTTCCTTTTGACTTTATAGTCTCCACTAAAAATCATTTGTAACTTCAGTTGGGTTTATAGACTGTAAATAAAATTTCATTTTTAATAGTTTTAAAAACAGTTGCGTGAATGAGAGAGGAAAAGCCGTAATCGCAACCAGCGATCCTCAATTAATGCAGACTGTTTGTTATTTTTTGGAACTCATCAGTACAACATAAACTATTATTGATTCTTCGGTGCTGTTTGAGCTATAGAATCCTAACAGTTGTAGAATGAGGCGTCACTTATGTATACTTGTAGAATAAACCAAAAAAATTACAATTTTTAATATAATACAGCTACAGTACTATTGATTTGTCTCCAGTAAATTCATGTAATGTTGCATAGAGATAACGTTCATATACATACAGTAAACAACACATTCAATCGATTCAAAAAGACTTTAATCATATAAGAGTTTGCTTGGAATTAAGTAACGGCAATAAACAGAGAAAATGAGGGAAATACATTGTCTTCATAAACGACATTCACAATTTCTATCATGTTTAATTCCGTCAAGATCCAATTTAATGATCCAAACTTCATCTTGACTTTGTTTTGCTCTTTGTTAAGCGTGTTTTGTAAGATCAACAATATAACCACTTCGCCACTTCCTATACTTGCCTATACTTGCTAAGAGATTACTTGACGGCATTGAGTGCTATTTGATGTAGTAGTAACAAGATTTTACAACTGTGCTGCGCTGCCATCTTTTAAAGTAACTTGGAATTCCCTCTCTCAAACCATTGAACGACCCCTGTAGGAGATGCAAACGTTTATAAACCGGAGGGCCTCTAATGCAACAATTACAATGCAAATTACAGCTAAAAAACGCTTCCATTCCACTAAATTAATAAAACGTTAATTTGTTTTGCTTTCACTTCCCCGTAAAATAAACTTAAATTTGTCACCAATTCCAAGTTTATACGATAAATTACCCATATAATACTACTAATTTAGCTTTACTCTGTTCGTCATCGAGGTAGTAAATCGACATATCATGTACAAAAATTCCACACACATTATATATCAAGTTAGCATAATAAAGCGATTTTAACTTGAGGTTATGGTTTTTCACCTTTCCTCTCGTCTTTCGCAAGTTTAAATAAAGTTCGGCGAGTCTATAGCTCTTTTAACTTCGTCAAAATAATGCTTACCTTATTAAACGGGACGGTAGCATCCGTCCTACTTTTGTATTTGTCATTTCGTTTGAAATCTTCCGATTCCGACCTACCCTAGTGTTAAAGGTGAGTGCATGGATCAGGGATGACGTGACGGGTGTTCCTAGATTATTGCCAAAATCACTAATCGTCCGATTATCTCGTGGCCTCACAAGATATTCTGTTATTTTACTAAATAAAATAACTTCGACGAATTACCCCGATTGGGTAGCCCACCACCACTACATTTAGTACGGTACTCAATAAAATGGTTCCCATTTTTTATGGATGCTTAATATGTTGATTTCGGTATTAGTTAACGCTTTCAAGTCGACGCTTTGTTGCTTGACTGTAAGTAATTTATATTCTATCTATATGCCACTCGAATTCTGTGTTTATCGGGGAAGGTCATACCATCAACCAACTTGATGATAATAAAACAAACGGATCACCAACCTATTGACATTACGTACACATTCCGTGGCGCTACTGAGCGGCTCACTCGATGGCAAATCAAATTAATTAAGGATGATTCAAGTATAGCGTAGCGCAAAACAAAATGAACGTCCATTCCGTCGTCGATCCTCGCCGTCCTCTTGTGCTTACAATCTGTCGGCTGGATTGCCATCGATCCGCTTTATCCGTACACAATGGCTGAACAATCCTACGCGGCTGTGTATTTCAACGACTTCTTTTGTTGAAAGGAAAAGTGTATATAAATGGTTAATTTTTGGGCTCGAGTACATTTTGCAAAACTTGATTAATTAAGCTCGGAAGTTTTCGTTTTATTTCCGTGTCATGTCACGCGTGATTTACATCGATAATCATGATGAGAGTTTGCCGTTTCGGATAATCAAGGTTGAATCCATCCGACCTGAAGAACTGGAAAAACGGATTAAGGGGACAACTAAGTGCCGTAGCCAAGAGGCCCCAGTTAAAACCTTTCCCAAGCCTCCGTACTCTTATGCGTGCCTCATCGCCATGTCACTGAAGAATTCAAGAACAGGAGGACTACCTGTATCTGGCATTTACCAGTTTTTATGGTAAATAAATAGCGATAAACCTTATTCCAGCCTCTTTTGTAAAAACTGATATTCGTGTTTAATATTCAAACTCGTCCTGAAGCTGCATGCTATAATATTATTAAAGATGCTATTGCAAAAATGAGGATACATTCGCTGCGCAGAATTGGAATATATGATGACGATTTAGTTTTTCTAATTCGGCTTACTTCTTTTTATATTTTTTATTTAAGCTAACTGTTGTTAACTATTTACATCGTTTCAGCGATCATTTCCCATATTTTCAATCGGCACCTAAAGGTTGGAAAGATCAAATCAGGAGCTACTTGAAAACCAAGTATTTCGAGAAACGCAAGACACCCGGATATACCAAGAGGACAGGAAATTATTGGACAATTAATCCAGCAATGACGAGCAAATTCGATGAGGAGATTCGTAGATGGTCATTGAAAAATCCTGCGAAAGTCAAGAAGTCTTTGTGGGATCCTGGTTAGTATTTAATTATTTACAAGCCAACTAATGTTTATGCTGACTAAATTATAATTAAAAATTTTTTTCGATACAATTCCATCTTTCCTTTTGGCTTTGGCTACTCTTATATTTAACACGCCGAAGAAACCCTTCATAAAAATCGAAGCAATTATACTTACAGTTCAAGCCGTATCCGTGATGAAAATTGCTCAATGCAGATATTTTGCAAGAGCAGGGGATAATTACTATTTTCTTTTACGAATTTTACAGAAAATCTAGAAAAACTGGAAAGGGGAGAATTGATAATGGACTCTGAAGATGCTGAGGAAAAAAATTAATAAGGATAGCTACAGCACATAAATTGCAGGCTTTAAGTAAAAAGTTTATTTTACTTGGTCGACTCTATAAAACCTTTCATACGTTTTTTACTTATTTTTTGTCAATCCAGTTATAGCCAGTCTTAATAAATACATGGAGTCATGTACAAGAGCATGCAATATATGCATCTGATTGTTTTGTATTCGTTTGTCGTTTGGTGTATAAGGGTTGTTTCAAATTCCAATCCATCTTGTCCATGTTACTTCAAATATATTATATATTTGTGTATCTATTGAAATCGTATGCAGAAACCACAGCATTTCGAAATGCACTATAATTTGTAATTTAGTACGAATATTTTCGCAAATATTAACCAACTAATACAAGCTTGAGTATAACCAATTGTCAATGTTTTCCTCCACGATTTAAGCAGGAAAATATGAGAGGTGCTGATGAACTCGTGAAAGTCGTGGATGCAAACTAAATTTACACTGTATGCGAGGCAACATAGCATGCAGAAATGCGAGTTTCTGTCAAATTTTTTTTCTCAAAAAGTTAGTGAAGTAGCTTTGTACGTATGACTCATCAGATGTTCACACATAACAACAGGAAATTCCTCAGTGTCACTTATGGTCAAAGCTGCCAGGTTTTTTCTGTATTTCCTCAAGAAATACAATTACGTTAGTGCAGCATATCAGAAGCTAACCCAAGTTAGTTCCCACAAAGACTCGTATCAGTGTTATTTCTTGGCTTTATTAGCCCTATCATCGTATATACGTTGGATACATGCCTCATCGTACATAAAATATTAATCAAAAAAATTAACTGCAATTTCCAATAATATTTCATGTATGATATGACTGCATGCAGGTTTAAATATTATTATGAGTTCGGCAAATGTACCCAGTGTATGGTAAAATAGAAGTTCGTGTTGGTGCTTTATCGCGTGTATCTATATGTATTCAAATTAAGTGCATGCTCTTGAGCAACTTGTGATACATAGCAATTGTACTCATAATGCTCTTCTACTGCTCTGGAGTGAGTGCTTAAGGTGGGTTACCAACCGTGCTGTGGGTAGAGTTGGGCTATGAGCTGTATTTAGAGGGCTGAGTTTTTCAAATTTGAATCACTCGTGGCTTAGATGTCTGGGCGAACAAGTCATGTTAGTGGAGACAGTGAAGATTTACTGTATACAGAGTAAAAAGTTCATGTGAGAGCTGTTTTGTTTGTGTATACACGTCTGCTGTGTGCAAGTGAGTAAATGCACTTTGTGTATAGAGTAGATCTCCGAGAGGAACTTTTGCCACTGTTGATAATAATGGATTGGAAGCATGCTGACGAGTCTCGTATATAACAAGCCACACTGCATCCATCAGTTTTACTCTCTTCCTGAATATCGAACGGAAAAGGAACAATTTTGGATATATCCCAGCTTGCAATTGTATAGGTAAAACATTCATCCTATCCTTTTTACTGTACATACTTTATGTACTCTATTTTTATACCACAAAGTGTCATCGAAATTTACTTGTGATCACTCAAGCTAATAGATTGATCCAGTGGTACCTAAGTACCTACTATTTAAATCGTATATCTGTATTGTGCGTGCAATGTTTATGGCTCACATGTAGAAGGGCATTGGTTGTCATGTAGGAAGGTACAGTAGCATGTGTAAATAAATAATCACCTCTTTTAATTAACAGCCCACTGATAATACAATTACGCTAATTAGCCTAATACATTAAAATAGCAAGTTCATTGTCTAGTGATAGGGTGAGAATTGGTTTTTCACATATACATCAAAAACCACAGTAAGATTTAGCCCAGAACAATATACCTAACACATGGGAAGAGACTTTAAATTGGTGGAGGATTAAGATAGCTCATGGTTGGTTACATAAGTAAAATAATAACATTTAATTAGATAGATATAGAAATATAAATTAGTAATACCTCAAAACATTCCAACATGTGAAGTAATGGCAATGGCCGCTGCAATTATACAGTTTATATGCAAACTTGTGAGTATATGTCTAAAAGTATTCTTGAGAGTATCATTTGCTTTAATTTTACTTTCGACAGTTTTAATTTGATCCTTCATGATCCATCACCTCATAAAATCAGGGCTGTGAAAATACAAGTAGTGTGTGTGTTATCAGTATGATAAGTGGTCTTGTTTCATTCGGGAAAGTTAAGAAAATCTTACAGAGGATGTTTGTCCGCTTTATTCGTGTTGTCATTTCTGATTAAGACCTTAAAAACTAAAGAGATATAATGTAAAGAGATAGAATTTCCACATGACTTGAGAAAAAATTGTAATTACACACAGTGGTCTAATTGTCCGGCAAGTGTCATGCAGAGTAGGAACAGGGAGTTCCACACTACAATTTGGTAAAATTCTAATAATATGTACTGACGGGATGGGTGTTTAGCGTACTTGTAAATAGCAGGGGATCTGAAGTTAATATTCTTCGGTCACAGAGCTGCATCAGTTGGTTTAAGTTTTGGGAAAATGTGGTCATGTATACACAAACCGTTCATATGTGTCAGTTTGTCAATAACTTGGCTGACTTTGCTGCTGCATCCGTAGTATGTAATTACATGATTCCTTTTTCGGTCACTTTACGTTCCAGTACCCTTTAAGGTTGGTAGGAGCTGACACCGTCATTAAATAAATGCATATCCGGAGTATTTATGTGACAGACGCATACTTTATGGAGGAGTCAACATGACGGGGTAAATACTTTTTGATGCAGTTCCCTGTACCCAACGATCTCATATGTAGAGTGTATGTATTACTACTCTCAAAGCAAACCCTTGATGGATTTTTCTTGCTAGCCTAATTCGACGTGTAAATTGCAGTCGTATTTTTACTTAAAACAAGGAAATTTGTTAATGAAATCGACGAGCACAGGGAAACATGACAAGGAGCAATCTGCTTGAGAGCTCTTTTATGTTTTAGAAATGAATCAAGATTACGTGCAAGAATGGAGCGTTCATTCGTAGTGTTTACTATGGGATGTTCTTGCTTTTTCCAGATTTGGTTATAATTTTCAGGAATAAAAAGTATCATAATAAAAATATCACGTGAACGGAAACAAACCATACAGATAGTGTAGAGTTCTTAATAAAAGCATTTTTGTATTCAGTAATTTGAACGTACATTTCCTCAGTTAGCACTTGTGATGGGATTATATTTATTCACTTACCTTAGGAGCGATCTTAAGCCATCGAAAGTGTTATTCAAAAAGGAAGAATAAGAATGGATTGACAGCATTAACGTTCGATTCTTCATTTGCATGTGACCATGAAGGATGATTTCAAGAATCTACGTGCGTTTTGTTTACATTCCCTCGTTAATCTTTCACTCATCCAGCTGAAATGGGTACGCGCGTAATTGGCGATATCAGCTCTTTTGTGTTTACGATTAAATGCGTGTTATTTAATAAGGATCCAGTATCATTGTTAAACAAAGATCCACTCATGTTGAATCTCTTCTACTAAACATGCCTATCACTACGTGACACTTAAAATCTCGGTTTTGATTAAGTACTCCCGTATCTTCTTGTTTAATTACATTATGTGACAGCAACATCCTGAATACGCTTGATACGCTTCAGCACAAAAGACTGCTTTTCTCATAATGGTAATTATCTTTTCCTAAGGCTGCAGCCTCAGTGACAGCAGTGAAACTAATTGAAAGTAAGGTTCTAAAGTAACGCAGAGGCTGTATACAAAATCTGATGAAGAGACCTTCCTGAAATGAGTCAAACATTCCAATGTTTAGGTAAGGAAAGACTAAGTAAGAGTCAGAATGCCACTGGAGAGTCATTTACAAGACAGTTGGGTTTGCGATCTGGAAACACGTTGATTTATCGATTTTTCGGCTTTTTGTCCTTGATCCAATGCTATTAGTGCTGAATGAAGAGTGAAACTATAAGCCCCTGCCTTTCCGTCTACTTGGCTGCAAATTACTCGTATTATATGGGATATCCGGTCCACAGAACTTCAATGTTTTGTTAGTGCAACTCTCTAGTAAAGAATAGTTTGAAAATAAATGACTTTTGATTTTCATTATTACTCCTTAGTCATCCTTCTTTTAATATGAATGATTTGTTGAGTTTCTTCATTTCGTACCGGAGCTGTACATAGTATCTCATGTCTATAGTTCAAACGAAGTTTACAAATGTGTTTACATCCTCACGCTGTTTTTGATGTAACAGCAGAGATATCAGTGACTGATAGAACCCGGGTCGTGTCTTGCGATAAATTAAATAAACTCCTTTTCATCTCAGTACTTACCAGACAGATGTGTATATATGACTACCGGAAGTGGAGCAAAAAAAATTGGTGCAATATCTTCCTAAGTTCATCAGACTGGTGCAGATTAATTATTCAAACGAGGGCGTGGAGTAAAGTCTTTACGACATAAACATATTATCATGTAACGAAATTCCGGGAACCAGAATTTTCAATATACATCCTTTATCAGACATGTCATTGTACCATAACATGCACACTGCAGTCCTATTTAGGTTTCACTGGCTAGAAATTATTACCATAGACTTAATTGGGTATAAAATGATACATGGCTTCTAAACTCTTTTTGTAGCTAGTACATTTGACTGCAAATTATTTGAACTGTCTGGAGAGAAGCTCTTATTACATTCTTTGGCTATATTTTGTCGATTCAAGCTTTCAGGATATATTTGAGATATGTGGAATCCGTACTATGGACACGCAATAAAAGGCTTAAAAGAATTCTAAGACTGCATATGTCTATGTATGCTTTCAAAACTTTTGATGAGATGTACATATGTATATACGTAGGAACCTTGTATGGTGAGAATTAGCAGAATGGTTAGGTACAAAAATTCGAATCCGAAATATGTTGGGTCATTGGTAAGTGAGCGCTTGAAAAGTTGAAAGGACTCAAGGGGAAGCCTGTGCCATTAAAGGGCAAGATTTGGTTACAAATTACTTCTTAGTTTTGTGGTTGCCAAGTCACTTAAATATTTTTAGATTCCTGTTGCCCAGCTGCATATGTACATAAATAGGTATAGATTTAATAATACGGTTTAATTATATATACAAACAATATGTAATTGAATATAGACAGGAATATAAATATACTCGCAGAAACTAGTTTCGTTTTTCATACTCCATTACTCACGCTAACTCTCTTCGAAGCTATAAACGGGGAGTGCGAAAGTATTCTGCAATGCATATTTTCCTGAAAGAATTGCCTCATCACGATGCACTCTCCGAATGCACACCAATATCTTCCAGTAATTGCTAAAAGCTCATAAAATTTATTATGGCCCTTGTGTGTCATAGACCAGTATATATTAGTGGCTAACTTAACATGGATTTGCTCTTTCTGGAGTCGCCGGCCTACATTTTATCGACGTTTTTATTACGCGGGCATCCTTATGACTCACTACTTGGAGACGCTATAATTTCCACGGCTGCACAGCATTCCCCGTCATCATTTTCATTGTTTTTGCACTTGATTTTCTTGGTGGTTGCGCTCTAGTCACGATTTTACTTTCACTTCCAGGGAAGTAAGCTGCTAGAGTCTGATGAAGTGGGGAAGAATTTTGCAACTTATTCTCTAGTGAGCTGTTGTTGTTACAGGCTCTACGATACTTTCGCGTGATTTCGGTTCTTTGTGTATCCTTTGGGTAAAGAAGTTTTATGGATTAAACCCAGCTTGTGGCAGGTAAGTTCGTTCTCCTTCCAAATACTTTCATTCAATCTTTTTTGAAATATTATTCTCATCAGCATTTAGAAAACCATTAGTTGATAATTCCGTCCTTATTATTTTTATAACATTTGATTGTAATTTACTAATAGACTAAAGTTCTTGCATAACTATTTAAGAAGTCAATGAAGAGATTCATATTTTTATTTAAAATAATCTTTTCAGTTTATCGTTTCAATTCATTCACATTGCAAAAATATAATTTTATTTTTCATTTTGCACAACATCTTTAATTTATATGAAATCCATACTGTTCCAGATTGGTTTACATAGCATGATGTAAACACATTAAGAATTTCCTAGGCACAATATTGCCGTATCGCCAGCTTCTAGCACTTTCGCTCTGACGGTCAGCAACTGATTTCATATGGACTCGAATGAAAAAAATAGGTTGAGATAGACTGTAAAGTTCGAAAACCCCGGTCTCGGATGTTTATATGTACTTATCTGTGTCAACATGTACTTGTGTACATGAGTGGTGCATATAAGGAAAGTTCTATACTCCACGACGACACGTTGCCAGCTATGGTAGTAGAATACGATCCGAAACTTCACGCATGCTGTCGCTGGTTCGGAGAATACGCGACTCCGGCAGCCCGTGCATGTGCTCCTTACTTTTAGTTTGGTATATTCATTCCATTCGACTTTCTTGCGAATTATATATGGTACTTTTACATTAAGCTTGAGCACAAACAAGCTTCTATATACTTTCCAGTGCTTTCTCTTCAGTATATACACATACATACCAGTCTGGATTCAATGATCGAGTATGATAGACGGAAGCGTTCCTCCTTCTTACAACACTTAATACGAGTGCTTACCAATCGAATTCCATAAAGATTACTTTTCATAATTAAATATCACGATTAAATAAACATTGCATTTGGTAGATTGAAACCGTCAGCAATATTGGCTGTCTACGCTAAATAATCATAATGTTTATTATCTAAAAAGTAATCAATTTACTATGATTGCATCTAACTAATAATATCTAAATAATAGTATCTACTAATCTCACATATTGTGATGCATGAGCATTCTAAGGCGTCGCTACAGTGAGATGAATGAACTATTCATTGTTATGAAAGCTAATTTGACACCGTGCAAATCATATGAAACGTTTAATAATATGTAGATTAGGTACTAGACACGTTGTTTGAACAGGTACTTTCCTATGCAATGCTCGTTCCATCCAATGTCTATTTTAATTCATATAATCTCGGTACTACTTTTCTTGTGAAGGACTCGTAAAACTATAGTTATATTGTATTGTGTGTTTTCATAGCATTACATAAAATGTGTACATGCATACGTTTTGTAATAAAGTTTGAAAACTTCCTAATAACAGTCAAATCAAAGAGCCTCTCCAGTAGCACTACAAGCGGAACTGCCGAATGTTGACTTTTGCCAGATGTAGGTGTTACGTATATATTGTGCGTGAAGCATGTGCCAAATTACTGTCAAGTCTTTCTGTTTCTAGTGATTAAGGCAAGCTCTTAATGTATAACGGTCTAAAAGCCAAAGTCATATGAAGTGTTTGCAGCTGGAAGTGTAATTACTGTACTGAAAACCACCTTCTTTTGTTATTCCAGGAAAAACACGTCCACAGTTCGCCCCGTTTCGAGGGAGAGATAGAGAGAGAGAGAGTATCGTGGAGGAGCAACGGAAGGTATGTACATGTTCTGTTTGTGATTCAAGTCGCACCTGGAAGACTTGAGAAACTGTAGCTACTTGATTGAAATCGAAAGCCGGGTGAAAGGGATGCTTATTGGATAAAATCGAAGGTGTTTGTGCTCGTCGTGGCTAGACTTACTGATTTTTAGGGATTGGATTGTAGAACATAAACCTTTTTCGTCGTGTGTGTGTTTCATGGTGAGCGCTACTTAATTCAATAATACCTCAAGTAACTGATCGAAACTGATTGAGAGGAAAGACGTGCATGCTTGTACTCCACGAAGTCATCGAAGAAATTAAATTTGCATTCGCATCGTTCAACATCTAGTAAAAGTAAGGGGCTACGGATCCCATGTACTTGTGAATTAGGCTGACCATATAAAAGCCTACTTGACATTGTAATAAAGTTTCTGAGTGTCATCTTGCTGAAATCAAGAATCTATGCTCATTTGCTAGTCAGTATATAGCTCTGGGGTTTGAAATCCTCCTTATAGTGCGACTTTGTGGCTACGATTGATACAAAAAAGTGTTCACGAAATAGCTGATGTCATGAGATGAAAATGCAAATGACATGAAGAGAACGGTGAAGCACATACTCTTGTTCTGATCAGATTGGGGAGTAAAATGACAAATGATGTGTTATATATTGATGACCAATGGTGCAATGACTGGCCTCACGATGTGGACATGGTATGGGAAAAGGAAAAAAAAGAAAATGAAGGAGAAGAGTTTATGACAAAGACAAATAAAAACTCAAGCAATTTGAAATTTTTGAAGGACCACATTTCCGTCCGATTCTACACCCGATTTAGTTTGTACAAACTCTGCCAAATTATATTCTGTTATCTAGTCTGTATTTATCCTTTGTGTGATGTCCATGTAAACTGTGCTCCGACGCGACATGGCTCCAAAACGCTTTCCTCGGTAAGTTGATCATCTATTACATCTTGATTTTATACCCTTATAATCTGCTCAACTCATTAGAAAATCATACTGCGGGTTTCGTACCAACACTTACATACCTGCTATATACACTGCTATATTAGTATATATACATGCTGTATTTTAATGTTTACTGAATATTATTACTTGCGAGGTTTTATTACTTTGGGTTTTGGATTTTCGTACCTGACCATTGCATTGGAGTAAGTATTTTGCAGCTGACACTCGTTATTGTTCTCAGTTGTTCCCGGTGCTTTACTCTGTTTGCCATACCAAACTGATGACACACACAACATAGAAAAAAATGTGTTCACAATAATGGACAATACATGCGGTCTCCTGCGAGCAATAGCTTGGCTGTCACAGCAGTTACTTCGTACATTAACCACCATATACACTTTATACCTTAGCATCCCTGAAGGCTTCCTTTCCTCTTACCCTACCCGTAGCGGAAACGGAATTTAAAAGAGCTTGACGTGAGTTTTAGCAGCTTTAGGCCACGGGCAAAAGCAAAATTGTACCTCTGATCCCCATTATCCAGGAATGACTCATCTTTTCGTCCTCATTCTCATCTCAATCGATAGGTGTGGTGCTTTACCGCATCTACTATTATGTACTGATATGCTTTGGGGATAAGCAGCAGCTGAATTTCCCCAATAATTAATATCTTTGTTCTCGTTGCCTGCCCGTGTATATCAATAATGTTGGTGTTTGTTCATGCCCATAGTTTGGCTCCTTTTAAACAAAATATGTCGTTCTCATATTTGTGTCGGAGAGAGATTTTATTGAGAATGTAGAGAATATGGTGTTGTTAAAGATACGAGTTCATTGTACACATCAGTAATCTCTGAGGGAAATCCTTATCTCTATTTGCATTCAGAACACAGTAAAGTTTTAACGATGTGCTTCCATCAGTCAACAAGCTAGATTAGGATGCAATGTGGATGTTAAATGTTGTGAATGAAGCCGTTTTAGCCCATGATGGAAAATCCATGTATGGAATGTCACCGCGTGCATAAAACCTCAATACGTGGGCTTCTTCATCATGTTCGATTCATCATGATCTGCCAACAAAATTACTTTTATTTTTGCTCATGGTTCACTACATTTAAACTTTTGCTGGAAATGGAATGAACGCGTTGTTAAATTTGAGTCCATGCTGTTATTCCCGTGAAGATCATTTGATACATTGAAATATATGACTTCACCTGAAAATATTGACGTATTCAGCCTTTGATTTGTACCATTCCGTGCACTAATTTTTTATACTTGAAGGAGTGAATGTTTTCTTGAAAGATGTGGTCTTTAACAAGGGTGTCAGGCCTCGACGATTATACTTACCATGTTATAAATTTATTGGTTATTAAGAAAATTTTCATCACCTATAATTTTTGTTTTTAGGTCGATAATTTGTAGGACGTAACTCTTGCGCGAACTAAACTTTTCAGAAATTTGGAGGTATATTAATAATGACAGTAAGCTTATGAGAAGGTGCGAGGGAAGTAAACTATTGACAGGAAAAGTAACTTCATAATTCATATATCTCACTGTACACCACATGTGCTATCAGAGGGTTAGATCCTGGGGAAACAGAGGTATCAAAACATCAGGAAAAGAGCAAAATTACCGAGTTCGCGTGTTACTTTTAACTTAACACTGTAAAGCAATACCCCAGGTATACCAGGTTGCGGCTCTATGCTGCCAGTTGCATTGACGTCTGAATACCTACAAATCCATGAAAGCATCCTTCCTTGTCTTAGACACGTTGTCACTTTTTCTCTGTCAAATTTTTTGAGGTGAACACAGGGGACTAAACCAAGTCTGTAGCGGTGTGTAACAAAAATGACAAGGAAAACCCTTCAAGACTTGAGTTGCTGTCCTGCAATATGTTGAGGAATTATTTCATTTTCTTCATACAATGTTCTTTGCTTTAGCAATTTTTACAACCGCCAATCCAATTGTACGTGTTCGCTCTAACATCCACAGAAGTTCTGTGGAACTACCTATGTTTTGTATGCCCACAAAGTGCCGGCGGTAGACTTTCCCATTGGAATTTTATGTTTGAAATCCTGCCACTTATACGGAAATTGAGATGAACTCTACGCAAACTTACAATCATCATGTCATCAGAAATCTGTAAAAGCCTCGAAATACATATAAGCAATTGTGTAAACAAATCTTTTTCTGTGGGTTTACTTTTGAACGGAAGCTTATTGCTGTTCAAAAGTTTGTTCGAGCAGTAGTTTAGGTGTGTCGCTAAGACGGCCACAACTGTAAAAGGGAGCCAGTAAGATTAGATTTCTTTCAAAAATATTGCATCTATACATACAGAGACTGTCTCGACGAAACGGACCAAGTAAAAAATCAGGGCATTTCCCTCGTTATGACTCTGTAAGGTTTAACGATCCGATGATGGTGCTTCGTAAAACCTATGTTGATTGTGTGTGTACTTACTAAATATGCGTGTCTACGTAGTCTGCAAGTTTATCGGTGTCTCTCCTTTTTTCCATGTCAGGAGATTTACGGCTACAGGGACGAGGAAAGACATTGAAATCACTGGAGAATTGAACCACCACAGTAAAAATAAAGCAGATGGACAGAATTCTAAGAAAATACTTTATAATGTGTTAGACAAGTCGTAAAACAAATGCAGGAATGAGTACTATATCTTATGGTTACAATGATGTTCTCCATTCTAATAAATTCACATTAAATATTTACCGATTTTCTAATTCTAGCCAGCACTGTATTGCCTTTTATGTTTGTGCTCATGGTCTAGAATAATTTGTTTCCTTCTCGATCACTAGGATTTGTACACAAAATCCGCATTTATTATTCCATTCACTGAATCAGAATAGAAACCATTCAGAATCTTAGACTTCAAGCTTGTGATACAATCGTACAGAAAGAATAAAAAATATATGAATTGTAGTTCCTGAAAAATTTTAGTATGCGTTTATGTCCTTGGGTCCAGTGAATTCTGTACCATCATCATCGTTTCTTTTAATCTCATTTCTTCACAATTCGCCAATTTACTTATGACCATTGTACTGATCGTAAGACCACTGGAGTAGTTGGTTCAAATTGCTTGGCTGAATAGTCACTTATGTTGCGTATCTTTTAATAGCGTGTTTATAATAGAGAGAATAATTTCTGTGGACTGTAAAAATGAATTTAAGGTGTACTAACACATAATGTGAGCGTTTGGTCTATTAGTCTTTTTAATCCAACAAGACAATTTCAAAGAGAAACATCGTACGTATACAGTTATCGTGAGTTAGTTGGTGCCAGCAGTTTCAGCTGACCTATGTTGTAGATGTAATTTGACTCGTGGGGTGCCACCAAGTACATATAAGCTGCAGTACTTGCTTATGGTACGTCTTCCCATCTGTGGTCGGAACGATGCTATTTGAGAACTGCATCCTTATTTTTAAAGTTATTTATTTTTCTTACTCCCATGATAGTACATAGGTATACGCTCTAATGGCGATTGATGTAGATATTGATTACGGTCATCCAGACAATATGAGACGATACTTGACAAAATTCTGGTTGGTGCAGTACTCGGCTTGTAGATTCTCAAACCTGGGGTATTGTCTTACCATCTAGACATAAACAGGACAAGTGATGCACTGTGGATATATTTATATACAGATTAAGTATACTGTAGTTGAGTATAATTTTGCTACATTCAATAATACTCACGAAGAAAAATACATGAATGCCGCTAAGCATCCTGTGAAACACCTAAAATTATACACTTCGGCTCTGGTGTATTTTCCTGCATGATATTTTGTGAGGTCTGTTATTACTGTTGGGTAATTTTCTGATTTTACATGTTATTGGGCGCTGAATACTTAATTTCGTGTGGGAAATCTTGTTTATTCATTGATTACTACCTGTTCAGTTGCGGAGTCCATTAATCATTATTATAATTGTTATGAATTGTTGAATTGATTTGGTACTTTTTCTTTTGAAATACTGTTTACATATTTACTTGATACATTGTTTTACTATCAAATAACTCGACATTGCAGTGTTGTGTTACTGAGTATATCCTTTAGTTGATTCATGAAAACAGTGTATCCCACCTGAAAATACTACAAAGAGTTGATTAATGTTGTGAATTGTAAAGAAAATTGAAGAAAATGAGCGCCATAAAGGAAATTCTCAAGCTTATTATTTCACATGTCAAATAGACATTTTAAATAAAACCTATGTTTACCATATTGGGTATACAGTCACAAAGCACAAGTTAGTAATCGTTGTAACTTTGAAAGCATTTTTAATCATCTGAATCGTGAATTTAACTTCAACATAGGATACCAACCAACAATAAGCGCGATTTGGATTTAAGTAGATAAATTGATAAGAACTAGGTAACAAGCTAGTGTTTTTATGTTGTGAGAATACTTAAGTAATCTTTACAATTTAAAATACATATATGTAGCTACTTCCATTGGAGAAGAACATTTGATCAAGAAATGATCAAAAGATTTATGCTATTCGTGACATTCCTGGTTTGCATTTACTTTTCAAGTAAAATGGTTTTATATCAAGAATATCCTCATGTTTATGAACATGGTTTAAACGTGACGAAGAGGATACTTGGAAGGAATGTATCTGCGGTAACTTGGAGAGGGAATTTGCATGTCAACTTCTTCGTTACAAGCTTTGTTAGTCATTAAACAACGCACATATGATTACAAACAAAATTCAACCTTGCTCATGATAAATGTGAAAGTATTAAATGATCAGTTTGTTATTCCATTTTATATCCCACATCGCTGACTAGGTACAAAAAAGATAAAAACGTACCTACGTCTGTGTTGAGCTATACTCGTCCAACTCCTAATCCGAACGCTTTTCTCAAACCCATAACTTTCAACCTGAAATTTAACGTCCTCACCCTTAAAATTAATGATGAAAACTTTCAGGCTCAGTCGTTTAAAGCATTTGATTTGGAAATGAGCTATGTACATGTATGTACATCTTGCGCTCGAGTACAAAGACATAATTGATACTTACAATTGGTTCTAATGAATTTAATCCCGTAACAAGAGCTAAATTACATTTAATTACGGCGTTGTTACAAAGATATTGAGCTGCTAAAAAATTGCAACGTTTTTTATTTATGTTGTTAGTGAACAAACATCGTTGAGAGATACATCAGAGTGTGATCGTCGTATTTAAACGATGGTAAGCTTTGACAACTTAGCTAATCCAAGTGGGTAGTTGCGAAAAATGCGTAAAAAATACTTGATCGTCGTATGAATTCCAATGAACTTTTACTGTGTAGATGAACTGTGCTATGACCGTGAATGAGATCAAGATATGGACAAGTAGGTGCCTACCTGATAAGTTTAAGAAATAACTTGAATTTAATATACAATAGTGGTACAGCTCTATATCTACATATTTGTAAACACTTACACATTCCTTTTCATTATGGCGAAGTCCTAATTTGGATGCTTGATTCATTTAAATTATATTGTGCGTATTTCACATCCCTTTCCCAACTAGCACCTCTCTGTATCCATGTAGAGTCAGTCATAAAATCATGATCATATTTAACTTTCAAACCTAGTTTTTCTGTAGCTCATTTATTTTCGAACTTCAGTGTACCACGAGATTTTTTGTAATATTCGTACTTTCATGCTTGTAACGTTTCAATGCACATGATTTGCGTAACATTTCTAGCATGAGTGGTACATATAAGCTATTATGGATGTATAGATATAAAGTACATTGAGAATGCATCACAGTAATGCAGACAGTGTTTAACTAAACAAATTATCATTTGTTTTGGTGTACCAACTTATATGGTTTGTCGTGGTAATGTATTTCTGGTCATACTTATAAGGATATTAAAACAGGACTTTTGAGACAAATAACCGCACTGTAGATTAAAATGCATGTTCAGCAGAAAGCATATCAGCTCAAGTCTTCGTAAGAACTCTGTGGACATGTACCTACAGTTGAAAGGAAGTGTTGTCTGTTTTTTAAGTAAGGAGTTAATTTGGTTAGCTTGAGCAAATTTCTGTTTAATTTTACTGCAAAGGCTTTGAATATTCAAAGTAAAACCATTGCGATAATATAATTTTGAGTATCTACTGATGTTTAGTTTGATGGTACAGAAACGTAGAGTCTGCTAATCAAGCGTCATAAAGTCATTCGGACTTGAGGTAGAATAGACTATAATATTAAATGGTCTGACATAAGCTTATGATTGAAATGAGTGTTGTATCTGACAAGCGGAGATGGAACATGTTTGTTGATGTTTCTCTTTTGTCTAAATTAATACAAGGATGTAATAAACTAAATTCAAGCAACATTGAGGGACCTACGTATGATGCAATATGCGTTAAAATGTATGCTTGCACTATGAATTCTATGCACGTATGCATTAATTTGAACCTAAAGTAGTAAGTGCATATGTACAAGAGATGAGGGAAGCATCAGATTGTGAGGCCAAAACTTACACAACTGGAGTTTCCAATGAATGAGTTTACTTACAACCAAGTGGTTCCGAATGTGAGCCGCTACTGATCCTCCTCCTATATTTTTAGTATGTTTGAATAGTTTTATATTTATGTCGTAACGAATCCAGTAAGTCACAGCTGGTGGAAGGATGTACGAGTACACAAGAGCACTACGAGGTTTCTTTTAATCGTAAGTGTACAGTTTATCTCTTGGGCTAACGAAAGTGCGCTCTCTTATATGGCTTTTAACTAAATAATTTATTCTACATGCTATTCACTGCGTCTGAATGAGTGTCTGTGTTATTTTTTCCGGGGTTAATGATAAGGCCCTTCTTTCATCTGATCACTTGTTTCTTCACATAAAATCAAAGTGTTCAATAAAACCGCATATTTTATTATAACTACTGCCTGTGTGGATGTCTCATTCATGTTGCTTACCTGGTTACCCGTCGTTTTTGGTTTACTTAAATTGCTTTTCATCTTAAATTTTCTATCATGAGCATCAATGTTGCAACATACATGTATCATCTGTTTGTATCACATAAATTATTCATGGTTATTACACGATCCAGAGGTTCATTTAAAGTAATTGTTTTTTACGGGCTGAATCATCCAATGATATTATGGGAATCTGTGGCTTGCAATTTTAGATCGAACAACCTTTGCATGTTTATTTGTAATTAGTTTTGTATCCATAGCAAATTCAGCGTGTCATTTCTTGACTGTTGATGAAATTTCTAGATTTGATTAATACTTATATCATTGCGGAATGAAAATAATATTGCAAATTATACTTATCAGGTTTCATATTTGCCGACAGAATCTTTAATGCATTGTATATTGACCTTCATCTTACCTTTACGAATTTGAATTGCATTCTATTAAATATGCAAATATGCAAACACACTGCATCTTTGTTTTTGTGAGTCATGCGTAGGTTACATATTAATACATATACATGATGCAGGCACGGTACTTTTGAAGCTCATATTTGAAAGACACTTGCTGAAGTCATGCAAGTGTCAGCAGTGGTGCTTCTGTTTTTCTGAAAATGGTAAATGGAATCCTATTGATACAGTAAGTTTTATCTTACGAACGTCTTATGCTGGCTTGGGAAATAACAATCGTAATTGAAGCCAGAACAAAAAGATGCACCTGTGGGCTCGCCCTTCAATTTGGCATCTGCACTTGCTGTTGTGCCAGATGCTTTTGAGACAAGTAGGTGAGTTATATTGTAAGTATGAGGCCATTCTTAACCCTTTCACTCTTATCCGAAAGGTTTCTGTATACAAGACAAAGTTTATGTTGGTTGGTTTGCGACAAATTTTCCCGTGTCTGTGTATAAATACTCGGGTATAAATCGTGGTGCTATTTTTTCCCATCTACTTTGCGGGTTGCTGTAGCAATGTGATAAGTACTAAGAAGTGGGAACATATATAAAAGATGCAATGCAGCAGCAAAGCCCGATTTTCGGTTCTGGTGCAAGGTTTAAATCTTGATGAATATGCAGCGTTGTGTGTTTGTGTGTGTAACCCAGGATTATAAACAAGGAATACACTATATCATCGTGAGAAGCTCTTTTCCCAGTGAGCATTTTCTCTCTCCCTCACTTCTGGCCACATAATTAGCTGGTTAAGAATTTGTTCTGCCGAAAACAGCAGCAGGCTCGTCTGAAGTTTACTGAGTGCGTAAATACTTGGCAAGATTGTTACTTTTGAGAAGGCAATGAACTTAAACAGTTTCCTTTTCACTGGCATAAAATGTATTAAAGCAGCAATGATTATGCTGAGTTACAAGCTAGAAGCTGTAACCTTCTGTAAATATGTCCTTGTTTCTAATAATGCATCAGCATCGTGTATATTTGCATACTATGATGCTGATATTATCTAACTCTAATTTGGTAGCATTTGTTTCCCATTAAATGCATTTACTTCACATTCATTGCATTCGCTTCATGGTGCTCACTTATCTATCATTGCTAATACTCAGTTATATAGGTTCATACGCTATTCCGGCTGATCAGTTAGTATGGCTGGTAGCAAGGAACTAACAAGGTTGCGATATCATCGGGGCAATCATGTATCTTCTGCTCACTACAAATGGCTTATCGTCTGTAAGCTTGGAATACCATGAAAGTAGTTTTTATCTGGAGGGATGCATTCTCTGATATATTACACTTGCATTACTGTATTCTGATTGTGACCGATGAACTGAATACAGGAGCCAGATATGTTTACATAATTGCAGATGAACAGCTTGAACTTTTGAGATAGAAAAAACAACTTTTGGCTTCCATCAAACAGATGATTGTATTTTGTTCCTTTTTTAGAGTTGTTCGAATTTTCTTAACTCCTATATATAGGAGTTAAGAATATATATATTTAATTTTTAGTCCGTTTAATTTTGGCTACTACTAACGGAAACTTCTTGGCTCCTTTATGATTTTGAGCCACGATAAGGAATCACGATTTGTTAATGAAATGAGCCGTCAAACAACGATTCAAGTACTAATAATATTTATCCTGTTAAACATTTTCGCATTGCGGTACTTTGAGTTTTAAAAAATCGTACACTGATGTGGTCTAGTTATAACCGCAATATAAACTAACAACACATGAAGTTTATATGCAAAATATATTCCCAAACTTGTGTCGCTTAAGGCTTTAAAAGTGCGAATAGTCAACGTACTTAAACAGCTTTTAATTACTAAGTGGAATTTGCTTGTTGACTCATCGCTGCTACTGGTAGTTTATGTAAGATTTTGCCTCCAAGGTTTATTTATTTTGAAGGTTTATTTCCAACGAACATGCAACATCAGTGTGAGTATTTGCCATGTATTAAATAGCATTAGAGTAACCGATTAAATAACTTGGCGTTAATAAATGCAATATATCACATCAGTAAAGGAAAGAAACCATGGGGGGGGGGGGGTGAAAATGGTAATAACCAATGTAATCAGAAAATATATATATATGAATCAAATTCAGAATTGACATTACGGAAATACTCTTCCAACATATTTCAAGGAAGGAATAAACATTTCATGCATGGATCCATCACTCTGAATAATCCGCTTTCACCATTTCAAGTGCTTATCACTATTTGAATGAGTGGTATATAATTGCAGCAAATGCAACTTTTCCAATTATGCACGGTCTGGAGATAAAATTCTCGCAAGATCCTCGGCATAATAAATATTCTTCATATTTATACAAGCATGAGCATTCTATAATACTCTACGAACTAATATATCTACCTATACTAGGTACTTACTAATGCTTTTGGGAGAGCAGCACACAGTTTTACTGAATTGTGTGTAAGAGCACAAATCACTGTAAAGTGCTCCTAATTCTCCCCCAAAACTTGGCCGAAAGTGTTTAAACTTTCTCGAGCTTATTATGACTCTTTCATGTATAGTTATATTCAGCTTGTTGCTCTGTATTCTGTCAAGTTTAGTGGAAAAACATGGAGAGCCATAATGAATGACTGCAGTATAAAAGAAGCTTTATGCAATCCTTGCATGTGCTCAAGCCGGCCTTGTTCTTCGAATTCACGCATAATTTATTTGTATGTTCCGGTATATACTGCTAAGCTTCCGTATATACATAGTTTTTGGAAGAAATGAATATTCATGACGAGGAGTTGTAAATGCATAGGTTGAACAGTAGTGAGTATTTTGCTACTTGAATCCACAATGTCTAATTGCTTATACATTTTATTTGCTCAAGTAGTGTGTTCAGTTGGTGTAAGCTCATAATTTATTTGCCAGTTCAACACCATGCTGGAACGTGTGCCTGTATGATATTTGTGACTAAATGTTTTGTTTGCTTTTCTTTCCTCCAGAAGGCGAAGCATTATGGGAGGTGAAGGGAATTCACTCCCTAGTTTGCATTTTTAAAAGTGCGTGGATTCATTCATAATTCAGAGTCTCATGCAATGCTTATCCATAAAATTGTATACAAGTGTGTCTGAGAACGTGCTTGTGTCCGAATACTGCATTCAAGATGAACTGGCATGAAGTACACTTGAGCAATCTTACTGCACTTTAGGTCTATTATTCCAACAACTTAGTACGTAATAACTTAAATCTGGGAGTACTATTAATATTTACTTATTCAAGTCTTCATTGTGTATTCTTTTCACTTTTATAGCGTTTAAAACCTAGGCTCATCGAAGCAAATTTCCTGTATTATCCTGCGTAATGCACTAAATATGTCGTAGATACTATTTTAATCTGAAAATTTAACACAGAAAGCAATGTGCTGTATAACACTCAAAGTGCTGTTCAAATAACAGATAAATCAGTGTGTAGTAGAATCAATAGATAAATCGGCACACAAAATCTTTGGTCTGAACGTTGCATTTTAATGGACACGCATTTCAGATTTTCAAGTAATCACTTTACCCATTTGGTATAATATATGTACATAGATCCATAAGTGTCTTCCTTTAATATGCGATGCCTGCCTTCCAATAATGATGTGGATTTTGAGTGCTATTCCCCACTCTTTGTGTAGCTTTTAAGTCTCCCCTTTTTTATATCTGATATTTTAGCTTTGTTCAGATGGGCTCGTATGAATCTTTGCAGCATGTGTAAGCACCTAATGGATTCTCTGTGTTCAATTTTACTATTTAAATTAGGTACTTGTAATCACCCAAGGAAGTCCCGCTGTTGTTGGGAAGTTTGGGATCCTCACAAAATTATTGTAATGTGCACACATGCTTTGAAATGGGATAAAAGCAGGGTTTTAAAGTAAAAGAAGTGCAATTTAGATCCGAATCAAATGAATTAATGTCGACATAAATGGTTTCCTTTGGAACCAACGGGCTTTTTATTCCAGTTAACACAAATAGTCTTCCTCTGAACTTCCATTCTCATGCAAACCAAGAGGCAACAATGACTGCATTTCTCATACAACGAAGTTAATTATACGACAGTAATAATATGAGTGTTTGTTGACTGTAACTAAAGTAAATTAATTCTTAAATTCGTCATGCTGTACTTGGAGAAGATTCTTTACTATATTGTTAACCATAAAAGTTAAGAGTGTCAATTTAACAACCGATTGGCACAAAAGCTGTCCAGGCTTTTGCTCCTCGCTGTTTGAACTTCCTGTTACTGTTTTTCTCAATTCCTCCACCATGGCAATTAGGTGGGGCATTTTAGAAGATTGAAAACTGGAATCATTTCCACGGGGTGTCAGGAAAACCATCAATCATGTCAATTTGCTGCAGACAAAGGACAACTTAGGTATCCCCATGTACATCATTTTTTATATAAAGCTTTGAAAACAATTTGTGATAAATGCAGGAAGTTTGCAGTTATTTCATCAGCGGACTTTCTGCTCTACCTATATAACAATCCTTTCTTCTTTCTTTACTCTGGCATTCTTCTCTGCCTTTGAACTGGAATTTAGTGATTGGAAGGTCTTATTGCAGCTTAGCACTTCAAAGCCAACAAACATGGAATTTCTTCTATTGTATTAGATTTGGACTCCGCTTCGATCCGAAGACTTTCGTTCCAAGATAATTCAGCGACTAGCGTCGTCGTGACAGAAAAATAATAAATTTGAGTGGGGCCTTTCTCCTTCTCGCTCAACTTTTACATTGTTCCGAAGTATTCTTGTTCTAATAATGTTGTCTTCTAAATAACTCTGGTGCCAGGATTGCATATGTATTATACCTTATATATATGCTTCTGTTTGCTTGGGTTAACAATCCATTACAATGATTACGATTCCGGAGAAAGCTTGGCAATAGAAACCTCTTCATTTAAGTAGTTACGTGAATTCATTATTTTATTAATGTGTTATTTATGCATACTTATATGTATTACGGAAGTTATTTCAGACCTTTAGGTTCGGAATGTTGCAGTTGATGGATTTTACTATTCAAGGATGTTCAGATGCTCTGTCGGTTCCTGTAATTTTTAATAAAAAATAAGCTATTTTTTGTCTATGTTGTAACGTTGACAGCATAGAAAAGTCAACGATTGCAACGATTGTCAAGAGTTGCTTCATTACCCTGCAAGACTATGATTCAGCAATTTTTTCATGAATTTTTATTGGAATTGCTTTGAAGACAAGCGGCACATGTAACGTATATGTACATACATACATTTGAAAGTATGAAATCCTTACTGTTGCAGATTTTGTCTTTAGGATTTTATATGTAAGTATATATAAGTATGTTATAGAGTGGACAATTATTGTATTAGCCTTATAAGGCGGCAAAATATAATGTGCTAATCATCACTCGTGTAGAATAAAGATGAGCATGGCTGTAGTATAAGTGCCACTGGAGATTTATCATCGCAAATGTGATCATCGTACATGTTATTGTTGTAAACCGATCAGCGGATTTTCACATGTGTGTTTCTAACAAGAGGAGAGTGGTAAAAACGCAAGAGAAAATTTATGAGTACCATGCCCTGGGAATATGTAGATATTGGTACCCACATGAGAGCACACGCATTGCTGAAACAGTTACTCATCCCTATAGTAGTATTCCGTAGGAGATCAGTTAAACATTTCAGTTGTAGCTGATATAATGCTTGTTGTCATATTTATCCCGTTGTATTCACATAAGTGGAACATACTGCCAGACATCGGTGAGGAAGCTGCAAGAGGGAAGGGAACCTACTTGTTGCTTCCGATATTGTGCATAGTACATAACTGCATAGATGAGTATTAGTCATAGTGGGGCTTGAACTTACCACATGGAACGTTTTAGGATCCTATATGCGAGATTTTATTATCTGGCATCCTAACCCTTTCATGGTTACACCGGTTCTACACAAGGTCCATATAGTATCCAACAGTATATTTCGAAAATGTCAATTATCTACACCATGACTACACTTATATGTAAATTTGTCTTACTCACACTTGTAAAATTTTCGCTGCTTGAAACGTTAACTGAAGTGAAAATACAAAAAATTGCACCTTGTTTACAGGTCGTGACTGTATGTATTAATAAAATGTGCGTACTTGTATCGCTCTTTTATTAATCTCGATAGAAAGACTTGCTTGTTTAACATCAAAACGAAGCTAGGAGTAAAAATGCTCTATATCTGGCGTTTATATTTTTAATGTAATAATTGCATTATTAATAATTATTTTCCATATTCTCTTGGCTGACGTGGTTAATTAGTAATGGCAAAATTAATTTTATTCACATACAATAGCAAGCTTTCTGATAACAACGTTATCCTTCATTCAGTTGATTTGTACTAACAAAAATACTCATAAAAGCTTTTTTATAAATTATGCAATCTGTTTTATCATCGAATTTCATTCATTATTAATAAATAATATTAAATAATAATTATTTATTTTTAGATTTTATTGACTTAAATCGTGCTGCACGAAATATATAGCATAAATTATTACACGTCATTATTATAAAAGATGGTAGTATTTTTAGAAATTAATACACATAGAATACCCATTTATCATCTAACAGATTGTGAATTTGTAGACCCTTGATTTCAATATTACATAATATCATACTCCAAAAGACAAAGCGGAGTTTGTAGGTATCAACAAACATGGTAATGCTTACGAGAGCTCCATAAAAGTTTCCACGCTCTTTCTTATGTATACATCTAAAGAAAGAAACACATTTCCGGGATGAATCGCATGGGATGAATAAACACGTATGGTTTTCCCCCTAGTAAAGATGCTCACTCCTATGAGTAGTATATAAGAGTCAACAGAAAAAAACGGCGTCAAGTTCGTTATCATCACAAAAATCTGTCTGTGACATTGATCTCTGCAAGTGCTGCAAATATTGCACTTCAAATAGTTGGCTGTGCAAAAACAATGTTGCACAATAACTGAACATCACTATTTTGAAATATTGCACGGCTAAATATAAAGTCATAGGAAGTATTACCCCGAATACGAAGAAACGTTGTAGTAAAATTAATGATATATTTATCCAAGGTGTAAATTTATCAACGCATGTGCTATTATGCATATTATATGCTATAAAGCTATAATTTATTATTTGCTTTTATGCACGAACCCTTTGTCAGGCCAATGGTTAAAGCCTATCGAAATTTGGATTCACGAAAACAAATATGATCATGATGTTATGACAGCGCAAAGTTATATTGCTTGTCTTGATGATTAACTGAAGAGACAAGAAATTAACTATTTTTCCATGAATATCTAAACAGCATTTAGCAGGAAAGATTACAATAAGACCATCGATTTATTGAAATTAATTCCGGGTCTGACGGCATGAACAAACTTAAGTTTCCAATTACTGTAGGATGTCTCTTAAACATGCAAAAGCAATAAAGAATCCAATAGCCGCGCTGATGGCTATCTGTTTAAAATAATTTGATGCCAATGATGATATGGTACAACATGTAGGGTATTTGAAGCCGGATCGAATCTAATATTTTGTCGTGCTCACAATAAACGCCTATGTATATTTTCTGAGTTTGGTGCCATTATTGAAGTGGTAGCTTATTTTCATACCCTTCATGAACTCCGAACAAGTATTAATGGGAACACATTTAAGTTGCATTACACATTAAGAGCCTCATTTGTTCATTTCAATAGGATGCGTTGGGCTCCTTCTGTGCATCTGCAAGATGCAGCTTCAACTTCTCCCATGCGGTATTATTTTCGGGGTTATTACTGTCCCATGTGCTTATAGCGCTTAGTATTTAACATTATCTTCACGTCCCTACCATTTCCCATGAGGCGTCTGGCTAAAAAGATGTTGACTAATGAAATTTTTGAAAATTTGCTGTGCTCCACGCTTTTAAACATGGAGCACAGCATTCTGGCTAGACTAGACGTACAAGTAGTAATTCAAAAATTTTGTTAGGTCATCAAATGTGTAGTTTTTCTTCTGTAGTATTTAGTATTGCTAGTACTAAAATGAAAGTTCTTAAGTACGTACAAAGCAACCATAGTGTGGTAAATATTCTTATTCGATTTCGTTTTGTATATAAGTGTAAACAAGGCGAATAATTGTTGTTGCGTAACGAGATTGTTGATGACATATTATTAATACCAGAGCACGTTGCTTATCAGTTGCATACGAAGATTAACTATGAGGGTGTAGTCTGCACTACTGCAGGTTGAAGAATCTAAATTATCACCAATTTTCAGTGTGACTTTCAGGATTGTCGTTTTAATGTCTTCTCCTTATGACTGATTCAACTTAGCGAACCTTATTTCAAGTAAGTTTTAAAGATTAGTTGTGCTTAACCTTGAGCTAGGCGTGGTATATTTTCTGTGAATGAAGTATTGGATCATGTTTTGTAATTTCACTGGTTCAAACTAATGTCTTAACGCCTTCTAATCTACTGCTTCTATCATTCGTTTTCTACATTGAACTTCTATAGACCGCGAGAGACTGGCAATACGAACCATTCTGTAAATCTCCGTATGTTGTATCTGGAAGTCATTGTGTGTTCTGCAAGAGATCCGATGTGTAGGATTTTTTAAATTCTACCACTTCGATATTAGATTTCGCTGACAACAAACGTAGATGTTACACATTATTACACTTTTCTAAGCTATAGCTATGTGAGATTGTATGTGATTATCAGAAACGCACTATTTTTTGTAGCTTTGTAGTATATGTGTGTACGTGGGTAAAAATAGCCTGCAACCAGACGATTATGTTTCTGACTTTGGCAAACATGTTAGTGGAGGATGTCGACTCAGCGCCTAGCCCCGTATTCTTTGAAAGAAATTACTTTAATGATTACTCTAACTATGTAGGGCAATGGCTTCTATTCTGTATGTATATACTAATGCAGTTGGGAAAGCAAGGAAATAAGGTCTGGTAATTCAATGTCATGGTCGGGAGATGAGCATCAACACGTTTGACAATACACTGGGTGAACTATATTATATGGGGATTATTTTAGTGCTAACGCATATAAGTAACTTTGTAGTTACAAAATCAATTCCACTTCATAACACATTTCGTTCACAGGTGATTTCTACTCCAAGCGATTATTTATACTTATGCATTATCGATATGACAAGTCCGGTGAAAGTGTTTGTGAAATGGCCATTTGACATGCTCATAAACCCTTTCATATGTTTTCCAATATTAAGTGTACATGTTCTTTTGTTTTTTTTTCAGCAAACGTATCTCCTCCAATTTGGGTACTTACCTCAGTCAGGCTTTGAAATTCGAGATCAAGTTTCTTCTGAGACGATGAGAACCGCCGTCGAGAGTTTTCAGGTAAGACAGAGTTGGCAAGTCAACACACAACAACGTTTAATTAGGCATAGGTAATGTCTATAATTTGGTTGACTTTGGATGGAACGCTTTAATTGTTAATACCTACCAGACTTGAATAATTCAGTTATTATTCTAATTGGTTTTACATCTGTTAGCAAATATTGCTTGATATCCAACTATTGGTTTTATCATTTGTTCGGTTGCAGTATGTACACGATATAATATTTATTCATACAATGAATATACAGTGTGGAATTTGAATTAAGGGAATTACTCCCTCGCGCAAATGACCGACATGCATACATACGTACAAATTATCATCATCTGACAAGTTATGATTTAGCATACTTGCAATAATTGCACCCGCGAACGTTGGCTTAAGTTCATCCTTGAAATAACATCACCAGTCTTGACCACTGTTCATCTAAAGAGTGTTTCGCTTGGGTCGCAGGACTAGGATAATAGAATGAATGAAATGACGATGTTGCAAAATTTAATCAGAAGTCGCCTGACAATTGAGTTTTTCATACTGACTCTCACAGAGTTTCTACTGTTTGTCTCGTGTCGCAGTACAATATAAAGATTTGTGATTGCACTGGAAGCATGTAGCGTTTATTCATGTCATGTCTGCATGGCGCACGGGGCAGATGTATAAAAAATACAAGCTCAATTCATGGTAACGAATATATATGTCCCCATGTCTGAAGAATGAGACACTCTGTTCAACGTTTCTGCAGTCTTATTGCATTTGGTATCGTAAATTTTATCTTTGTTATTTGTACTGTGAATAAATATGTTTAGGTCTGGAAGATTGAAAGGTGTTTGCACTCATAATATGCGAAGGGACTATTCGAATATTAATAGAACATCAGTGAACGCATTATTATAAGTGAGACTACTACAGACATTTCTGAACTTTTTGTGTATTGTATACCAAACAACAAGCGATTTGAATGATTCGTTTAAAATTTTTAATGATCTATACTGCCGTGTTTCTTAGTTAATTGAATTGAATTTGCAAGATAGTCGATTCTATTGTAAGTTTCATAGCACACCTCACCTCAGTTGGTTTGAATTGGACATTTTCTGTTCAACAAAAGCACGTGGGGTCAAAATACCTAGAATTTGACTTCATAATTGTACTTCTTTTCATTTTCACCAGCCTCTCCAATTTTTTTTTATTTATTGCCATGATTAAAAAATGGCTGCTTATAAATTATTGCCAACGAATAAAATTCAACTCATGTACCACTTGGCACATAATTAAAAGTACAAAAACGTATGAGAAATATGAAACTATTGAAATAAACATTTATATAATGAGCATGTTTTCATTCAGGTTGACATACCAGCACCATTTAGATTCATTGCAAACGATTGTCGGATGACACATTCAAATTTTCGTCTCATCCTGCACAATATTTACATTATTCACAGTAGCATCTGCGAAGATGATATGAAACTGTATGTGTTTGAAGTTAGAACTCATCTGTTTTTATTAAATGTAAAGTTTCCACAGCAGCTTGACAAGGAGCATTAACAGGTTTTACCGTTAACGCAAAGGGCTCGTTGAGAAGATGACTATTTATAAAACTATAAGAGGTGTACGCCTCTGCTTAATGTTTAGAAGTGTGTTTACATCGGAGAAGACATCTACTAAAGTCATTATCGACTTGGCAAATTGACCATATCAGTATTATAGCTTTGCAAGATGTTACTTGGGACATTACCAATTTCAACGGTAGTTGCTATCTATATGTTACAAATCGTATGCAAATTTTAGGTTATGATAGTATATTAGTAAGTAGTTTTAGGTAACTATGGATTACTATAGTGCGGAAAATAGTGGATTTATGGACAATACAAGTTTATACAATTTTTAGTAGTATTAATTTCTTATACCAGGGATGAGTGTATTATGTTTGCATACACAATACACAACAGTATTTCTAATTTGATCTGCTTATTGTTAGTAAAGCAGAATCGAAGCAAGTCCATAAGGACTTGAGCATTTTCTTAATTCATGTCTTAAAAAGTAAAAAAAAATCCGAAAGCTTTATTGAACGGCGAAAGTATAAGCGTACCTTCCGCAAAGGCAAAATATACGGTAAACTTAAAATTCCCAAGCCTCTCATAGCTTCCACGACGAGTCACATAAAGAAAGGTATAATTTTATCGCATCTTTCCCCTACATGGTTGAGCTCAGCCATTTAGCCAATTTAAAGTTGGAAGATTGTGTAATAAAATGTTCCTGATTGATATTAATGCTCCCACTCTTCCCTATTGTGATCTTAAACTTGCTTCGTAAAGTCTGGCGACAGTCTTATAAAAGCTTGCCAAACTTTTCTCCTGTTCACCGGAAAGATTTTTTAAGTTGGATAAGTGGTGCGAGTTTCAAGACATGTAAAGCCGACACGGCTGTAGGCGTCTTTGCCCTTTCCGCACCTATGTACCTTGAAAAAAAAAGACAGTGCGTGTTTCTAATTATTTATAGTTTGTGTTAAGATGCATACAGTAACTGAATGCTGGATTTGTTGTTGGATCGCACATAGGTACTTTTGTTAGAAAGTACATAAAACACATGTAGAATAATGTAAAAGATTATAATTACTTTAGTATACTATCCATTTTGATTAATTCTTTGAGTTTTATCGATAAGTAGTTGTAGTTTATAGCATTTTGTCAAGCACGGTTACTTATGAAAACATTGCTGCTGTTTTCAGAGGTTCGGGCACATCAATGTAACAGGTGTGATTGATGAAGACACGGTCCGTCTGATGAAGAAGCCCCGTTGTGGTGTTCCGGATAACCTTTCTGGACAATTCAACTCTCGTAGGCGATCTAAAAGATATACAGTACAAGGTCAGCAATGGGACGACACCGGCATAACTTGGAGGTTTGTTATTTTAACTTTCTCAATGCATGCGAGGATATCATTTCGCATTCAGAGTGAAGTACCAATAATTCCTCTGGACCGAGTATCCTCTGTAGTTGTAACAACGGAAACTGGAACAAGCACAAAAGCTGTATGAACAAGTTCACAAAGGTAGAATATCTACAAAACTATAAGTTTAAATTCTTTTACTACTAAAATCAAGCTTTCATGGCACTTGGTCATAGTAATAATGGTAGTTACTTGATTGCTTTAATGAATTAATTGCTTTTGTTTCCTGCACGAAGTAGCTTATTGCCGGCTAAATTTGACCAAAACTGCAAGTAAGCGACTATAGAATTGCATTTTATCTCTACAAGACAACAAAAACCAATTTTTATCGTGTCTGAAACTTTGCTGTTATTCATGTACGTTTTTTTTTTGCAAATTACAAATCTATGTATTATATGTGTAGTCATACTTTCGTGAAATTCCCAAAGTTTCCGCTTTTCATTACAGTAGTTTTGAAAGATTTAAGAGCTGTGGTAGTTTCCTGCTTATTATATACACGAGGCTATAGTTTCATTAATCCTGAGCTTTTATTATAAAACTTTTTCCATTCATATCTGTCCCGGAAAATGCTCAGCTGCTGGCATCTCCAATAATTGCACTATTGTTTGCAATCTTGCAATGCCCGGGATAGTTTATTATCCGAAATATTTCCTGTGGAACTGCTGGAGTTGTTGAAAGGTAGTTAGCTCCATCTAGAGAACCTCGCGATTGAGGTTGAGTAAAGCGTCGGTAGGGAACATTCTCGTACAAACTTTAGAATTGGTGGAAGGCCGTGGTTTAAAGTTTTAGAGAACGTTCATCTTGCTGTTGTCAGTTATGCTCAGCTTAAAGCAGTTACTCTTCTTCCATCTAAAGAACAAGAACAATAATCCGTTCACTATACCAAACTACGGTGATGATAACTAACTAATTTAGCGGTTAATGTTTCAAATGAACTATTTAAACGAGGATTAATGTAATTCTTTAAATGATTTGGCTTGACAATAGCTTGTCACAGATGCTGTTAATGAATTTTGCGGCTCTAATAATTATGGAAATTGTAATATAAAATTGTAATACTTGCTGTTACGCCTTACGCCTGAAGATGGTAGACAGTTTGCTACCGAAAGCTCGCGCTAATAAATAAAGGCTTGTCATAATTAAACCACGTAAAAATCATTTAAAAATGGATATTAATTGTAATATGTAAATACGTAATAAATTATTAGAAAACACCCAATTCGTTCAAGTCGTCTATATGTTCATAGGATGTATTACTGAATTTTGTGGACTTAAAAATTATTTTGTTTCGAAACAGTTTATTGTCAGTGTCGTATTTTCCACTGTTATAGTTAGCTATGACTTGTTTAAATGCAAAATCCTTAAATGCTTGAAATATGGAAATACTTGTTTTTTCATGTAAATATTTCCGTGAATTTTTTCTTGAGAACTATAATTTGTGCTACCATTTGGAACTCGTATAATAAGTAGCCAGACGAACCCAAGTTGAAGGTTCAAAGGTATGTATGTATACTACCTATAGCTACTTATACTAAAAGTATGGGACAAGAATTTCTAATATAAAATGTTTCGGAAGATATGCTTTGGGGTAAGATATTACGGTAATAAAGTTAGAATTTGGCAATAGATTTTTCGGTTCCAGTGTGAACCGTTTTATTATGGGGGGTAGCTTCTTTAGGGTTAGGATGTGGTTCCAACAATGGGGAGTATCTCTTCTGAGGTTAAGAAATTCCTAACGGATATAAATGACTGACCTTTACGCCTCGTCATTTGAGAGTTGAAGTACAAAAGAAGTTCTTGTGACATTTGGAAAATTTGAATGAAATCACCAGAGCATGATGCTTAATCGATATGGCTGACATTTCCAACCTATTCACTACGGAGTCTCTACTAGCAAAGTAATCCGGACTGACGCTAAGGGCCATATATTCTCAGGGTATAAACTTACCAACAAAATTCATCATCAGAGTCGAGTCCTGTAGTAGCCGGTTGTTCTTCTGTGCATATATGCCAGGAAATCACCATTTCCAACTTTTCCTTCTTCAGTATCCTGAAGTCAGTTTTAATGAAATAAAAGAACTTCAACATCCTGAGAGATACTACATAAAAGGTCTTGTTCATAATTGCGAAACATTTGCGCCTATTTTATGATGTGCACTTGGTTGAAAAAGATGCTTCGCTTTTCCTTTGCAAGCACACTTAATTGTGGGGACGGAATATACTAAACAGAAACGGCTGCTTAACTTTGCCTTGTGCCTTCTTGTTGATGATATTCTATGTTCTTATTATTTCTTGTTCTATTTTACTGCAATAGTATGGGTATGAAATTATGAAGCAGACTCTATTATCAATTATAAGGACGACCTCTTCTATTTTATAAAGACACTTTCTGGATAATGTTCTATTTTACACATGATGATTGTCTATTATGAAAGATCCGGCACACTCAGTTTCGTACTTGTCGACATTCTGAATATCTTGGCATGTGTCAGTGCACGTAACCGAATCTTTTATTAGTTATTACTACATAAGGCCCGGTGCAAGTGCGGAATCCGATTTTAAGCGCATACATTTCCAACCCCTGTGCGTTAAAACTGTGTTCTCGGACCCGTTTTCTCCCTCAGCATTGCTTTTTATATTACATGATTCTACGGAAGATATCACCTTTGGGAATACTCTATCTAATAAAAAGAGTCCCACTGCGTTTGTAAAGCTTTGTGTCTTTGGTGTGACATGCTGTACATTGTGCTGGAGGAAAATACATGCTTATGGAGACCGACTGGAGAATTGTTTATAATTTCCTCTATGCATTAATTTTGTTTGCATCATTTCCGAAGCAGCCAACAAAGCTGTTTTGTTTCTTCAGACGAATTGTAACACTTGGGGTAGTAAAATAAAAATGTAGCTCTTCATAGTAATGAGTGTTGCTTTTAAAATCTCGAAATCTTCTCAGAATTAACTCACATAATTATAATTTCAACTTACAATTAGGAGTAACATGATCTGGAGTAATAATGATTAATATTATTAGTATACATTTGATCATGGCTTACGTGGTGAATTATTGGTAATTAATATATATGTATTTTATTAACATAATTAGCAAGCTTTCGGATGAAAACGTCTTATTCTCCAAGCTTATTCATAATGATAAGATGATGATTTAACAATAATAAAATTCAAATTCTAAAAATCATTCTACACTAGTTTTTCATTTTTTATAAAACTAAATTTTTGGGAATAACTGGATTCCAGGTATCGTTAAGGAGAAAACCTTTATTGATGATCATCAAATTATCAGGATATTGCACAGCAATTAAAGAAAGATTTATTAAAATTAAAGAAAGAATTAGTATACAATAATAATTCTTTCTTTAATTTTTAAATAATATTATTCTCAGTTTATAGTTTGCAATAAAGCCAGATTGATTTTTTAATTAATTCCAATTTTAATTGATTACTAACGATTGTTAGTTGCTAATCCGTTTACTAAATTAGCATACCTAAACGTCGCACCTTTAAGTTTGCGGTATTGCGTTCCTCATTATTAGATATTACTGTATAATAATGTAATGACTTATTTAAATTTTGCAGCACAGCTAGCTTCCGTTCCCTCTGCCATAGTTGTCTTGGTAAACAGTTTAGGATGGAGGGAAATATAGACGTAGATATCTGTGTAGTTAAAGTTAAGACTTCAGGTTTAGCATATTATCTGGCCTGAGAAACGGGAGAATCGCATATGTATGCATATATATTATATATTTGATAAGCTTTTAGAGTTTCGTCTGTCAGTTAAGCTAGCTTTTGGGTCTAGTTACTGGACGCGAGTACACTATCTCTTGTAAGGTTATTATAATGAAAAGTATGCAGCGTCTGGCAATGAGTGAGATAATACGACTACTTTACTCCACACTTGTATGTATCCTCATTGATTCCTATAGTTTCGTCCGTTGATTCAGTTTTTCGTGTTTATCTCTCAACTTTTGTGGCATGAAGGTTTCGAAAAGGAAGTCATGAGAAACATGGTGATAGGTTTGAGACATTCAAGTTGAAAAAATAAACATTCGTATCCTCTGCATCCAGCGCACGGGTCTTCCGACCGAAAAAAATCATGTATGTATATATATAAAAGGGAGTATCAGGAATATTATTATAGCGCTAAGGAAAAATTTGTTGAATTTGCGTTCAAATAGATATCCTACTTACTCTAAGGGAAATATTACATTATATTATTACATATGCGTTGGAGGTAGGGGGTGGATAAGTATGGGGATATTGTAGTCTCAAAATTTTTAGAACACTTTACCATTTGAATTTTTCAGCATTCGTCTATAATCTTTTTATATTTCATGCCTAGAAAATCCAATGTCGATATTATACTTACTATCTCAACGCGTGTATCTTCAGGAATATTGATGGTTTTTACAGTACATTATCATTAAGTTGTGCACGCAATCTTTATTTACGTATCTTGAAATCACCGAAATAGTTGAGTTGAAGATCAGAGAAGCATTTGAACTGTATAGGAGAACCGTTTAGAAAAAATATTTTAACTTGATAGTCACAAATTTTAAAATTTAAAATATTCCGAGGGCAAATATGGAAGTAGTTCATGACTTTTTATGTACCGTACCACCCCTGTGGTGTGCCAATTGCCAATGGTGTTCAACCATTCTTTTGCAAACCTTTTTCTGATTTTAGATGATGGCTAAATGTTGAAATTCATTTACAAAGGAATATAATAACATTTAGTCACTTAACCTTTTAGTAATAAGAATATAGTACATCGAACATTCCTCTACTATATAACAATAGTAGAATAAACTTGAAACCAAGAATAAATTTTCCATTTGTAGCTTTCACTTTGCTTAGAAATCTAAGGCTAACATATGCGTTATAGGTAACTGTTACCTTTTTATACACTAGAATTTAAGTTAGTTCCGAAGGGTGCGTTATTTATTGTATTACCTTATTTTGTTAATTCTGGAATGCGTTCGAGGATTTCAAAATATTAAAATTATTGATGTTTGTGATACAATTCCTTGAATGAATAGTGAAGATCCTATCACCTCAAGTGTGAGTAGGAGGAGGAAGTGAAAGACAAGGAAATTAGAAGGGCATTGCATCTTAAATTGGGGAGTAATTACTTTCGGGACACTACACACTCCTAGTAAAGCTGAATTAATACAAATAAAGAAGATTATTATTTTACGGATTAGAAAGGAAGGAATAAAGTAGCCATCCGTAGTTATTATTTTGCTCCCTTGCCGGATAAGCACACAGATTATGGATAAATCTCTGTATTGCATAGCATACAAAGTATGTGCGCTTTTATTGGTGTAGGTTTGATTACATATTTCTAACTGCGACAGCTACGAGGAACATTATCTGCATTGAATGGCATTGCGGATGCTGATTTTAACCTAAAAGATTATGGCTTCTAACAGGGATTTTTGTCGATCAGAATTTAAAGAATATATGGACTTGGTTCAGTATCTGTAGTATATGGACTTGGATATATTGCATTTGATTTTTACTCTGAATGAGACAAGTTGAAACATAGGTATCTAACACTAGTAAAACCATAAATTTCTATATCCAAATGTTGTAGGACTTTTCAAGTAGTAATGGAAATCGCATACAGGCATGTGTAAAGGTGTTCATGATTGTGTATGAACTCAACTGTTTCTAATAATTACTCCAATATCTTTATGCAATACTATTCAACATACTAGTTAAACCTTCTTGATTTACATGTAACTCTTTGGGTACGATTTCTGTGTGCATATTTGGGTTAAGAATATCTTTTGGGATTAACTATTTACGATTATAATAAGAATCACAGGGTAGGCTTACAGAAATTCAACGGGTTGTATGGAAATTTGGTTAATATGCATTTTAGTAACAGAAATGGGTATCATTTTCCGTAAAAATGAAAGGAAGGGAAATCAATATAATGGAATTTGTAGCGATTCTAAAATTCTAATTTATTTCCCATGGATTCTACCGACTTTGCTTCTTATTTGTCTCCTGAGGAGTCATAACATTCAAAACATTCCTTAGTGTCATCTGTTTAAACAAGGCCAACACGTTATCTTAATTTAGAATTAGTACATATAACTGACACAAGTTTCACGAATCTCTCTGAAATAGTTTAGAATGGATCAGTGGCATTCAGCAGAAAGTGCACATGATGTGCAGCCACAGTCACATATGTAGCCCTGCAATTATCCTGGGTGTGTGTAGTACTAAATACACACTGAGAGGAATTGTGAGATTTCCTAATAAAATTTGCAATTCCTTGTTAGGCCGAGGAAATACTTTTTCAATTAACGGTGTCCATACAGTGACTTAAGAAGCTTCATTAAGTAATAGAGTAGCAATTAGAAAGCTGTTGAACCCATTTTTGTATAAGAAATACTAAGGAATGCTTTTTAGAATAAGTATAAATTGATACTAACAGAGAATATATGACGATGCTACAAAAATACAAAGGATTGCTTATTAGAATAAGTATAAATTGATGCTTACAGAGGTATATGATGATGCTACAAAAACACTATAAGATGATCCTAAAAGAATATTAAATGATGCTACAAAAATATAAGACGGGTTTAACAGAACATAAAAGGATGCAAGGAATACAGTAAAAGGTAGCGCAAAACCCAAGGAGAAGTAGAAAAAATAGACCCAATGAAAGGAGAAAAAAGAGACCCAAATGAAAAGTAAAAAAGAGAGATCCAATGAGGAATAACTAAGCTGCAATTTATGCTTGTTTAAAAATTCACTTGGAAATCCTCTATTTACATGGTTTTATAGCGACAATAAAAATAGCTTAGGCGGGATGATAATCACCACTGACTGCAATAGAGACCCTATATTTTATGCTGACCCTTGCTTAACTGAAATCTGTGAGATGAAACAGGCTGCGGTTTATTGGCATGTGATTCAATTACATACGACGTGCGTGCATGTATGTATACATATGTATTTGTAGCCACACGAAGCCCAATGGAATAAGAATCTGCCGTTGTCGTCGTCATGCATTTGGATTGGCGTCCAGTTAAATCTCTGTCTGTGTACAACTTCCATGTGTGAGATGTTGTTACCTGCGTAGATAGATTTGCTCACGATCAATCAAAGTTATAGTGGAGGATTATGAAAAACACTGCTAATGATTTCAACAGACCTGTCATTTGACTCTGGTTCTGTGGGGGTTCCTCCTGTTGCTCCTCTGTGTACGTGATTGCGAGAAAGAATGTCTGCAGAGTGTTACACAGAGAGAGAGAGAAAAGCAGAGACGAGAGGAAAGAAATACGGGGAATTTGAAATGCGATATTAGGCGAGAAAATGGAAATTAGATATTTTTGTGAAATATTTAGGAGGGCGTATTTGTTATAAAAATTGGGCGGTATCAAGGGTTTTTCCATTGATACCATGCAATAATGTTTGAGATACTTTGCATATGCTGTGTGGGCTCTCACTTCTTCTTGGAAGTTCTTCCGATTGAAACTAGGTTGGTACTTTATACATGTGTTTAGTCTCGGGACGATATATAATGCGTGTGTAAATGTAGGACATTTGTTTTAAATGCGGTGTACACACACACATTTCAAGCATTCCGTTTAGTTTTTCTTTTCCTGTGTACTTCACACAAACCTCTACTCTACATATATGTACCTTTTGTTATGTGCAACCAGGATCATTTTACATTTGACATCTGATTTGAAATTAGCCATGTTGAAGGGGGTGGGTGGCTTATTACAATGTAGCAGGAATCATAAGTGCTACTGAAACGTGAAACAAACCGAAGTCGGTGTTTGTTTAAAGCTGATGAGCCAAATACACACTACGATTTTTCCTCAGCTGGCACATAATCCTTGCCTTGACGAATTTTCAATGCACTTGTTATACATCCAAGAGAAACATTATGCCTATGATATACTTGTTATAAGTATACTTATTATATTTGTACTTTTAGGCAGCGATGGACATTAACTTTGTAACAGCATAACAGTTAATAGTGATGTTCATGAAATCATTGCGTATTATGATTGTCCAAATGATTCACCCTGCATTCATTCTATTATTAATGTAAGCAGGTCTGGTCTGTTAAATGTAATCCAAATTGTTGCCTTGTATTACATGTGGTTGAATTTGTTAATAACTGACCGATGGACAAACTAATTAAGTGTCAAAGTATATTCCTGGTTGGCTTATATGCAGTGCTTGATAGATTAGAAGACCGTTTGAAATGTTCGTTGCACTTATGGGTATGACATTCTGAGCCGTAACGTTTGAGTCGTAACATATAATAAATTGAGTATCAAATTGAATACGTTGATTAAACATACATTGTAGTGATACAAATACAAAATATAGTTTTAACAGATTATGTAGAGTTATACCGACTGAGTTATTAAATTAATACTACTAATAAATTATTACTCAATGAAACGTGTACCTCCGTTAGTATCATGCTGAAAATAAAGTGTGAATGTTACTACAAGGATTACAACATACATAGATACAGGGAGTTGAATGTATTGTGAAATGCATCATCGTGATCGGTCTGTCCGTATAGTAAACATATACACTTCTGGGATGGCCAATCCAGAACGACTGTAGCTTATGAAACACCGAATCGTGTGCACATGAATAGCGATAATATACACTATACTTGGAGATGTTTGGTGCTCCAGATTCTAGTTAAATAAATGAAGACGAGGGATAAATATGAGAAACTGTGTGAGTCTGCATACTGAAGAAATAGGAGGGCTGAACGCGGGGTTAAATTTCAGTTTGAGCCCATTTAGGCACCGGCTGACCAAAGCTAAGCGCTCAGTCAAACGTTAGCTTGCTTTTGTGACAGTTCGTTCAAAACTTGGCTCTCCTTAACTCTACTGTTCAATATTCTCCTTAGAGCAACTTTCCCAAAAATATTCTAAAATTTTAAATAACTTATTACAATTATTACAATGTTTGAAATCCTGAACGGTTTTTGATTTTTAAAACAATTTTTGTACAAGTACCCCGTAACATAGAATTCTACTAGAGACCCCGTGACTCTCAAGTCCTTGTGGTCGAAACAGTCTGTATAGAACTTAAAGAGAGAAGTCTGAACTCTGTGTGACTGCAAGCACTCTTTACACATTAAATACATTCTTTCAATATTAGACCTACACCACCAAAGTACATACCCACCCATTAAAATTAGTTCTATACAGATGAAAAGTGTTTCAATCTCAATAAACGCACTCTTACATAAAAAGCACACTTGTACTTGATTTAGGGGATAACTTTTCTCGCTCCTTTTTCACTCTCAGATTGTCTATTTTGACTATACCATGTCTCCCTTCTTCCTCAAACTCATTCCCCACACAGGGCTAGGATTTACTTTGATTTTCCTTTCGAGGGACCAAACAAGCGAAAGACTCTCTACATTTGCATCGTTGGAGCAATACGTTGTTAGTTAGACGGACCTACTGGCTCTCCAGCGTTTAATTTAGTCCAATTTCGTATATATATTCTTTTATTGAAGACACATTCAGTCTTGATTTACTCATAGAGAGGAAAATAGTAGTCATCCAACAGTTCTTTTGATAATGCCTTAGTAATCCAAACCACAAAAAGGTCCCATGAATTTTCTTGTTGCATCATATCATTATCGTTTATTCCTACCCTTGATCTATCGTAATAACTTCCTCTCTCCCTATTCCCGTCAAATCAAGTAATTTTTGCAGCTTCTTGTATAGAACTATGTAATTGTGGTGTGCTCAAGAGAAGCACTTTTTATTTAAGACAAACACTCGCCAATTCAGACTTTGCAGTTGTGTAGCATTCAATTTTCTTCCCCATTCTTAAGCAATTACGGATGGTACTGTCCTCATGATTGCCGTTTGAGCATCCGGTTATTATCCATACATTGTTTTTACCCCAACATATACATATATTATATGTGTCCTTAAGACACCAGATTTCGAATCCACTCCGGTCTCGTCATTCGCTCTTCTGCCTTAGCTTTCTGAATACTAAAGTACCCACTGAAATGAAGTATTTATTAGTATTCTCTACTGTATACGTCGAAAACGTCAATTCGATTCATTCGGAACTTCGTTTATGTGAAGTGACCCTCACTCCAACTGGGTTAGCTGTAACCGTCGTGAATTCCAGCTGTAACTCGATAGTAGACATCAACCTAACTGACGTATGTCAATTTACTTAATTTTCACTGCGGGATATAAAAAGTCACGTTGTAAGTCCGTTCCATTTTTTCATTACTCTCTAGTATTATCTATATATGTAATATTGGGGGAAATTGCTAAAATTCAAAATATTTTTCCAGGCCTTGATTTTTCAAGGTATTTGTAGTAACGTTCATAACGTTTAAAATTCGGTGCTGTTTGATATTTTTATACTTGTATACGTGTAGCTGTCGTAGCTATAAGACGTATGTTAGTAAGAAATGTCAAGAGCATAACATGTTTATTTTGATCGAATGGTTTTTTGGGGTGACAAATTTAAGTCCCAAGCATATTTTAATGGTTATAATTTTATTTGCAATACGAAAACGATACATATGTCAAACTTCACTCACTCAATTCTGTTTTTCAAAATCACGCAAAATGTCAATGAATTTTTTAGTACAAGATCATTTATGTATATATTATGTAGCAGACACTGATTCATTCATTACTATTTTTTGTGGTACGTTGGGTGTAGATAAACATCGTGACAAATCATTTTCATGTAGTCTAGGACGTGGTTGTTTTTAACGGAATATACGCACAATTTATATTCATACTCACCGCATTCAGCACAATATACCGATTCTTTGAGTTACTAAATTTTTTATTACGTACATGTTCATATGAAGTTACATAAATACATGAAAATCCATGATATCTTACAGCCAAGTAAAGATTCTGCAACATATTGTTATGAATCTGTAGCTAAGATTGTTTTTAAACGACGATTCTTTCAAAACGTGAATGCAAAGTGAAAAGATGCTTTATTGTCATTAAAACGCGTGAAACGTTAGGGCATGAAATACATACGGAAGCTATATATTGAGTATAGGGTGCGTTGACAAGTTGACTTAAGTCATTTGACAGAACTGGAGAATTATAAATACACGTTGTCGTAAGTAATTATTACACTAGGTTTTGACGCCGAAGTAGTTATTTTCTGACTTGCTATTAATCTGTTAACACGATCTTTATCGGGAATAAGGCTTTACATAACAAGTTTCTGGTAAATATTCTCGTTCGTTTTTTATTTCGACTTCCCCAGACTAGAAATATAAGTGACAGTGGAAAACGTTGAGTCCTTCGATATTTCATCTACCTTACATTATACATGTGTACTTGTAGAAGTGTGGTGGATATCAATAGATGCGTCGATAAGAAGCTCACTGGAGTACAAATATTTATCATGCCATTGAATGATATTACAAATGTTGTGCCATTTTATCAAATTATATCAACTGAACATGTATTTTATCATTCCTCAACCATCACTTTCAGCAGTTGTAAGTATTTTACAGGTATATATATATGTGTTTGACATTACTCTTTAATGGGCAACATTGACAAGTTCATGTTAGTTCATATCGTATAGAACGTGAAAAAGTGATCCAAATATTCATCAGTTGATGGTACATATTGTTTGTCAGAATTTAGCGGAAAATTTATTACCTGTACATTAATTCTGTAGGTTACTCTTGCGATTTAGGTACATTTAAAAGATTCACATGCTGATTTTGTTTAGTTTTTTTTACTTAGATTTGGAAGCAACAAATTCCAGTCCCATATTAAAATGTTTAAAATGTGCAAGAAGTATTGAATCTGATAACAATTAATTGTCACTTCAAACGGGATAAACTTCCCTATCCTTCTGATCCCTATAGATCCTTATCTAAGCTTCTGTCGACCATTTTAGCATTACAAACGGTATTTTTTTAACAAAAGGGGTTATTAAAAACAAATCTCAATGATGGAAACAGTAAGGTAGTAGGAGGTGGGATTGCTGACGTTATAGTGTCTTTTCTAAAGATCCTAGTGGATACAACAATAATTTTTGTTCAAATAAAAGAAATGTTAATAATACCAATGAAATGGATAGCTTCCGCGTATTTAAAGATTCCATTCGTGTTTATCTATGTACGTTCATGGTCTTTTTGTAAACTTTTGCTGTAAATAAAAAAGTCAAATCACAATTAATCTAAGACTTTGTCCATTCCCTACAGTTTACTTTTGATAACACACCGTCAACATTTTAGATAATGCTCCAAAATGTATAGCCTTCAAAGATTATTGTATAGCTCGATATGTAGTATTTTCTTATCGCGAGCAAATATCATATAGTAGAAGTACAATTTGAATTTGCTTATCCATAGTCAACTAATGGAAATATTTATTGAGGAATTGGTCAGAGAAAGGAAATACAAGGACATTTATAGGATGACGGTCATCCTTTTTGGTCAAATAGTGTGGTTTGACTGTAAGCATCCATTAATCACATTCGCAACCACATTAAAGGCGTGACAGATGAAACTCCAGGCTTGGTGATCTTACTGTAGACTCATGTTTGAGGTGTTCAGTCATTAATTATTATCCAGTGTGCGATTTCTTGAGTAAATTTAGGTGCATAGTAGTACAGCAACGACTACTAACTAGTGCTTTTGTACTATAGACCGTTGCTGGACTACAAACATTGGGAGAAAGTAATTTTTATGTGTATTTGGCACATGTATATTGACATTAGACTCCCCATAGCACGGCGTGTCATGTAGTGAATATCATCATCATCATGTCTTTAATAATTTGCAAAATTGAAATCGAGTGAGTGAAGTTTTGAAGAAAATTAAATCGGATTAAATTTACAAAAATCCCCACTGTGAACGAATTAGGATGAGCTTTCACTCGATTTTCTCTTCGAGTGATAATAGTACAAAGTTTTGATTTATTGTGGACAGAATCTTTTTAATGGAAATCTGAAGGGCTTGGTCAAAGGTGAATCAACAGACGGTGCAGAGAATATATTTAGTACTATATGTTAGGGATTCAAACGATAGATAAATGACTTAACGACGACTCACTCAACTTGGTGGTGATGGTTTCTTGCAGTCGTCACAACCTCCTTGAGTGAGTCATTGAAGAGTCTAACTTTTTGGGGCTCTCTATCCTTCGTCCATGTCTCTGTCTATCTTCTTCGGTCGTACATCTGGCTGGACTGAAAACACCCTTCAAGGTTTTATCGCTACCCTCCTGACTGTATATTCTAAAGGACTTCTCACGGATCATTCTCGCATATATTTGTTGTTAGTACTTATGCTTCTTCTTCTTCCATAAGTTCACTTGATAAGTGGAATATACATAAAGTATTTTCCTGACATAGAAACATTGATATGGGGTTCGCAGAGCGAGATATACGGGGAAGTATAATAGCTCAGAAGGATTCCTCAACGGCTTCGAATTTGGCTTGATAGGAGGCCTAGCCTTAAACACATATGTTGTATGTAAAAAACAAAACTGTATGGACTTATTAAAGAAGACCAGACTCTTTAAGTTGGAGTCATCTTGAGTGTAAACGAGTATTATGGGCAATGATGTGTCTGTTGCAAGTTGGGATTCTAACGAATGCTATTACCATTTTGTTAAAACATACTATAAGGGTTCTCCATAATAACCCTTTCTTACTTACTACTTGCTTCTTTATAATCGCATGTACAGTTTTTGTTTCTTTTGGTGTGACTTGTAACGAAGTTGTTGCTGTTGTAGATGCAAAATTCTAGTGGTTACTTGAAACCTTTATAATGTTAGTTACATTTCATTGCCTGGACCAATTCAATGTATATTTTTTCATTATCCTCTCTCTATACATTCTTTATTGCGTGATACATTGGATATTACTTTTTTCTTGACTATATTTCGTTATGTTTATTACATTCTCTTTCTATTCTAAACGCAACTTGGAAATGCTTTCAGAATTGCATTAGCAGATGCCACTACTTTATTTACTGAATTATTAAGTCAGTATTTGAATGATTTATACAACTTGGGAGGCACTTTATGTAATTTAGGCACCCTTTTAAACATGTCTCAAAAGTTGAATTTGATTTTGAAGAAGCTTGTAGAAACACTTATCGACCTGTCTTGGCCTTTCCTGGGCAATTTCGAATCGATCAAGTTTTCATATGCTCTAATTTGGGGGGTACTGAATATTTGGGTATCATCGAACATCCTTTTAAGAAAGCAGATATCCAAAAATGTACATTAAAACGTATTTACAAAAATGTACCTCATATAATTAGTTAACCTTCCGAAACTCGTGTAAGAGATGGAATATGTTTGCATTACTCGAGAACTTATTTATTAGAATGCTTCCGATTTTCATGTATCATCACTGATACATTGTGTTGTAGCTTTTTAAACTAGCTAAACAAAAGTGTGACGACACTTTGAAACGGATTATATGATACATCCTCAAAATTTGATCCGTTTGCATTCTCACTCTCTTCGAGGAATCTGTAAGTACTCATTCGTGCGTTGTATTTCATACAGTATCAAATGTTAAGGGGAAAAAAACTTGTTATGACCCCCGGTTTTTTGCACCCTTGACTACGGAGTTTTCAAATATTCACTATAGCAAAGTGGTTAAACTTTGAAGAGAAGCTTATATTCAACAAAGTATAGTCCTGTATATTTCTTCAGAATCCAAATGTCATGTATGACGTGTGTGTTATTGGTTGATATTATTGATGTTAGTCTTTTTATTACTTTGTGTAATGTAAACAGTTCAGATTCAGTAACGGATTTCCCCGTTGTAGACGTCATCTTTAATTTAATTTGAAGTTTAATAATTAAAATATAATATACAGCGGGAAGGAAAAAGATGTAAAGTGACCCATCTTGTCATTGAAAATGAATTGTCATGGGGAAGCTTCTTGTCATGTTTTGTAAGCATTACGTTGCACATTACTACTCCAGTAAGTAATGAGCCACCAACGCACTGTCTCCTCAAATACATATAAATCCCTACAGATGTATTTATTGAATGACATTTAATATTATAACGTGCGTACATGTAGTCTATACATAAGCCATTTCTCAAGTCGAAGTTCATTATTCAGTGCAGATGTCTTCTGTTCACAAAGTGAATAAAAAATTAGAAAATACATACATTCTTATTGATGACATTGTATGTACATCATATAATTATGTTTAATCGAGTCTAATGCAATCAAATTTCTTTTACTCCTTTAACCAAGTTCAAATATAAATCCTTAGCCTAGAGTGATAAATTGCTATTGCCTGCGAGCGTCGTTCTTTATACAAACTTGTGTATAAGGCTTATAGTAGCTTTTGTATATGATACTTCCTCTCTTTTGCTGACTGTGTGAGTGTTTTCGTACTTTTTATTACACACTTATTCCACATTGTTGTATCATGTGTCGTTGCGTGTTCAACACTGTGTATTTAGAATTGCTGATGCATTACTTTCAGTCTGCTTTCATGGGGATGTAAAATTATAAGCAAGTTGCTTAACGGTCCTGGAGAATTTACTTAATGCATATGATGTGTTCGTTATGCCTAGGTTGGCCAAATAATTGACCCTGGACTCTATGGACTATTAATTTATTTTATTGTTTTTATTTATTTAGGTTTATCTATTTATATTTAGCTACTTTTTATGTTCAATGTATTTACGATTATGTATTTATATTTAGTTACTATTTATGTTCGACATATTTAAGGTTATGTATTTATATTTAGTTACTGTTTATGTTCAATATATTTGAGATTATGTATTTATATTTAGCTACTACTTATACATTTTTATTTATTTACTACATATGAAGTGTTTTACTTTATTTTTAACGCGAATTTGAATATGGCCGCAATAGTTGTATGCATTTGCTTTACAGCAAAGGAGAGAAAAACTGAATACCAATACCTTTGTGAACTTTGAAACTTTGTACTTGGTCTAGTATTTATTCCAGTTTCTGTACATCATAACGATAATCTTATTGTTTGACAATCTTCTGTAAAATTTCCTGATTAATTGATATATTCCTAATTATTTTAGCCTAAAGAAGCGTTCTCAAGATTCTCGAATAGATAATGACGACATTCTCCGAGAATTGGAAAAGGCGTTTGGCGTCTGGCAGGGGGCAAGTCATTTGACTTTTCATAGACTAAATGACCGTGATGCGGATAAAGCCCAGATTCAAATTGTTTTCGAAAAGTGAGTAACTTTTGAGAAATAAGATTCGTATAACCTTCTTCCAATAGCATTGATCCACTTTGAAACAAGGGATTGTTTGTTCTATGAAACAAATATTTGTTCTTTTATTGCAGAGGACCTCATAACGATGGGTATCCCTTTGATGGAAAAGGTTCCATTCTTGCCCATGCTTTCTTCCCTGGTTCCGGTCAAGGGGGTGATGTTCACTTTGACGATGATGAAATCTGGCAAGTCAGCGGTCGAAAGACGAGAGAAGGTTAATATTTTTCATTTCAATCAATGCCTTTTTGTTTCTTCTCTCTTCTTAATAAACACATTCATTTGGAGTAGGGATTAGCATCTAGGAAGCTTATTGTTTCCTGGAAGTTCATGTATGTCGTATATTTTGAATAATACAATATCTGGACAATAACAAGAAAGTTTCTGATAGCCTTCGAGTGAGTGTTTTGGTATCATTACTAATAATTTATGTTGAGAAATGAGTTTCTTGACGAGATACAAAACTGTAGATAATATGATTCATGAATGGACGTGTGTTATCAACTTTCTGGGTACAAACTTCTCCATACCATACGACCTTTCGTGGTTGTGTAGTGTGCATACTGCTTTTATGTATGCACCTATATAGTATAAGACTAAAATCACCATATCTTATTGGCATTTGACTGAAAATTTTCCTTCAGGTTTTAGTAAGCAGTTATCGGTAATCGCATTTCCTCGTTTTTCTTGTACTCGGTGGCCGTTGTGTCATATCATATCTACCCCTGGCATTTTTCTCCTGATTTGATAATAAATAATTATCTGAGTATACAGCGGAAACTATATCTTCCTTTACCTCCTTGAATTCACTGAATACATTTATGCTGTCCTTCGTATTTACTTACTCTTGTAGTACAAAAGTTCAATATACATACACTAACCCATGCCACTACTTTTTAAGTATATACATGATTTTTAAGTAATAATTAATCGTCGGAGATAGAATTCTCAGTATCCTTTCAGTTACGATCATATTATAGTAAAATTCATATATCACATGCATGTATAGTAATACTTTGTTATTTTAAATGTCCTCTGAAAACATACAAAACATGTTGTCTATACTGATAAGAATTGACAATAAAGGGGAAAATAAAAATAAATGTGCTCATGAGCGACAGGAGTCATTCCATTCATGAACAGGGTTAGCTACGCTGGTAACAGTATAGCACAACCTTCTCCTTTGAAACCGTAAGTGAAGAACGAATTAAGTATCTACAAAACAAAAATAAAGGATGAAAAATTTAAGTAAAGCAATGAGGTTAGATTCAGAATATGTTTTGTGTAGGACTGGTAATTCATTCCAAGCAATCTGCTTCTGCATCCTTTTTCTATTCGGCAGTTTCTGTTCATCAATTTCTCCGGGATTTAGCCTGAAGATATTAGTCACCACTCTCATATATAACATCCTTTTCATTCTGCTAACTTTATGGATTCTGGCTTGAAGATTTTGAATCTATGTGGCGAAATGAACTTGGAGACCAGTTCAATCTCAGACTTTTGGCTTGATTGGTGTGTATGCAGCACATATGGTTATTGGAGAATGTTGGAAGTGGGAAATCGTATGTTTGTCTTTGCATGACTATAGGGGCTGTCAGAATAGTGGTCTATTTTTCTGTACACTAATCTCTAGAACACTTTGAAGGTTTACACAAATACGAATGCAGAGCGAGCACATACACACACAGACACGTTTACCCAAACAGCAAAGAGAGAGGTGGGACGGGAAAAGTCGTAAACTAAATTTAAGTTTTATTATTGCTCTATCTTTCTGCAGGGACTAGACTATTTGCTGTCGCGGCCCATGAATTTGGACATTCTTTGGGATTGTCTCATTCGGATGTGGAGGGAGCACTGATGTATCCTTGGTACCAAACCTTCGATGACAACTTCGCTCTCCCTGAAGATGATAAACGTGGTATCGCAGCAATTTATGGTAAATATACATGATCAGTAATAATTTATAATAACTATTGGTTGTCATTTTTCCTCTTTATTACTGCACAAATATACTTTTGCTGACTGAAGATACGTGCTGAAAAATTGTGGATATGAGATTTTTTATAACTCTCAAAACTCTCATTATACAACATTACTACTACTTCTACTACTACACATGTTCATAACTTCAAAGTATAATTTATAAGAACAAAGAATGATTGTAATTTTGTAATAGTAGTTTTCAAGTACGTATAGTAGTTATCGGATCACATGTATGTGAAACTGGCAATTCACTGGTAATTTCCATATTTTTAGTCGAGTCAGTACTTTTCTTTCTTTGTATGTATTTATTTCAACGCTACCTATGATGAGTAATCATTGGCAGTTGGAACCAGTTGAGTAAGAAATTTCAGCGAGGAAATCTGAGTCTCATGGGTGGTGTAAAGTATGAGTATCTGTATAAATCGGTTTTAAACAGCATAAATCTAGTTATGTTTTCTTTGGAAAAGAAAGTGATGGCTTCACCAATAAGAATAATGTTATGATTGGTTTGGCAGGCTGGAAGAGAACTGATAAAGACAGAATTCCCACTAGACAGTACCCGACGAAAGTACCTGAAATTCCACCGTCGTACCCTACTCACAAACCCAGCACACCCAGAGGTAGACACCCTGCACATGATGGGAATGACGGCAGGCCGAAATCTTGTGATACATCCTATGATGCAATCTCAGTAATTCGCCAAGAGTTGTTTATTTTCAAAGGACGTTACTTCTGGCGGTTTGCAAGTAATCAATTATCCCATAACGAATTAAGCCACAAATATCCAGCCTTGATCGCCAACTTCTGGTCGGGTCTACCAACGAATCTTACTCATGTTGATGCAGTGTATGAACGGGACCAGCATGTAGTTTTTTTTATCGGTAATTAAGGAAATTTATTATAATTATTTTTGCTGTGTTGTGGTAACCGTTTACACTTTAAAAGAAATTTAATTTGCATATACTGCATTTTTACAGGCCAGCATTACTATGTGTTTAATGGCCAAAAGCTATTCTCAGGACCGACATCATTGACGAAAATGAAGATTTCACATACAATTGATAAAATTGATGGCGCAATGACCTGGGGTCACAACGATAAGACTTACCTTTTCTCTGGATCCCAATATTGGAGGTACACACAATAACAATAATAATGTAAACAATGAAGTGTATTATATTAAGTATTCATTCATCACGCAAGTATATTATAAACTTAAGTATATTTATCAATTGTTGGTAATAGACTTGACGACACCAATGGTAAGTTTGAGGTTGAGCCGGACTACCCCCGCGATATGTACGTTTGGAAGGGTATACCTTATGATATTGATGCCGTTCTTCGATGGCGGGACAATCATGTCTACTTTTTCAAAGGCAAAGTATTCTGGGAATTTGACGATCGTAAAATGCAAGCCCGAAGTGAAACTCCGTCGCTATCAGCCCCTTTCTGGATGGGATGTACAAGTGAGCCAATTCCAGGAGTTCCGAGGCGCACTGACGTTTCTAATCCATCGTCTGCATCAAAAATATTACTGCATTATACTGAATTTATATTTTTATTATGTTCTTTTTCATCTTTATTTTTATTTTCATAGGCTAAAGGGTTAGTTTTGTGAACAAGATCTATAGGCATGAGGACATTTAATTATGTGCATGTGTAGGTACGTGATAAAGGGGGGAGGTTGTTGTATCCTAGGAATTTAAATTAATGTTGTCAATCAAGCATCCCAATCCTAATTATTTAAGCCTTAAATTAAATTTTCTATTATATTAAGTACCTACGACTATTTGAATTTAGATATAAGTACATGTTAAATTATAGCTACCAAGAACACACAAATATGGAGCTTACCATGTAGTACAGAGTTGTGTATTTCTATAAAAAGGTGAAAGTGTGCAAATCTCATTTTTTGCAAAGTTGATGATTCGGTGGTAATTCACGATTTGTTTTGTAGTTGAATAAATGAATGTTTACAGTGATTTTATGGAAATGAATGTTTGCAAGTAGTATAGTACTTCTGTGTCAGACAATATATATTCTAACACAAGGAAATGGCATGCTCAAGTTTACACTTACACCTCATATGTCATCCACGAGTACTCAGAAATATAAATTATCCATTTAATAATGTGCAAGAAAAAAAACAAAATGTCATACGGATAATAAAGGACCTTGCATGTTTTGCCATTTAACCATAGGAAGCTTAAACCATGCTATGAGTTAAATGGCAGTAGGGATGCATGTGATCGTATACAGCAACTTACTTCAACAAAGTAAATACCCTCACCTTCCGTCTTAATTCGCCAGCCGCAATGAAATTGCATGGATTATATAAGAAATCCGGACGCCAATGTGCTTAACTTCTCAAGCAAGCCGCATGAATTGATGTGCCTAATGAGTAATATATATGCTATTGCTTGCTGAAGTAGAAAGTTACTTTACGGAATGTGTTGCTTTCTTTAGAAAATTATGTACTGCATTGTAAAATGACAGGTGAAATACCGCTGATTTTGCCCACAAAGCCTTACAGTCACAAAAGAAAAGTTACGCTCACCTGTAACAGTTAGGTATAGATGTATGTACATTCTTCAAAGCAAAGCAGTACTTGGTTGTGCTCATGCATTTATACTTATTTACATTCATAGTTCGTATATACAATTGTTTGTACTTCTACCATGCAGGAGACAGTTGTATTCTGTCTTCCCGTACTCTTTCATTTCTCATTATATCTGTAGTAATAATTGTGAATCGAATGTGCTTTAGTTGAACTTCCGATTTCATAGTGCAATCGTCAGGAGAGTGTTTTTTATAGTTCTAATAACTGTAATAATCTCTAGCAGTAAAATAAATTTTTTGCTTGTGGCCAATTAATGTTACGTACAGACTGGATAAGCTTAAGTGACAATTACACTCCATTATTAATCTAAATGTAGTAATTCAGATGAATCTTTAAAACGTCTAAGGTATATAAAAGCGTTCCTGTTCCTGGTCAAGAAATTCTTTCGTTGTTTTTTATGGAAATACAAAAATATTTTGTAACAACGGCTTTAAGAAAATATACTGCTTTCTACAGCTCAATAGATTACAGATATATGTACATATTATTTCAAAAAGCTTGTGATAATTGTGAATAAAATTGTACAGATAAAATCATGTTTACAACATTGCATAAGGACATTAGCCTATTTGTATACTAACGGAAATTTCGAAAAACGAAATGTCCTCTTGTCATATTGACCCAAAATCATGTACGCTCCTTTTTTAGTTTGTCGACGATATGTAATGCCTTCCAATGAACATAATACAGATATATGTACAAGGCAATATGACACCAATGTATACCTATCATCGTCGAACGATAGCCCAAGAGGTACCTCAAGTAGCGATATATAAAAGTTTATTTAGCAAACATTGAACGATTCTAAATACACCGTCAATTAATAATACTGCCAAATTCAAAAATGTCCCGGATTCTAATCTCCCCGGAAAGTCTGGGCATATTGGGCCTAACGATATCATATGATCCCATCACATAATAATATAGTTAGTTTCAAATTTATTATAGCCTGTCTTTGACATGCTTTGAAACCAGTATTTTATTGTCTTTCCATTTATTCGGAAATTGTCAATATAATTTGTCCAAACATTTTTGCTAATATTTTGTTTCATCATGCATATTCATACTGGAAAGTAAAATTTTTAAGCTTTTGAATAACAACAATAAACTATATCATCTCATATAAATTAATCTACAGAATCATTGTAATGTAGATACTTGAGATGATCATCACCTTGGCTTTAATTAACAACATGAACTTCAGTTTACTATTTAACCAAGTAGCATCCTGATTTGACATAATTGTCTCACAATTTGTTTAGCAGTTATTGTCATTAATTTAATCCTTTTCAAGTCATATTTCTAAATTAGATACACATGCCCCACAATTACATTGATGTTCCACGTCCATGTTGCCACCAACAAAGCCATTATCTCCCATAATCCTCTCACACAACAGCCAATCATCAGTTATATATACACTTATACTTAGTGTTGGCAAATTGAAAATGCCCTCGTGTTTCTGCCCGCCCTGCTGAAAATGCCCTGCCCACAGGGCAAATGCCCTAAAAATCTGCCCATGGCAGAAAATTGAAAATGCCCAATTTTTGGGCAGAAAACTGGGCATTTTGGGCAGAAATCCGGGCATTTTTGGCATTTTCCCAATTTTTTGAAAAAAATCCACAAATACATAAAATGGTATAAAAGACAAACTATCGTCAATAAATTGGTAACAATTAGTAATAATAATTTAAATAAAATTCTACATACGTAAAATATTTGTCGCAAATATATTCAGAAAACAATTCAAAAATAACCAAAATTTTCCAAAAATTGGCCTGAAATCTTGAAAATGCCCAAAATTGTGCCCGATTTCCTGCTTGAAAATGCCAATGCTCAAAATGCCATTATGCCTTTAATTTGCCCTCAACTGAAAATGCCCAAAATGCCTTGGCATTTTCAGATTGCCAACACTACGATACTATTCTACACCTTGAATGGGAAAAATAACTAATATAGTTAATCAGTAATACCATTGTTAGGGTGCGCTAATCACGCAAATGGCTTTCTATATACCTGATGGGAAGGTGGGATAGACTGCTCGTTGCTCTGTATGACATACCAAACACATAAAAGCAACAATATGACAAAACTACACCCTTTTTAATGCATAAATGCATCATCTTTATCGATTTTTACAAAGTATTGGAGAATACAATCATACATATATTGTAAACTATACATAACAAAAATAAGAAGAATCCTTGTGTTTTATCAAAAAATAATGCTTTAATTCTTAGCAGCCCGATGCAACTGAAGGTTGTCAAGGACTCCCAGTTTGCTGAATACTATTCACATTAACTATATTCCTGCATTAACTATATTCCTGTATATGTAGCATTAACTGTCCACCTTCTGATCACATTTAACAAGGTTAGTTACTTAGGACACTCTGAAGCTAAAAGTAAAAACAATATTCACAACATACATGTCATGTATAAGGTATACATTTACAAGATATCCCCATTGTTATTAACATTTATCATATTATGTTATTACGTCGCTGTACTATATTACTATAGAACTATACACATAAAATAACCCACAAAATTAATGTTTTACTCGACTGACTGAGCATTAATTTAATAAGTGAGCGCAAATTTTTCTCGTATATTATACTTTGTACACACACCATGGGAAGTACATTTTTCCTTATTCTTTTGCTTTGCATGTTCTACGATTTCCTATTTTTCCTCATAGCTACATACATACAAAACTACAAACCTACCTATATACCTTATTCCGACTATATACAAGTATATGGTAAACTTTAGTAAACTATACATACATAAATAGCTTCAACTTTAATAAAAATAACATTAAAGCAATTTCAGCTTCAGTATAATATGTTTTAATTAATACAGTACCTGTCTGGAATTTATGGGACTTACCCTTTCCAAACTGATCTGCGTCATATTATTATGAGAATAATAATTTTTTAAATTATTATTTCAGCAGGATTATCAATACAATATTTGCACTGCTAAAATCCAGAGTATATGAAACGATTTCTGTTGTAAAAAAAACAAAAATCCAACAAAACAATAAGAAAATAAAGACAAATAATAAAATGGATTTTAATTTATTAAATTTGAAAAATATTAATGAAATAACAATTATTTAAAGTAAATAATAAAAAATAGACTAGTATTTTTTAGACAATATTATTGTCTAAAAATACTAGTCTATTTAATAGTATTTTTAAAATACTAGCCCAGTAATAATATTAAAAAAAAACAAATCTGTTATGATTTATTAAAAATAAATGAAAGCATAATATCAAATAGTAAGGTCAATTGCTATAGTAAGGTCAGGTAGGTTCAAGGTGAATTGAAAGATTTTAATTAGCAATATTACGTTGTAAATTTTGCATGATCAATGATGACAATATTGCAATCATAATAATTATACAATTAAAAGGTAATAATTAAGGTATCTGGAAATAAATGCTTTAAAAATTTTTTAAATACCTAATAATAACAATAACCTTTGGAACATTTTTCAAACCCTTTAGCTTTCAACGTTTCCTGTCCCATTTTGGTTTTCACGTATAATAATGTTTGTTTTGTTGTTGGCAATGTTCTGGGCATTTTTGGCATTGACTCGTCAACTCACTCGTCGAAGGACCAAAAACGTTGCCGACATTATTCCCCCGGGCTATAAGTAATATCTATGGTATATGGTTAAAGTATGCACAGGGGGGTAAATTCAAATTAATCTTTTAGTTACCACAGTTTAAAGCTGTTATAAATGTGTTAAATATCTTTATGTAATGTTAAGGGCAGACTGTCGTGGATAAACAACAAACTTTTAATAATAAAATAGTTAACCACACGCTGTGGAATATTGTGGTGTGGTTTGTGTCTGTGTGTGTTTGTTTTAAAAAGTACTCTACGAGTCTGTTACAAACTGCACATATTTATATTATTTCAATGTAATTTACGCTATGCGATCACCTTCATTTTTATTAATTTCATTTATTATATATTATACACGCTGCTCTTGAATTTTAGTTTAATGTTCCAAAGGTAATATAATAATAACATTGCAGTTTGCAGTGTATATAGTCAAAGTATTCACAATATATTCATTCATGACTTTAGTATTTTCAAATCAAGTTTTAGTCTTTGATGTGGGAATTATTTTTGTGTTTTTAATCAAATTATCATATAGGCTGGAACACAAAGGTGGTTAATATTATAAATTACAACATTATTTATAAATAAGCACATTCTTTGCAGCTCCTGTGAATTAAAAAAAATTATTTCATCTACAAATAATTTTTTTGGAAGGACTGAGTAAGTGCTAGAAAAAATTTCAAGAATTTTTTCATTTTTGTTTGAAGTTTCATTATATTTGTTATATAATGTTTTATGAAAATATTTAGTATAATATGTTATCATTATGTTTATTATAGTTTTTTTAAATATTGAATACATTTATAAAGATATTTATTATATATTTTTGTAAATAGCTTCTTTTTTTTAATATTTAATATTTGTTTAAAATATTTAACATTTTTTTAATATTCAATATTTTTATAAAATATTTAACATATTTTAAACGTATTTAGCATGACGTGCTATTATTACAAATCCATTGTTTCAAATTGAATGTAAATATTTGAAAGTCTAGAATATTAAATGTAATAATCAATGATAATTCACTCTAATTATTAGAGTGAGTCAGAAAGTGTATAATTTGTAATAATAAATATTACGCATATATATATATACTATATGTAAACACTTGTGCTCTTGTGCAACCGAAAACAAATTGATTTTAGTAATCACGGAGATAACAAAAACTAAACTATAATATTATCGATATTCGATGATACTTGAAAAATATTTATTTTAATTGGGTTAATGGAGATCCATATTTAATAGCACAAGCACAGAGTGAGATCGTTATATGTGGTTTTGGTCCGGCAGTCATTTTGAGATTTTATTATTTTTAGATATTATTCTCGGTCAAAAGTTATGTGTCACTGGTCGGGAGTGTTACAATAAATTTTGGTGAATTGCAGTCAACCAATAATAATAATAATATTAATTTTATTATTACCAAAATAGCATTTCATCAATAAGTAATATATTATTAGTGTGATTTAAAGCGTGGGCAACTTTAAGTTGTGTATTATTTTTAAAATATTTTTCAGTCTGAAATTCAGACTGAATTCTTTTATTATGTAGACCATATACAGGTCTTAATCGCTTAAAATCCATGGATTTTTCTACAGAAAAATAATTCAGAAAGAACAATAATAAGAATTTAGAAAAACAATACAAAAGATATAAAAATATTATAATATAATACAGTCGAAATTTATTTTGACGGCAGAACGAACAATGACAACTGACAAGACAAACATTCCACACACAAAACAAAAACATAAACCCTTTTTAGTCTAAATGAATTTTGTTTGTTTATGTATAGGTACATAAACAGCAACGTATTTTTGTTTCACACAAAAGTAAACAAAATCTCAGCGGATTCACATCTTAACTTTGAACTTCAATGAGCAAATAAGTGAAGCCAACTACTATCCTTTATTATATACAGAAACTGTCCTTGTTGAACACGGGAGCTCATTAGCGTCCACATAATTTAGTTTGCAGATGATAATTTTATTGTGCAGGACGACGATAAGTATGCAGGTATAGGGGAAAGTTGAGCAAAAGCAACAAAATTTGCACGCGATGACAAATAGAATATTCCTGCTCTTTACTTAAATACACGTTCTGTTGATAAAATTTAACTATAGTAAAATATTACAGGACGCATCATACACATAATAATTGTATACATGACATGACAATGCAAATAATAGAAAAAGATCCTAAATGATTTCATTCACGGGGGAACGTACCGATAGTAATTAGAATTAGAGCCCCATATTAGTAGATATGAATTTGAAATAAATTGCAGACGGGAGATTATTTGATTAAATCACAATGCCCTTCTGATTGTGGTTGAGGATTTGCCAATTAGCAAAATTAGCTTATGTGTACTGCTATAATTGTAATTGTAAGATCCAACATTTTATTCTGTTTTTGAGGTTAACCTTTGAATTTTTGTACACTTCATCGAAACAATATTTGGTGGGTATATTTTTTAGTAATGTCATAGTGTACATTATATTTTTATAAGTATAAATGAAGTATTTATTTTATTAGTAAGACAAGCAATATAAAGGTTGGTGGCGTAGTTAATAATATATATTTTAAGTTGCCTTAAGAATTTTGTATCCTAAAACATTATTATTGCAGCATTGCTGGAGGGGGTAAAGTTCAAGGTTTCCAAGGTTGCAGAATAGTCGAGGGTATTTTGAGCGCACCACGTCGATATCAAAATTATATATTAACAATTAAATATAAACACTCTGACAATTTATTATTTATTTATAGTTTTGTTGACATCCCTATCCCAAGTCAGGAAGTTAGTGACGGCAAGAATGAACATAGCTAATTTTTCAATGATAATGAAAATACAACTTTGCAAAAACACGAAAGCAGGAGGAGCAGGAGAGTTCCGTCAAATCGTGGCATTCGTATTCGTATTATATTGCATTACAATTAAATGACGTTTCGATATAATTTTTTTAGCTTGGTTATTAGTTTGACTTGACAGCTTTGCCTTCTGTTTCACGGACATTCAGATAAAAAACTACATGTAGTAGAGAGAGACCAGAAACTTAAAAAAATTATAAAGCGGAATTGAATGGGAGTTTCAAAAAATTTAACTGTCGGAAGGGAAGCAAAAAAGCAAGATTGACTCTATGAAACGAAAGTGTGTATTGTGTAAAATATTATATGGTATGGTAATTTATTTGTTATTAACTAATCACACGTTGCATAATTGAACATGCGGAAATCGCACTACTTAGACGTATACAGATATTAGTGGTACATACATCTGTGAGTCGTGGTTGGTAGACATTCAACAGTAGACATACTAGACACTAAACTTAATCGGAACTTTATAAGGAAGCTCAAGCATTAGCTTAATTCGAGTGGTTAAAAGTATACAACTTAAAACTAACGGGGGTATTGTAATTCTGGTGATATATACAAGTAGGTTTTGTATAAAATGTACCTCGGAGTAGTCACCCAGTCCGACTCCGGCCTTTTTTAACTCGTTGTTATTAATTAATGTTAACATTTCAAGTGTTTAATGTCATTTGCTGCTGTGTTTATAGAAAAACATGACTCGAGCAAAGTCTGAAGATAGTGATTTACTGACGGAGGATTCGGGATGGACAAGTAATGAAGAGAAACCTAAAAAAAGAGGAACTAAAAAAGTTAGTAAATTAACCAGGAAATCACCTAGTCGAAGAAAGGAACCGACGAGTCCGAAAAAGCTAGATGATGATACAAGATATCCAAGGAGTGTTTACTTGTTCCTTTTATTTGTCATGTCCTCCGCTATCCCTGTCATTATAATTATGCATCAAATATGCTCAACGGGGGACTCCTTTATGTGTACAAGTTTTCGCACAATGCTCCGTTCTGTAGCTCCAGGAGTAGAATGTGCCGGTAAACGTCACAGTAGCTCAGGAGGAAGTGTGCCTTCTAGCAGTCACGGAGAATCCGAGGAATCCGGCAGGGATGGGAAGCTATCTAAGTTATCTTGGATGAAAAACTCTATCGCTAACGCTCAGCTACTATCAAGTGAAGAAATCAAGTATGAAGAAGGAAAGCCGTTTCTTCTTGTGATTGTGGGCCATGTTTTTGATGTTTCAGCAGGTCACGAATATTATAAGCCCGGTAGTGGCTACTTTGGTTTTATTGGTAAGTCTTGGTATCAGTACTGTATTTATCAATTGGTATCAATTGAAATACTTAAATTGTAACTATTTCTACTTTTTAAACTTTTCATATTATTCCTTGAGCAAAACTGAACACAGTTTTTGTAACTTCTGCAGGACAAGATGGTTCCCGAGCTTTTGTCACAGGCGAATTTAACGAAAAGGGTCTTATTGACAATATAGATGATCTCAAAAACTCGGACTATTTAGGTCTTGCTAACTGGATCAAGTTTTACTTCGAGAAATATAAATTTGTGGGTAAGTTGCAGTGTTGTCTCAAGCACCTTTAGTTATAATCTTCAGGATTACCTTAATTCGATTAAATGGCATTATTGCAATTATACATTTATTGCAATTGTGGCATTAATGTGTAGGGTACCATGTGGGGCGCTTCTTCGATAAAGATGGAAAACAGACTGATTATTTCAAGAAATTTCAAAATAATGTTGTCCAAGCAGAGGTTGCTGCAGACGCGGATAATGACGTTTTAAAAATCTTTCCTCCGTGTAATGTAGCTTGGAGTCAGGATAAAGGATCCCGTTTATGGTGTACTGATAAGAGGTAATTTCTTCCAATATAATGAAATTCAATAGTATTGTTGAGCTGCAGTCATTCTAATAATATGATTAAATTAATTAGCGGTGGAATCAAGAGAGACTGGATTGGCTACCCGAGGCAGTTCTTCGAAGCTAATAAAGAACCAAGGTGTGCATGTGTTCATGCGAACATGCTCAATGATCCAAGAATCCGTCCTTATGTAAACTGTGATCCAAAATCGGATACTTGTGTACCTCCTACTTAGATGAAGTTCAGCTTTAGTTTTTGTAATTTCTATATACAAGTGTTGTGATTTTTTCTCCTGAGAAGACACCACCTCTACTTATAAAAGTTTCTTGTTCACTTTTGAATGACGTTTTTCTATCGTACATCTACATAGTCATGAAATTATGAGTGTATTATGATCGCAGCGAGCTCTTGACGAGTTCAGACTTATATAATACACTAAACAGTCTTGAAAGGGTAGCGAGATTTGGTAGTTGATAATCACCGTGTAACAGTTTTTACATACCTTAATTCTCCTTGTAGAAGTAGTCAATCATACACTGGCACTGTAGTGTTATTGAAATTAGGAAATAGTGACAATCAATAAGCTTTCATTCTTCCGTTCGAAGAATGCGTTCACAACACTCGTGGAAGATTACTCGATTACTTCCTGGACAAATTTGCCTTAGCAGTGGCTTCACATTTCGAAAGACATTACTTCATGGTTACTTCACACAAGTAATCGTGTAGGATTTTAGAGAGATTCAATTGTCCTAAACCAATGTTTGCCTATATCAAATCGTATTTCCTAGATTGTTGTCATACCTAATCCAAATAATAGATAAGTGAGCTACAGTGATTAAAATTGATTTTATTATTGAACCTCTTACCATCTAGTAGCAGTTAGACGTAGAAATCCTTTTCGGTACGTGTGATTCTTCTTCAAATGTGCTTAAGTTGTGATGATATTATTCATAAATTGTATAGTATGTTGGAGAACTTGAGGGGAAAGTATTCAAAAGTATTTTGATCTTGTCTTAATTATAAAGATAGATATGTAAATTTTCATTAGTATTCTTCAGTGCTATCATTGTAATTATTAGCCGTAGATGCATAAGTATCTAAACTGGTAATGCAATGCGTACCTTAATCCCTTCTCCCATCATTCCTGGTCAGGCTGATTCGGTTGTTATTTTTCTACATCATTACTGCAATATTGTTTGAATATTACACTGATTCATTCCATACATGTAAGTTTTGCTATTTATATGAACGGGTTATATTCCAACTAAATGAGCACTTCAAATAATAATGACGCTATAACTTAAGTACAAAATGTGATTCAAGTTGATGTGAAACGCCCAAAGAATTTTGAAAACGTAACAATTATGAGATTGAAATTGTTATTAAAGAAAATGTTTAATAAAATCCATGTTTGTAAGGTCACAGTCTCAATTATATTGTTTTAGTGTCTAATTTTAGCATTATAGTATGAATTTTATAATCTATTGTTTCTTAAACAATTCATGCATTTCGACTTTTTCATTATTCGAATATCCAAACCATCGTTAACTATACATAAAATTCGTGTTCACATATCTGTAACTCACCCTCTAATTTTTGTACATTAAAACTATAAAACATGTGTCATAAACCCAGAAGGTAAACTTTTGAGAGTTGCCCGTGCTTGAGTTGATTTAATAGCATTTTTTGCAGCCAAAATGTAATGCTGGTATGGTTAGCCGAGCAAATTTGCCAAGTTGCTTAAAAAATTGCTGGAAGATCGTTGCTGGGACTCCGCCAAACCTCGGCCATTTTGATTAATTGCGTATCTATTACCACCTCGAGGGAGAAGAGGGCGACCAGGGTTCAGATAGTAGCTAGGGACCTGTGGCTTTTGTGGATTGTTGAAATAATACCGGTTGTACGAGTGTGAATTCGTTTGTGGTACAAAGTACTGATTAGGAAGCAGGGGCGGAGGCATTGTTGTTGTCGTAAATTCCATGTGAGAGTCTTCTCTGTTTGGTGGAATTACTAAAACTGGAAGAGGAATTGGCTGATGTATAGTAGAGCGACCTGTCGATAGATTAAACAATGTTAAAAAATGGCATCAGTGGGAAAAAGTGATTGTTATTCATACAAATATATTTGCTTGTAGTCAATAAAGTTTCATTATTATTTTCCACGTAATCCGTGTTATCATCATGAATGAATTGCTTGTAGTAATTATTAATATTATTATACATCATATTACCTCGTTCTGTTCCATTTATATTAGTCACAGTAGGTGAAACTAATTTATGGTTCTTCAGATCTGTTGGTTCCATCAAAGTTGTCACGTCGTCACTTTTCTTTTCTGCTATTGCCTCTCCACAACATTGAATGAGTTTATCGGGACAAGCTGAGTCTTTACGTCGGACCATTTCCCCTTCGGAGGCATTACATTGGGACTCCGGTAAGCATCTGCAGGTCTTCCTTGACTTCTCGTTTTCAGAATTCGTAAATACATTTATTAGGCGGCCAGAATTTGTGTTTTTGTCTTTGGAATCCTGGCTGTCACTTGATTCGCAGCAGCGCACTTTGTCGTAAGTACAATGGAATCCGAAAGAATAATCAGTGTTCTTCTCAGGGCATTTATCTCGCAGCTTGCACATGCATCTTATTTCAACCTTTGGTGGATAACTGGCCTCATAGGTATTTGGCTTTTCACCTGGCATCACGATCTTTACTTTTGGCTCCGAGAGTGATTTAGGACTTTCACTTGATTCTGTCAGTTCCTCCTCTATACTTTCTATCCTCCGTTCAGCCCCACGTACTTCTAGTACTGGTCCTCTCTCCCCACGCATTTCGATGTTTCCTACACGCCGGTTTTTGTCTTGCTTTCCTTCTTCTCGGCGTATTTCTTGCTTTGCTTCATCTCGGCGGATTTCTTGCTTTCCTTCATCTCGGCGGATTTCTTGCTTTCCTTCATCTCGGCGGATTTCTTGCTTTCCTTCATCTCGAGTTTTCCCATTTGTTCCTTTATTTTTGGCAACAGAGCAACAAAAGTGTTGACCGTCCTTACACGCAATTTCCTAATGGGTTACAAAATGCCGAAAAAGTTGTCAAAATTGTGGTACGGTTAAATATAGTAGTGGTTGCAAAAAAAATTACTACTATAAACTATAATTTAATTGCTTCTTACATCAAATATCGAACCCGCGATGGCAACTTCGCAATCTCGTGACTGTGGCTTGCAGCTACACGATTCAATATCCAGTGCAAAACGTGATGCCGCTTTCTCCTGTGGTTCCGTGATTAGACTAGAAATAATTAATTATAAGTTTATTTTTGCATCTACAGATATGTCAGTTATATAGTACTGCCTACTCAAATGTGATAACGTCGAGTCTAACTAATATAATGTATGGGTGGGGTATAGTGATCCATTTATTTTTTCTTTAAACCATAGAATATACACACACTGGATAAGGAAATTTAGGAATGCGTTATCCATTTACGTACAATAAAATCAGCAAAATTACTGGTGAATTACATTACTGGAAATAAATATTTGCGACGTAGATACTGTAAATTAAGTATATATAATACAATTGGAAACTTACGAAGGTGTTGCAGGCCATGACAAAATGTACACAGGTAGTAATTGGATCACAAGGATGCAAAGGAAAACGCTAACACTTCTTGAAGTCATTCTTGTATATGAAAATTCGGGTATATGAAGCAGAACTTTACACCGTGGAGCCCTGATTCCGTCTGATGAAACGAGATAAAGGATGTAGCTATTTACCTATGATCCGACGTAAATATGCAGCCTAAGTACCTATTTATAATTTGATGGTAACCGAAAACAACGTGGGAAACCTTTTTACTCGGGTGTAAAAAATTCCAAAGTACTTGTTAAAAATAAGAAGGAGTCGACAACCCTCCCCAGGGAGTCGGTTGCATTCAAGGGTCCTTGAAACTTCGACTCTTATCACGAGCGGACGAGAACCCTTCCAAGTATTCCTGGTCTATTTTGTTCCAGTTTTGTTGTTGATTATAACACTTGACAAGATTCCTGTGCCCGCAGTCATTGTTACTTGTTACCTGCATATAAGGACTTAACATTCTCTTTCGTGCACATGGACACCTGTCCTTGCACACTATTTACATATAGTACCCTCAGGTACCTCACAGAACCTTTCGTGTGAATGAATCAAACACTTGCATACACTCAATATTAAAAGATGAATTTTCATAGGTTCCATCGAAAGTGATGACCATAAATACATACGTGAAACAGGTTTCCAGTTAGTTAATAGTCTTATTTCTTCAGCATTTTATTCATACCAGATAATATGATAACATGTTTCGACTCACAAGTGAAAAATTTACAAAGTCCAGCATGTACGCAACTGACACACACAATATTTTTCTTGCCTCTCGCAAAACATTTTGAGAAATTCAACAACAGTTCGCTAATAATTATTATGATTCGGTAAACAAAAATCCATACATTACAGGGGAGTAAACGTTTAAAAAGAATCCTCAAGCTTAGTTATTAAATTGTCGACCAAATTAGTATCTCAATGCTAATTTATTTCAATCATTCATTCAATAAATAAGACCGTTATTAACACTTTGGAAGTTTGAGATTTTTAGACTACACGGCGTACTTCGAAGAATCTCTTCAGGTAGTACACTTGGCCCAAAGTCATCGCAACCAAAACTATGGCCTCAAAGAAGGACCACATGACAACACGGGAATTCGTCGATTCATTTATTTTACGGTGAATTTTGTCTCGCACTTCCATATATTCTTGCTCGTGCTTCACACCCACCAAGGCAGTTGACAGTTCTTTAATCATATCAGCTAATTTGTTAGGATGTGCTGTAAAAAAGAAAATGAGAAATCATTAAAACAAAGTTAAACTTGGATGGATGCACCTCAGGGCAAAAATGTTATTCTCTGAGCTGAATACAATTTGTAATTCCCTTACGTTGTTTATAATTATTATAAATGACAGGAAATGATAAAACCTAATTATCATTGGGTAATCTTACAGATAATTGCAAGTCATTTACTTCAGACAAAATAATATGGAAAATTTGCAATTAAATTATTGTTTCATGATTGCAGCCATAAACAGCATTACTAAGCCCTTGCCTTGCACCTTTTTAAGTAAGATGCAATACTGCTACAATACAATCATAAATATTTATAAGTATAATAAATCCGAATGCAACCCCAATATTGGTAGTTTGAGCTTAATTTAAAAACACTTTGAAAGACCAAATCATTTGCAGCAGAGAGCTAAATTGTTTTACCTGTCGAATGCCTAATTTAAAAATTATGTACAGCAATTAAGCATTTACTGACAACTAATGTGATCCCTCACTATACAGATACGTGTCAGATACTGGTAGCTCATTTGGGTTCAGTTAACAAAAAGTAATTAGTACAACAAAATTATCTTTTCATCCCTGTAGCAGAGCGTCCCTCCATACAATAAATCCATTCAATAATACTAATTCCAGGTCCTGAATCATGATGAATTGAAGAATGGCCCTGAATGAATGAAACTCTTGTACAATTACATACAATAAAAACACCTCAAATACTAGTAAAATCGAATACCGTTTTAAAAACCAAAAAAAATCTAGGGATTTTGTACTTAACAAAATGACCTAACCAAAAATCGCTAACCTAAGGCCGGTGAAATCACAAATATCGACTACAGTATTTGTTCTTTAAATTTCTAAAAAATACCTTCTCCGTCGGCGGAAGTGACAGGAGCCGCTTGTGGCTCACCAATGTCCATGGAAAACATGACTCCTTTCGGAGTCATAGTTGACATTTTGTTACTGAAACAATAATGGTAGGCCCCGGTTTTACTGGCAGCAAAAGTGATCTTGCCATTACTCTCTCTTTCCCGAGTTATAATTTCTTCATTGTCTGGTCCTAGTACCTTCACATCAATATCCAGGAATCCGCCTTCAATAACCTCAAATGTTAACCCTGTACAGGAGTAAAAAAAAGCTTTCATTAATTGTCATGCATTTTAAATATAGTTGACATTATATTACTAATTTACTGCATTACTCTCTTCATTCTATTTTTAACGTGAATTCAGTTTCAAAATCCAAGTACATATTTCAAGTACAAATTCACTATAAGGCTACCATTCGACAGAAATACCCAGAAAATTGGATATTCGTTAAAGAAAGCTTAATATTAAGAAGAGTGCAACAACATCCTCGCATGAGGTGACAACTCATCAAGTTTCACTCCATTAATACTCGCCCTCAGCCCAATCACAGTTAAATGCTCTAATCCTTTAAAGCTACTACAAAACTTCAAATCTTTAAAACGATATAATACATTGTATTGTATTAAAGTCCACGTCAAAGTTTACCAGTAGAATAAAATCAACTTATCAAATATCCAAACACTCCCAGAAACTTGAAATTTAGCAACTTAAAATTCAAGCTTACGATTCTACCAATTTCCATAAAACCTCCAGCTTATTTAAAATCACAAAAATACACATCCAATACATAAAACATGTGTCTCTAATCCTCCCTTAAAAATCTTCAAGTACCAATATCTCCCTCATCACACTCTAATCTCTCTCTCTCTCTCAAGTCTCAACTTAAAGATCCTCCGACGATATCCATCCAATTTCTATAATAAACTACTAGTACTAAAACTTGCTATAGGTCAGACCGGGACCGGGACCGGCTCACCTAATTTTGTTCCATTTTGAACTTTATCGAAAAAACATTCTTCCGCATGGGCGTCCACCGTGATGAAGTACGGGAGACAGGCACGAAGAATGGAGAAAAACACAATTAGCAACAATTCCGAACTGCCTCTCATCCTGACGGTGACCGAGTACTGCAAAATCAGACAAATTACATACATAAATTAACCAAACGAATTACAAGAACTAAGATACACCAGACAGTTAATACATTCTATAGTCTAGACTAGAATACCTCCAACAAATACTTTAAGTACTCCTTTATAATCTTCAATAAATTTGACACACAGTATCTGTGTGTGCCGTCCACAAATCAATCATACGAATATGTCAAAAATACCTGGTTGGTGGGAGAGTGGGAATCAGAAATCCGCTGATGATGATCAACAACAACGAGGTTCTATCTTCTATCCGTGTCTTTATCTTCTCTGACGTCTGCTAGAAATTACAATTTACCAGTTTTTTTTTAATTACCAATCGAGCACAGACAGAGGGGACAGAGAGACTAACATATAGGACAGAGAAGGCAGGCCGATTTTCGCTCTTTATTAAAAGTCTAAAAGTTAAATGTTGTTCGATGACTTGTCACACTGCTGCTGCCACAAAACTTTTTCCTTTTTGGTATAGTTTTGCTTATACACAATTGCTATTGGGGCTCTAGAACATTAGAAAAAACAGCTCGAACTTTAAGCTTGTCAAGATTTACCATATGCTGTGTGTGTTGTGTGATGTGCGATGATGCTGATGGTTTTGTTGGATTTTCGTTCCCTTCGATGTTGATGGCAAAGATTTTGATACATTTATATACATACGTAGAATATAAAAAGAAGGTACACGTAGCTGTTCTGTTCTGCTGCTGCTGTACCGGCACATTAAATGTCGGGGAAGGCTGCCATCTTGGAAAGAAATGGTGAAATCCTCTGATGTTTTGCAGGGGGAATGCTCCAGAGGGTAGGGAATCCAATGGGAAATGTACTAAATGATAATAATAATATTAAATTCCCTGTGTATACTTTTCGATTCGAACAATTTCGAAGGGCATTCGCTCACAGATTCTCCTGCTGATCCTGATATTCCTGATCACTGATCACACTTTATTATCATCAACACACTGAGCACCAACAGAGCAGACAACAGTCAACATTTATTATTACATTAATATATACAACACTCTTCTATTCTATACAAACTACGAAACTACAACAAAATCATTCATCATCTCCTCGTCTTCAGTAGATCAATCATCTCTTATTATATATAGAATAGTAAAGTAGATTTACAGTTTAAAGCATCAGCAGCTCAGCAACAACAACAACCAGAAGAAATCGTGCCAAGTAATAAGAACGGAATCATAATAATAATTTACAATATTTCTATAACAGACAAAAATCTATAACGAGCGGAGCTGCCAAAAGCAAAGCCATAAAGGAAGACCAAATTCCCGTATATATAATTTATTGACAACAACCCCGTCAACTGAATTGTGAACTATGGCTGAAAAGTAAGTTTTTTTGTATTCTTCTTGAATTTGTTCTTCAATCTTGGGTTGGGTGACCCAACTTGGGTCACCATTCTGTTAAAAAGAAATCATGTCATCATCATCAGTCTGATTATTAGTTAGGAATTTAATTTAATTAATGGGTTTCATTTGAGATATTATTCGAATTTATTTGTATTAAATATTTCTTTAATAGGTAGTTTAATTATAATTGGATTAAGTTTATTTTTATATTGAAGATTGTTTGTTTGGAGCTTAAAGTATAGTTAAAGGATATGGGAGTTGAGTTAGAAGGAGTTATTGTTTGTAAGATTTTCAACCATCATTTAATTAATATTTTATTCTTCGTGTTGTTCTGTTATACGTATTATTATATACTGCGTACATATGTATAAGTATGGATCTTGCATCAGCTGTTTTAATATTCTATTGTCTGATGTGTCTGGGGTATAGTTTTGTTCCATCGTTGCATATATATGTATATAGTTTGTATATATATATGATATTGGTTCCATGGATGTTTGTGTACAACGTAATTTTTTGTGTCTTTCTTTGGTTTAGATCTGGGGGTTCTCTGATTCTGAACAAAGGTTTATATAGTTATTGTGGATGACTTCGATGTGATATTTCAGATTGAGATGGATTTTGAGGAATTTTGTTGTATTGTCTAAGCTAATCCCCACCTGCTGCTACTGTAACTGCTCATTAATTGCTGATGTTGATGATGATATTGAGTCGATTTTAATTTATATTGTCATTTTGTCATTATGGGGATGTGAGTTTTAGGAGATTGGGGTTAATTCCTGGAGATTGCGGCAGGTTCCTCTGGAGATTCAGTTAGTTATTGGACAATTTTGGCTAGGATAAGAAGTCGCTGACACTAGCAAAGGACTACCCATTTTATTTGACCTCCGTTTAATGTCCATTGGGGTCAACATTATAAGCTCCGTTCCGTTACAAGTCCGAGTGATGAAGGGCACCTTTTTTTAGTTAGTCTGAGGCGAGGATAGCTTTTGTTTGTGTTTTGCCTTCTGTTGGAAGGACTTCAGGTGCTGGTAGAATTAAGATTTTGATGCTTGTTAGGATTTGATTTTTTGGTTGGTATACTTCGGTGGAGGTATGGATTTTGTTGATTGTTGATAGATTTTGTTGTTAGGAATTTATATTGTGACTACTCTGGTAGGAATTTAGGGTTGGATTGATGCTATAGGATAGATTTTTAAATGTCTCATGCTGCAAGCAGTTCGGATAGGTTATGTCAGTCTGCTTTAAATAAATATAAATACTAAATTGATGTTTTGATGGTTATACATATTTGATTTAAAATTGAGTATTAAGTTGCAATGTTGTCTGCTGGAAGTAAGTTCGATTTATGTAATTTAATTTGTATATGCTGGAAGTAATTTGGATTTTATGTTAATTTAATTTTTGTCTGCTTAATACAATTTAGGTTGCGTCTGCAGCAATTTAATTTCGATGGCAGTATTCAGCTTAGGCGTCCTTGTTTTCCGGGATAGAGGATCATTCATCATATTGTATTAGATATTATGTTATGTTATTGTTATTATTCAGGAAATAACAATATGGATGGCATTGTTCTGGAGTATCTGTAATTTAAATCATGTATTTAATGTTACAGACGGACAGATGCAATGTTTGAAATATATTGCTTTGTTGAACGTTAATTCTTTCCTGAAACTTGCCTCAGTGGAGTACTATTTATGTACCGTAAACGTATTTTGTAAATTGTTGTACTGGTAGAGAACTGAGTCACTGTATGGAGGGGCTAGAGTTGCTTGAAATGTTTTGATTGCATTAACATGAGCATGACGATAGTGACGACTGTAAAAGAGTCTTTGTGATGAAAGAAATGGATTACGGAGGATTGAGAGCTTTGTAGCGCAACGTTGTCATCGATTCCTGCATTTAAAAGATAGCTGCTAGCATTAGAAACGGTGATTTTTTCGGGTTCATATAGAATCACACTTCTCAGTCAACCTTGTGTAATGCGTTGTTGAAGGCATCTCCCATCTATGTTTAATAGTGTAATTTGGAAGATAATGCAGCCATTTGTCTGAACCTAGTTGATGTAATTTTTTATCATATTATATTATCGTCAAAATAGGGCAGATGTACATACGTATGTACTTCATATGAAACAGTTTGTTATCATCACACGAGGAAGAAAACTTGCAGTATAAGCAGTCTATAATGTAATGTATGTACTTCCCGACAATATGTGATTAATTTATTATAAAAGAATTTTATTATAGGCTTAATGGGGGAGAAGCACGTAGTTTGTTAAACTATGATGTTGTACATGCAGCTGTAGTATGTAAACAAAGTTGACGATTGGTAGCTGCTAAATTCAAATTTATTATGTATTTTAAACTCATTGTCAGCTGAAGAGAAAGGATTAGAACGATAGAAATTACTGGCAAGTGGTGAAATTGTAGATAAATATTTCTATTAAAAATACAGCGTAGTAATTTACTATACAATACATCATTAATGTTAGTTCTTGTATTAGTTTTATTTCTCGTGAGAGTAATAATTTTAAATTCTATGAAATTCATTTAGAGAAGCACCGTCTTCACCCACGAAATCACCAGAAGTACAAGAGAAAGCTAGTCCTCCTGCTATGAAACCAGAGGAGGAGAAGCCAGAAGAAGGCATGGAAGGAGCTGTTGGCGGATGGGGAGGATGGCTGAGCAGTACATTCGTATCGGCCAAAGAAAAATCTTCCGAGATGTTTAACTATTTGAAGCAAGACCTGTCCGAGTTTACAGAAACCGTTCAAGAAGCTGGCAGGGAAATCAAGGACAAACTTAAATTAGAAGACACTATGAAGACCGCTGTGACATCCGTAAGAACTAATACAAATGTCATCCTGGAGCAAATGTCCACAATATTTGGGATTGGACCGGACGATGAAGATGAAGAACTTGTAATGGGTCGCCCAACTGCACGCACTCGAGTTCGAGTACGTTAAGAATTTTTTCGGACAACATTTGTTAAATTAGAATACATAGGAAAAATTAAGAATTAAATGACTAAAGTCACTTTTTTGTTTCGTACAGGCAAAAATCTACACCATGTCTTATGACGAATCGTTATTCTTGGAGGATCCTAAGGATATTGATGACTATGAAAGATGGATGTCACATTTTGATTTGGAAGAAGAAAATGAAGAAACTGTCAACCTGTTGGCTCACAATTCCAATCTTCAAGAGCAGTATACGAAACTTGTTCCGAGTAAAGTTTCTCATTTGGTATTTTGGCACAGGTTTTATTACTTGGTTCATCTCATGCTTGAAGCGGAGAAGAAATCTGCCGCTGCCTGTACAAACAATCAACCTGTAACCACCACCTCACCTTCATCGGAAACTGTTGGTGATGTACAACCTGAGGCCCCCGGTGAGCAGTTTAATTAATTGTATATTTCTTCGATTAGTACTAATTGTTGATCGCAATTGGGGAATTCCTTATGCAGTGGGTCTAATCTTAGTAATTTAATTCTATTTGCATTTATTGGTTGACTTAATCATAGCCTCATAGCACAGCTGTAAATTGGGATTTCCATAATAACTTTATCATTTTACCTTCATGCAAGGGGTGAACTGATTATAAGAATTGGTTTGACTTATTATATGTCGTTCCTGCATTGTCTGTTGTGGGTTTAATATTAATATTTTCATCGATGAAAATGATTTCCCGCCAGAAGTATAAGACGGGCTTATTTATCGGGTAAAAATAATGAGCTTTGTAGGAATAGAGAGGGAGAGGTGTTGCTCGAGCATTAGGATAATTAAGGAATTAGTTCTTATTTTGAATTAACATACGAGTATTAGGTCATCCTTAAACAGGTGAACCTGATGTTTTGCTTTAAGCCATTTATTTATATTTTACTGCGCTATTGATCGATAGAAAACAATTCTTTAATAATAGAAATGTAATAAAATTTTATATTGAAATGTCATCATATTTTAAACAAATTGAATCCACCACAGTATAGCCTTTTTACAAACGAGGTCTTAGATTTGACCTACAGTCAGCAATAATTCTCTCGCTCAGTTGCTGTAATTATTTTCTGATATATGTAATGACACGAAGAGAAAGGGTTTGAGGTTTATCATGCCCAACTTTACGAATGAAAAAAACTTGCATAAATGTTAATTATGGAGCAGTGCCTATTTAATCCTAGTAGTAAAATCTTGTAGATCTGAGTATGTACTCCGCTCACATATTGGAAATGAAGTAGTGACAGTTTACATAGTAAAACCGCAACCAGTGATTCACTACCTCCGCACCTACATATATTTCTCAAACGAGTAAGTTTGAGGTTTCCCAATCTCTGCGTTCTAGACATCGTGATAGTAGTTTATAGTGTAATTTCAGTCATTGTTAATTGTAAGAAACGCACAAGTGAAAAATTCACTTCACTTTACAAACCACGACTTCATCCTTTTACTTGTTGTTACAAAAATGACGAGTTACTTGTTTGTGTTTTAATCGGTTGTATTATTTCTATTTCCAATGCGATGACAGATCGGACATCTGAAATGCACGGTTTCTTTTGTAGCATATTGGCAAATAAAGTGTGGAAATTCAATTAATCAAATTTTTATCGCTTGCGACAACCAAATCTGTAAGTATTTTCATGCACATATGTGTCAGTTTTAATAAGAAGCTGTCTGTTTTTGTAGTCGGTGATAGTGGATTGGTGGAGATTTCCGAGGAGGATCAATTACGTTTATTAGCTGAGTATGAAGAAGAAATGAAGAAATGCGACGAAGAATCAGGACGAAATTCCCGACGTTCAAGTGGTAAGCCTCGACTTTAATTCATATTTGAGTGTGGTTGGATCTTTAAGTTTTCGCAATCAACAATACGTCTCAGGCCTAATGAAAAGAGGTATCTTTTGAAGGTCCTCTATCCTCTTCCTCATCTAGCAGCTTCGCATTCGTAACTCACGACGCCTCAACAGATGAAGTAAGAGTAGATTAAAGAAAATCCGGTAACGAAGACGATCTTAACTCACCCGACAGTTCGACCGTTTCGGATGTCAAAAAAAAATGATGAAATATGCTTTATATGAAACTATACTTTCCGAATAACAGTCAAATGGAGACGAAGAATTTACGTTGTTAATAATTGATACGAAATTGTAATGTGAATATTTGTAAATTGTAACGACTTGTATAATCCCTTCAAAATTGTCTAAAAATTTACAAGTGTAGGCAATCGAGTATTTCGTCAAGGTTATCGTGGTTTTGTTAGGTTAGGATAAATCTATTATTATGGATTGGCTATGCTTATGCATATCCCGTTCTTTATATACATGCATTATATATATATATTATATTGTATATGTAATTATTATACATGTAAACGATACTATACTGCAAGAGTGCCTTGTATTCGAATCGCTCTGTATTTTATACATTCAATATTTTCAATAAATAACTTCTTAGCCGCATTGCAAATATTGTACAGAAAAACAAAAGTGCTTGTGTTTTTTTCTGTGATTTTTATTGCCCTTCATTTTAATCGTCTTAATCTTTACGTTTGCAGTTTTCCTATCATATAATACAATCTCATTCATATACTACAACTTCGCATCATTCATCCTATGCAGTTGCCCAACAGTTGTCAAATGAAAATTTTTCTAAAAATGAATTCATAAAAATTCATATTTTAGTATGAATTTATTCCAAGATAGCAGTTTTACAAGTGAGACTGAAAAAAAAAGTTATGAAAAACCGGGTTATGATGATCCTATGATTTCAATTGCAACCTCAAATTTGATATTTAATTCACACCTGAAGAAACGATGTGTGAATTGTTAAGCATACTTACACTTAAAGCGGCGTTAAGTGAATGAAAAGAAGGAAAGAGAAGTAGGGCAACAGGGAAAAGAGCCTTTTTCTGCTGCTTCACTGCCCATAGCATCATGGATGGCTTCCTTCCCTGTTTTCATCAGTTCTGGTGTAGCATCTGCTCTGACAACACCTCTTCAGTTCTTTTTTCTTGGTTTTTTGAAGTGCGTAAAGATTTTTAGTGCTTCACCTTTATTCCCTGCATGTGTAGTGATATACTTTGACTTCTTCCGTTATTATCCTTTGTGCGGATAATTATTATCAGTTTACTTACTTGAAACATTTAGTAGTTACACATTTATTGGAGGGAGCAAACTATACACAAGTGATACCAAAGTATATCTGTGGCAATATTGGGGCAACGCAAGCCACTTAGCAGCATGTTGAATCTCTTACAAAATGGAAAATAAAAGTAATATTGTCACCCAATAATCAAAATTGTAAGCATCCACTTTGGCTCCGTGTGCTGTGTCAAGTTCAACTTGAATGTGCTTAGGATGAAGAAGAATCGAATCACTATTGGATGGTTTGGACATATCCTGACATTTCTGTCGGTGATTATTTTCGTAAGTTCATCTCCCCTGTATAGTATTTACCTTTATAAAATACTATTTACATGTTAAAACTCACCTTCAATATCATTAATTAACTTGCTTAATTACCTTAAAGCATAACTGGGAATTCGATTGAATATTAAAATCTTCCTAAAAATACTAGAAAATATTAAATTCCTATATTATGTTATATTTATAAATAAAATCCTACTTACTCATTACGTCAAAAATTGGCATCTCGTACTGATTAACGTGATTAAAATATCTAAACAGCTGAAATGCTTTTGACATCCTACGATTCCATCACCTTTTTGGTTTTGGCATATGACATGGTAGACATGAAATTTTGAAGTTGTTCTCAAATGATGTAATTACATGCAATAGTCAAGTATGTATGCATATGTAAGGGAAAAGGAGTAAAAATAAAAGCGTGGAACTAGAGTAATTTCAGAAGTATACAGTGAATTACCCAAGTATTTTTATGACCTAGTGAACATCATCCTAGCTTGTATGTATATATGTGATACATCACACACTCAAATAGTGTAAATAAGTAAGCCCTGCAGTATTTTTCGTACTGATTGTAAATCACGTATATTTATCTCGTTGAAGTATTGTGAAAGCTTTGTGCATATGAGTTGCAGTCAACTCTAAATAACAATACAGTTTTACACCATAAGAGGAGTTTTTGATATATTTTTCAAAAGCAGAGTGTGTTCACTTGACTGTAATACAGATACGCCGCATACTGTTTTTTATTATATATATTTACTAAAAATATTATAGCAAATATATAAGTACCTTATATATATACTACACAGTAAGCACAACGATTGAATTTCCCTACCTTTACACACCTACATATATACGGTTTAGTCCTCATTTCGTTGCTTTTTCAACGAAACACACAGGAAGTTCATTGCCCATATTTCCGCTCTTTTTCATGAGAATTTCAATGTCATAGTCATTATGAATGGTCATTGTTGATAACAAAATAATTATTACTAAATTTTCTACATGATCTATGATGATATTTCAGCTTGTGGGATGCATCGTCATTGGATATGTAGCCTGGATACTATCAACGTCCGTATCTATTCAAAAGTTCCAGTCCGGCACCCTGGTAATGTTATAATTTGTACTCTTGCCTCTGTAATGATTGACTATCGATAAACATATATATGTATATTCGTGAGCATGATTTCATTGTAGTTCTAGAAAAAAAAGATCCTTTGAATTGATTTGCATGGTGATTTCAACCATTTAAACATCAACAAAAAATGAGTACCATTACCCCCATCGAGCTCGCATACAATTATATACATTTCTTTATACAACAACATGCATTGTAGCTTATTTAGTTGCGATTAATTGCAACAATCATCCTCAAACGTTTTATGAGACAGCGAATTTCGAAACTCATTGAATATGGTAGTTAACCTTTGTAATTTGAGGAGCGATTAATTGATATTTTGGGAAACTACATATATATTGCAAAATCCTACACAGTTTGGGCTTAATAGTATTAGTGAAACTTTCACACAAGAAGAAAATTAAAGCTTTAAAAATCCAAATAAACTTAAAGCTGGAGTAAGGTATCATTATAGGTGCGTTTTATATGCACTTTATTACACAGACAAACATATCTGTATTAAAACTACGCGTAAAATACTTAAAATACAGTATAGTGTACCCTGAGTGTATCCAAATACTGACCTCATTGAAGCGGAACATAATTCATCTATACGAATCTTACTAAGTTCGGGGAAAGAATAAACAAAAATCAGAACATTACAAATTAACATTGTACAATATATATTATGTACTTATATAGAGTCATGCTTTCAAGAATTTCTGACGAGTATATTTTCCTTCACTTCATGCTCTCTACGCTATTTCGTTTTACGAACTTTCGAAAATTGGGGTTTTATATAAGGTGTTTACAGCTTGGATCAGCACTAAATTTTACGAATCTACATAAATCAAATCATGTATGGACATATGTGGTAATTACATAGGTATTATACTTTTCATTGAGGTTCTAAAGTTCCTAATAGTGATAATTCCTTTGCTGTTCTTGTTTCTTCATAAGCTTCTTTGTGGTAGATCTTTGTGATCTAAATACTGAAAGCAATAGTTAGTATAGCTCCTGTAATTTGCGATACTATGAAAGCTGAATAAATGTAAAATCGAAAGGGTGATAATGATTGCATATATAGGCTCTTTATCTTCTTTAATAAGCTGAGATTTTTAACAGAAAGCTTGATATTGTGAATATAATAAGGATATGTGCAATAAGGCAGTCAACTTGCTGTACTATATATTTTCTATCCTAAACAGACGCACAGGTACACACTTGCTACATGTAAGGAGGAGTTCTTAACTTCCTTCCTCAGAGCCACAACAATAAAACTTCCGTCGTAAACAAATAAAACCATGTTCACTATACACGTTGTGTTGTGTATTGAAAACAATGTTATGATGTAGTATATAGACACTTAGGCGTTTAGTCCTCGCATCCGGAAAGGATCATCACGGTTCTTACAAGCTATACGAGTCAAAACAAGACAAATGCATGCAGGTGGTCGTGCTCAATTAGTCAGTTAAGAAAACTTTAAAATAGAAATGGACTGGAAGTATGTGTGTGTCCAACGACCTGTCATACTTTTCATGAACTCATTTTGTTGCCACTTAATTGACTATATGAGCAAGTAATTTTATCATCACATTTTTATAAATAAAATTAAAAGACCAGGTTTATGGGCAAGTCTCTGTACACCCCTTTTACCCATGACACTGATTAAAGATACCGATATTTGCTACAAGCAATTATAATTTAAGTTCAATTTTTACAAGCATGTACTTTCCTATCTGGTTTGATTGTTCAGAATTCTTTACAATATGAAATAGATACAAGAATAAGAATTTATTGAACTTGGTTCACAGCCAATGTACCCACAAAATATAAAGGGTAGTAGGATTGTAGTTTAATTTTTCAACTGTACTAATGTGAAGTCTACTTTCTTTGTTATTACAAATACATGAAATCTTGACATTAATAACATACTAGTTGCAAAGCCTGTCAAAGACAGGCTACAATCTGAAACGTACGATTTTATGTGATGGGATCATATGCTTTCGC